>JAIEZT010001318.1:5678479-5753276 GCA_019594935.1 Periophthalmus modestus | reverse complement strand
CTGCACGCTGTTACGTCGACTGTCCTTGGCAAAACGCTTCACCTTCTTCCGCTTATTCAAGGCTTTCAGCTTCCTGTTATATCAAAGGACATAATATTTGATTTTTATTGGCATTTGTATCTAATTATGAAGCACTTTTATCAATGGCAAAACCGAAAGTAATGCCGGTACACTGTTAGCATGCTAATTGTTTTAATTAATGCCGCAAGCAGTGATGAAGGCCCCTGCCATACATTACTTTACATATGTAATTCTCATTACACTGGTGGGGTCCAAGGCTTTGAACCAGCAACCTTGTCCATAATAAAGCTATAGTGCTATTTACTTCTTCAATTGGAGTGATCTAAATAATGTTTGTGTAAATTTTCAGCAACTTTGCATGAAATAATTTGTGTCTCTGTATATAGATTTGTAAAGTGCTTATGTTTGCACAGTCCAAACAATAAAGAATATGATGTTAGTCCAATTGGCTTTTTTGTTTTTTATGGTGAATATAATTAATCTCTCAGGTTTTGCGATAATTTTTTGACTTTTTATGTATATTATAGTCACCATTGGTTATGCGCTCACTATTTTGGTCTATATTCAGGCTTTAATTTTGCACAGTTAGTTAAAATGTTAGGCTCATGCATGTGTCTGTGAGCAGGTATCAAAGAAAAAGGAAATAAAGACATTTCTTTGACGGTGTGTTGCATAAAAAACATTAAAAAAAATATCCAAGAAAAATGGATAACTATTGATTAGCAAAATCTTTATATATAGATTTCATACAGACCTATGTCAAAGTGTTGAGGCTGCATCAGGAAATTCATGAGGTTTTCAAGACTGTAAAAATCAAGACTGTAAAAATCATGTACAGGGTGTTAATTCTCTCCTGGTTGAATTAACTATTGCTTATTCATTCAAGTTCTAATCTTCACAGAGCAGCATGTAGCACGTTGCTTGTGTGTTGGAACTGTATCGAGTTTGTACATTCCCTCCATGGTTGTGTCTATCTCCTTCTCCGATTTCTCCCTCTATCCAAACACGCAGGTCAGGCAGAGCGGAGCTGTGCAGTTCCCACAGGTGTGAATAAACAAGGTATTTCCCTGTCACCCAATGCATGCTGGGATGGGACCGTAATCCACCCTCATCCAGTGGGAAAGTTGTCTGCGCTAATGCTCTGTTTTGTGTTTTTAATTCTATAGGGTCTCAAATGGAAAAGAACATACATAACACATTTTTGTAACCATTAACAATGCACTGACATGTTATCCAATTTAAAGATGCACTTTGTACTTTTGTGGTTTGGGGGCGTGTACAACCTGTTTGTCTCCATGGAGATGATATTGTTTTGCATGAAATGTTTCATAGCCGTACCGCCTCAAACAAACAGGCCCATTTGATACCTATAAGTAACAAGCTCAAGCACTTTAAAGGGGCCATATTACAGTCCTGTCTGATCTATGTTATAATGTTGTTTCCTCATCACAAACAGACCTGGACCCTTTCATTCGTACATGTTTAACACACAAACCCTGCATATTTAGGCTGAGTTCTGACAGAACTCTGACAGAAAACACTGTGTTCCACCTTGTGATGTCATGAGGTAATACAGGAAGTCCTCCCTTGTGTTTTTGAAATCCATGCACTAGTATCATTTGGATATTTAGAATCTCTATTGAACTAAAGGTCAAATGTAGCTGTTTACTTGAAAACTATCACTTCATGACATCATAAGGTGGAACAAAGCATTTTGAGCTTTGGAGATGTAGACAGACTAATAATAAAACGTTACTCAAGCATGTATGAATGAAACAAAATACAATGCCAGGTATGTTTGTGATGATATAACATTCTAAGATTTGCCATAATATACTTTAACTACTTTACACTTTAAACATAATTTGCACCAGTGACGTGTGTTAAGGTGAGGCAGTGCCTCACCTGTCATCACAGGGAAAAAATAAATGAAATATTTATATGTATCCATTGATTTGTACTATGAAGTTATTTTCTGTTTAACTTTTCAATTTTATTCTTTTTTTTTACTCAAAATCACTGAATTTTTACATTTACCGTTGAAATCCTAAGAAGAGACATGCAGAGAGGCACCAGCCGTTCGTGCCTCATATGGACTGACTGTGCTGTAGCTCAGCAGTGACGCTGCTGCTTTAAGCGGATGTGAAAAGGCGCCGGGTAAGGCATGCAGTTACCATGCCTCATGTTAGAGGGCACTCGTGAGCCCAGGGATTCTTGCAACTCTCGCAGAATAGGGGCCACAAACTACAATTTAGAGTTACCAAGTCAACTTTAGCAATTCACTTTTTTCTTCTTGTCTGGCCCTACTTTTTAAATGGAGGAAGATTACATATTAAAGCTCAAGCAGTTTTCTAAACTGGACTTTCGGTCGAAGGAAGAGGTTATAATTAAAGGAAGACCAACGCTAAAGAAGCTAAATGGTTTGCTCCAGACGACGGGACGGAAGACTCGCTCTTTTCAAACAGAGACGTACAAAATGGTAAGAAATTTAATGACTTCAACCCATTGGGGAAACAATATAAAACAATATAAACAATATAAAACCAGCTTTTTATTTCATAATATTAGAGCTATTTCATACGGACTTCAGAACTTTTATTTTGAAATTCTTTTTTATTCTGGCCCCAGTCACTGGGATATAGATTGGCCTGGGGTTAGATTTACTTGCCGACATCTGGTTTACATGTTTGTAAATCTGATTGTGACGACATCAGTGCCTCACCAGCCATGAACGTCACTGCACGTCACTGATTTGCACATATGTTAAAAAAGCACATTGCACACATTTTTTTTTTTTTAGTATTTATTATATATTTGACTTTCCTTTTACTACTTTTAGATCCCGAGGCACATTGTCTCTTTGATTGGCAGCAGCTGGATCCTGCAATACAATAAATTAAGTTGTGCTGTATACATGGTGCAATATCTATTTAAGAATGTTTTTTTGGCTTAACATCATTGGTTGAGCGATCAGATCCACTGACCTTCAGGTTGGCAATGCGATTCCAGCTCCCACAGATGGACGTTGCCATTGTGTCTTTGGGCAAGACACTTAATCCCCATCGCCCTCAGTGTGTGCGTACATTGGTGCATGGATGTGTGTGTGAAAGGGGTGAGTGGTTCCTTGATGTAAAGTGCTTTGAGAACTTTAAAGATGGAAAAGCGCTATATATAAAAATGTGACCAATTACCATTTATTGTGTTTTAATGAATGGTGTTGTTTGCTTGTTACTTGTCTTCTGTTCTTGGTCCAGGCCACAAAAGAGTCCCACTGGAAAATCTCCATCACCTCATCCGCCGTGAGAATGCTTTATACTGTTGTTGTTTCCTTGGGCAAGACACTTCAGCTACATCCACTGTTCAAGTACACTGGTGTTTGAAGAAGAGAGTCTGTAGGAGAGAGATTAAGGGACGACAAATGCAAACTAGCTCATGGCATAGGGGCATGTTTAGAGCATGTGTCTCGTACATGTTAAAGGGCATGTACCAAGTTTTTTTTTTCTCCAGTACAAATTTATTGTATTACCATGTCAACCTGTGTGTACTGCCGGCATCTAATTCTAAAGCATTTTACTGTCCGATAATCAGGACGTGTGCAGTTAGCAGGCTAGTTCTTGTTAGCTTTACCATGACTGCAAAACATCGCTCTGGTCGTTGAAAGTTGCAAAAAGCTCTTACAAATTCATCATGGTGAATAATCAGGATGATCCAAATTCATGAGGGAAATACAGATTAACTTCAGACCACAGCAAACTAGTTGTTTTTTAGTTTTTTTTAAGCGGGTGATCGGCCTAACAGGTATCCATGCTTCAAACTCCGCCCCTGCAGTCAGGTTTTTGTAATTAGAAACACCTGGTTTTAATTAGGGAAGTTCTGTGTGATGTCACATACAACTTCAAATTGTAGTGGCGACTAGAGGCTGCACACACTCAATTTTTTTACTATTTTGAACAGAAAACTGCAAATTTAAATAGTTTTGCACTGAAATGACCAAAACAGGACTAGGAACAGTAGACGATACAATTATATTATATGAGCATAATGTCTCTGTCCATTGTCCCTTCAAATAAAGACTAGACTAGACTATAAACCATAACGACTTTTAAGTAGCAAGAAAAAAAAAAAGTATTTCATTTCACTTTAACGGTGATGCTCTTTTGGATGAGGAGACGCTGGATCATCAGGATGCAGCACTAGACAGATAGCATTGATTTAAGGGCACACATGTAAACACGACACGCATAGAAAGCTGCCCATGTGCTTCCAAATATAGGCAGGTTTTATGCAAATGCAACGTGGAGAGGTGCTTAAGGAAGTGCTGTCGACTGCTCCTATCAAAAGCGTGAGCAGGTGACAGGAATAACTCTCGTATGATGTTAAGTCAATGTGTGAACCACTGCACGATATTGTGTTCTTAAAGACTTTCTTTTATATGTAAATGTAATGCAGTTTCAGTAATTAAAGGTGCACTATGGAACTTCTGTAATTATCTGGTTAAGGGTCCACCATCTGCTTATTTCCCTGCAGATGTTATTGCCTTACCGGACATGTACATTGAGACGAGCAGTTTATAACAACTGGCCAAGTTACTGGTCTGATCTGTGGAGAGGACAACGCAGGATTTTCTGTGTTTTCAAACAATAAAAACAGCTGAAATTGACTAAATGCAAAATTATAAGTTTAATGCCACTGTTGAACATCCCAGGCAAGCTAAAATATGTTCAGGATGGCAGACTCCTCAACAGAAAAGTTACATATTGCTCCTTTGACTCCAGTTTTGTTAAGATGAGTTAACTGTTTAGAACCTCACAGCGAAAAGGTCCCAGGTCCAATGTTCGAATCATGCAGGGTTTTTAGTGTAAAGCTATATCACTGAGTCTGGTAGGTCTTTTTGGATTTATGGATGGGTCAGAGAACACATTTTCCTGCAGGATCCATATTCATAGCAACAGTCAGTAACACTGAATTGAAAAACTAAACAAAAAAAAATGTATAAAATGATCTTGTTTTACGAGTTGCTCAGATTGACTTAATGATAGAGCTTATAATACTGGTTTCATAATAACACAATTTATCTTGGAATAAAGTATCCATACCTCCTTTGTATTAACATAAGTAGCATATTTAGCATAGGTCAGAGAACAAAAAAAATCTAATAATACACATTTTAGTATTTTTAAATGGACATACCTAAGCTTCTAGCCGTCGTGTTCCAAATAGGAAGTGATCATGGGCGTGAAGTGGTTCCTTCAAGCTCTGGTTGCAATTGACTTCTGCTGAAAAATCGTTGTTGTCTCTCTCTGCTGCTGTCAGGCTCCTCATTCTGGCCTTAAAATGTTGGTATTAACCCGTTCTACGTGGTCCTGGGGTTTTTCTTTTACTGTTGAATGTTTATAACAGACCAATCCGGTGCCTGTTTCCCCCGAGGATATGAGTGATGCCACATTCCCTTAGTTCGTACTATGTAAAATAAGTAATAAGGGACTAAGGGATTGTAGACGATTGAACATCAGTCTCCTCAGTGTCTCATGTACAGTACAGAATGCGTTCAGCCAAATTTACATAAATGTTTGATCACAGTGTGACTCTGACGTACAGACCCCTTTGCTGACAGCGATGACATTCATGAGAGCGAGGAGCAAAATGACGCGGAGCCCAGGCCATCGACGAGCACTTTTCACACAGCACCGAGCCCATTTAATGCCAGCGAGGACTGGTTTGACAAATTTCAGAACCACTTTGGACTCAAAAAGAGAGGCGCCTCTGTGGATACCGCTGGAGCACAGGCACGTGAAGAACACATTTAAAGCGGTCATCGAGAAAGAGGGATATAATATACGAAGGTTTGAACTTTGAGAGTGTTTTAACAAGAGAGAAATGTGAGAAAATGTTAATAGCTGTCTGAGAAAAGTGTATGGTGAGGGTTTTTACATCCTAATTTGCTATATTAGTTATTTCTACAACCATCTTTCATACTAGCAAACCATTTTTTTTGTTAATTAATGTACTGGTAAATGGTAACGCATTTTATATAGTGCATTCCCACCTTCATGGCACTCAAAACGCTTAATATTAATGAACCACTTACCCATTCACACACATTTATACACTAGTGTACACAAACACTGGGGGTGCGGTGGGTTAAGTGTCTTGCCCAAGGACAAAATGACAGTATTCATATGCGGAAGCCGGAATCGCACCGCCAACCTGTGGGTCAATCTCAATCAACTGACTTACCGTCGCCCCAATGAACTGCAACATTAGTCTCCCAACTCCAGGCCGTGCACTACCTCCCATGCATGTACTCTACTTTAGCCTCCACTTTTACTATGCACAAATACTGACTGCTACCACTGCGTTTGTGAAGTAACCCCTAATTTACACCAGAGGGATCACGTTTCATTTTAACCACTCGGACAACACCAGCACTACAGCAGCATAAACCCCACGCATCGCATCCAGGACCTCGGGGAATGCCTTGCGATGGGCTACAAAACGTTTATAGTCTTGGAGTGTAAATATAAAACACTTTACAACTTTGAACATCAAATTTACAAGAACAACTTACGAAGGAAAAGGCAGATGGCGCAGACACTGAAACTTAAATGGTGAGTTGCCTCATTAATGCGAGCGCCGCAGCTACAGCTTGTTATTACTGTACAAAGCATCGTCCCTCTTGTCAACTTTTGTATAGTTTTAAAAAGTAATTCATCTGTGGGAGCTGGAATCGCACCGCAGACTTGTGGGTCGGTGGATCTCATCGCTCGACCAATGACGTTCATGTAAAGAGCAGGATTCAAACCGCCAACCTTTGGATCGAGGCAAGGTAAGATTACTTCTACAGCACAATTGGAACACAAAGTAATCGCTGAATAAGAAAGACATTAAACTCACAATACAACAAATCATCGTTCTGGATGTGGATCAGTGGACGAAACGCTCTACCGCCTGAGCTACTGTCACCCGACAATGAATAAATAAGCAATATAAAACAATTTGGTGTTAAAACGTGAGGACATACAGAGGCTTGGCGTTGCAGGAGAAGGTCTGGTGTCTCTTTTGTAAATTGACACTTAAAAATATGCATCTGTGGAGCTGTGTCACGTGCGGCTGCAGCTCCAGGTGTAAGAAAACGTAACCAGCTTTGAAACACCAGATAATGAATGGCTGGTCATAACAGTAAACAGCTCACTATCTCCGCATGTGCTAGAACTGCATAAAGCTCCCATTACGTGCTCTGGCTCAGGACTCGGTGATAAACAGACGGGCCAATAAAAGCCAGCGGACTGCACTCAGAGCCAGGGAGAGGCGCGGGTCGTTGGGCATGTGGCACCATACTGAGGCGGGATATAAAAAGAAAATCTATGTTTAAAGTTACTTACAGATCCAATACGATGCATTATTCAGGTTTTTCCACAGCTGAAATTGTGCTGTTTATTACTTAAAGGTGCATTATGTAACTTTTATGGAGGGGGGTCAGCGACTTGCTTGTCTCCATGGAGATTTTGTTGCTTTTTATTGAATGCTGTGTGTCTTTATGTAATCAAAAGCACTGCTGTTATTGAAGTAAACCATGTATTTTTACTGTAAGCGGCTTTTTTTTTCCTTACAGATCTGACCTGTAACTTGGCTATGATAGAAATATATAATGCCATGCTGTGGGACATTCCAGGCAGAGCAATGACATCTCCATAAAGACAAGCAGGTGATAGACCCTCAGTAAGAAAAGTGACACATTGCCCCTTTAGAATAATGTGTGGAAGGTGAGTAAATCATGTCTTCTTTGCATATAAAATCATCTGCTTATCACCTGCAAGTCAAGCAGTGTAAATAAGGCAAAAATCAATAGTTAAAAATCAAATTAAGTGTGTAATTATTAAATTGTGTAATAATTCATTCCTTTTAAAAACTCAAAAGAGCACTTCTTGGATTACCACCAGTTGGAGTTGGCGCTTTAATTTCTCAAGACCCAAAATATGCAGAATTACTAAAACACAGATGAACAACCAGTTATCACACAATGTACAAGAAAATATCTTGAACCAAGGTTTATGAGGCATGTCAAATATTCAAGCCGAAAAAATAAACCCAAACTAGACAATAATCACATTAAGATTCTGAATTCAAAGCCCTTTAAATGTTGTAGATCTGCTGCTTTGGTGTGCGGTTTAAGCTCTCAGTTTAAAAAGGGAAGTCAAAAGAACAGAAGACAAACAAAAGACGCAGCCCAACGGTTCTGTAACCACATTGCCAGGAAACAGTGTGGAGACAGAGAGAGAGCGAGAGAGAGAAAGAGAGAAGGGGGAAAGGGGGGGTTGATACAAGGAGACCAAAACACAGCAGGTGTGCAGTGGTAGTACGAGAGGCTCAGGAATGCTCTGGGCCATATTCTGTAAAGTGAATCTACTGCAAGGACATGTTTTTCACTTTGGAAGGAAACATTGTGTTGACCAAGGATTAACAATGTAGGGTGTATATAAAATGATTCTCCAAGCTTTAAGTTAAGGTTTAAAGTTCAGACCAGGTTTAGCCGTGACTATGAATACACTAAAACATGATTATATTTACAGGAGGAGCTCGGAGTAGAGCTGCTGCTCCTACACATCGAGAAGAGCCAGCTGAGGTGGCTCGGCATCTGCTCAGGATGCCTCCTGGACGCCTCCCTAGGGAGATGTTCCGGGCATGTCCCACCGGGAGGAGGCCCCGGGGAAGACTCAGGGCACGCTGGAGGGACTATGTCTCTCGGCTGGCCTGGAAACGCCTGGGGGTCCCACCGGAGGAGCTGGAGGACGTGTCTGGAGTGAGGGAAGTCTGGGAGTCCCTGGTTAGACTGCTGCCTCTGTGGCCCGGCCCCGGTTCATTTTTTATTCTATTTCTTAAATTATTTCAAGCTATTTATCTTTTATCTTGTTTTATTGCATGTACAATTTTTCTTCTGTTGTTTAACTGTTTAACTTGTTTAACTGTGCGGTGCAATATTGGAATTTCCCCACTGTGGGACTAATAAAGGCATATCTTAAGCGGAAGAAAATGGATGGATGATTATATTTAAGTTAAAAACAAAACAGCTTGTTTGAACCATACAAAAAAAAGGATACAATAGACCACAAATGGTCATTAACGACACACCCAAGTCCTTAACAACAAGCTCACCACAAACAGCTTCAGCTCACAGTTTCAATCCACTGGAAAAGTGAGAACCACCTTATGGATTGGGACAACGCTATGGGAGCAACAAGTACAATTGTTGGATGAGAGAGTTGGATCAAGGAGTTGGATCAGGGAGTTAGATCAGACATCCAGAAACATGTTCATCAGACTGTGAATCGGGATGAGGGGGCTAACCAACTTCCTCACACCCGGGATACAGTTTTGTCTGCAGGCGGTGCTGTCGTCCCACTGCTCCAAGAAGAAAGACAGTGCCAAAACCTGTTTAAATCAGCTGCACAGCAACCTCACGTAACACCTCTGAGTCACAATAAAATCAAAGCTTTGATCAAAAGGAACCATGGCTAATTTAAGGGTTTAAACAGTGTGGGTATTACGGACTCTTTTTTTCCATTTCAAAATGCGTCACTCTCCACTGTTGAGAGCAAAGAGCACCGAGCATGTAACTATCCAAGCCAAGTGCAACAAAAAGTCAGGGCCGGCCCTAGCTTTCAGGGGGCCCTAAGCTGAATTTGTCTCTGGGGCCCCTGGCAGCAGATGTATCCTGGCTCAGCTATTGGTGATTCACATTTGACACATTATGACTCTGCTCTCATCACCTTGACCAACTGTATTTGTGTTTATCTGACCGACATCAGAGCAATTTAGCAGCAGCAGATATTTTGCTACTATAGATATAAAACTAATGTGATAGTTTGAGAGGGATATTTAGGCTGCTGTAAACACACAAGCCCTGTTTCCAATAAAACTCGATATATTATATTATTTTCAATGTAAATGTATGGGCTCTCGGGGGTCCTCTGCTGGTCTCGGGGCCCCGTGCAGTTGCTTAGTCTGCTTATAGGCTGGGCCGGCCCTGCAAAAGGTGTCGGATGCAAATGCTTTAACTCAATCGGCTACACATAATTGGCTAGAGCTACTGCATGTCTTACACTTTGACACTTTGACCTATCGGTGTTTTGACTGAATTATCAATCCGTTAGCAACACCCCATACCCCTGCTGCTCTTTATTACTGAGAAGCATATTGTTTGACTTTTCTGTCGGAGTGTACGCCGCACAATGTCTCTGTGGAAATGTTTTGGCACACTAAATACTTTACATCTTATCCTACATTTAATACACTACAGTTGTATTTACTGTAAGAAACTAACTTATAGATCTGACCTGTGCCACTAAACTGATACAAAATCACTTTAAAGCATGTGACGTGCCCTGTAGTTGCATGTTACACTAATGCTATTCACTTTAGCACGTGATTATCTGCTCAATGGAAAGTGAAATACAATAGGGCCTTGTATAGATAATGGACACTCTTTGTAAATGCCAAAGGAAGCTTACATCTAACGTTATCTCTCGCACGTACCTAGTATCTACCATTAGAGGTTGCACATATACTTGAGTACGTTTTTTTAAAAGAAATTGTACTTTTCTCGCAGCATATTTTTACTCCTGCTTGAATTATATTTTCTCATTTTTGCGTCTATTCTTTGAAAATACACGATTTTGCACATATTTTAATGCTTTGTCCATATTTCTTTAACTTCAAAAAATCATGAATCAGATATTACTTCCTGAGTTACTCTTTAAGTTACTGGAGTAGTAGTTTTCATAAATACCTTTTCACTTTTATTTGAGTTAATTTGTCTGTCTCCTACTATCATTTTGAAGCAATGTTACTCTTACTTGAGTACAATTTTGGCTGCTTTACCCATCTCCGCTTACCACATTGTGAATTCATCAGGTGATGGGCCGAATGCGGCTGATTTCAAAGACGGGAGTTCTTCTTCTTTTGAGCTGAACAAGTCCTGGCATTGTCTCCGCCTCCTCCTCGGTGGCTCGCTGAAGAGGCTAACCTTTAGTCATGGCACACTTCATTAGCCCGAGGCATACCATGTGGCGTTCTGCAGGGATCTCACTTAAAGGCTCCATTCAGCCGCAGATCAATAGTAAATGTGCTGTTGTTGTGAATGGCATATGTTTGTAAGAGCCACTAACAAACAGGCCACTCAAAAGACACTCGTATAAAAAGGATGAGAAAATGAAGGCAATGTTTTTGTTCCAATACATTTTAATGATGTTGACTTTGTGTCTCATACAACGCTATATTTGCCAGTGTATTTTGTAAACGGTTCATATTTCAGATTCAAATCCACTTTTTATAGAGCACATTTTATGAATAAAACTGTTTCCAAAGTGCTGCACGTATAAAGATAACTAATAATTTAACCTTGCCAGTCCTACAACAATAAAAACAGAAAGTCAAATAAAAGCAAACCCGTAAAACAGCATAAAATAAAATAATATCAATAAAATAATAAAAAATATAAAAACGGTCTATGTTATATTTTCTGATATATGTTATAGTGTTGTTTCCTCATTAAAAACATACCTGGATCATACATTTAACACACAAACCCTGCATACTTCTCCTCTCAAACAGAAAACACTGTAATACATGAAGTGCTCCACTGTGTTTTTAAACTCCATACACCTTCACTAGAATAATTTGGATCATTTCAGCCCTGGAATTGCCAATCTCTACTGGACAAAAGTTAAAAGGTAGCTGTTAACTTGAAAACTACCACTTTATGACATCACAAGGTGGAACGGAGCATTTTGAGGTTGTGGACAGACTCAAACATGTGTGAATGAAACAAAACACAGCTCCAGGTATGTTTTTAATGAGGTAACAACATGGCTAAAAGGTCAGAAAAGTCAATTTTGCACCCTTTAAAAGTAAGTTAAATGCTGTACTATGGAATATTTCATCTACATAGAGACAAGTAAGTACTGGACCTTCCATCCATAAAGTTACATGGTGCAATTTTAATTCTGTATATTGTTTTTCATCAGTTGGGGGTAGAGTTTGTTTTGGATATGTTTTCAAGTCTTTTATTCACTTATAAAGACGATGATTCAGTGAGATTACATGGTGCAAAAGTGAATATATAGAATTGGAAAGAGTGAAAGTGAACCGCAGTGACCTCCCGACATTATGACAAGGCTGTCCTTGTAGACCGGCTCAACTTGTTTGTAGGATCATTTGGTTGCTATTAAGAATACAAAAATAACCCTTTGGTTTGTGTCCACGTGCACTGCAGCAATGCCAACATTTTTGTCTATTAATACATTCTGTAGCATGATCAAATACCTCGCATATTTGTACTCCTACTTCAGTAATATTTGTGTTGAAGTCACAGTACTCTTACTTAAAAGTTTTGCTAACTTTTCCCAAGTGACAAATGTCGACCATGTGAAGTGATTTGTGTTTCTTGCAGCTCTCTTAGATATGATTTAGTTTTTCTTGTTTTACTGTCTATCCTTTATTAATTTGCTCTTCCGATGTTGCCTACTGACAGTTGCTATTTTAATGACTTTTACTTGAGTAGTAGTTTTCTCAAATACTCTTTTAATCTTACTGAATTAAGTAAGATTAAAAAAAGTAATAGTAGTCAATTGCTGAACCACTACTTTGAGCTTCTACTTGAGTAAGATTATTTTGGAGTAACGTTAATCTACACGCCCCTGTTTATTATTCAAATTACTGAACTACAAAAACAACTTGAAAACATTTGCAGTGTCATTGTCAGGCTGGAGCTGTGGGGGAGGAGCTAGTTAGCACGTGTTAGAGTTAGGCCCGTCCAGATGAGCGGAGCACGTGTGTGTGTGTGTGTGTGTGTGTGTGTGTGTGTGTGTGTGTGCGTGTGGGTGGAGGTGACGGAGGGAGGGGGAGGAGGAGAGTAGTTTACACCTTAACTCTGTGGCCATGTGCCCATTGTTGTCACTCACAAAAGCAGAGAGCCTTAGACATGATAAAGCCTGTTAATGTTGATTATATATTGAATTCAAAGCCGCAGTATGTGATGTATTTTAGCCATTTTCATTGTGTCTGTCTTAAAAGAACTTGGATAAATATACGTCCTTACGAGTGACGTGCGGTGAGGTTCGTGGCTGGTGAGGCACTGATGTCGTCACAATCAGATTTACAAACATACAAACGGTGTCAGTACATTTGGCTCCGGGTCAGTTTCTCTCCCAGTGACTTGGGGCCAGAATAAAAAATAATTTCAAAATAAAAGTTCCAAAGGCCGTATGAAATAGCTCTAATAGTATGAAATAAAAAGCAAGCTGGTTTTGTATTGTTTTTTATCCTTATTCTGGCTCCCCAATTTTCAGTGCATTGAAGTAATTCAATTTCTTACCATTTTGTATATAACTATTAACTATATAACTACATAGTACTATAAATATAACTATTTCACTTATTTTTCTCCTTGATGACAGGTGAAGTCACTGCTTCACCTGCCTCACCGCACATCACTGGTCCTTACTGTGAGCGGGCTTGCAACTCCACAAACTTGACTCTTACTTGTCGTGTTTCCATGGAAATGCTAATCCTTTGGGGACAGTCTTCCACAATGTATCTATCTTAATGGAGAATGTTCCGCTGTATGGTTTTAACTTTGTATTTCCAGGTGATAGGCCCCCTGCAGAAAGCTCCGTACTGTAGCTTTAAGTCGTTTTACTCTACATACATGTTTATATTTTTGCTGCATAGCCAGTCTTATTTTTGTTTTGCTTCTGTCAATTTCTCACTCTCTCTCTTCTCTCCCTCCCTCCTCTGCTCCCTCTCTCTTGCCCCCCTCTCTTTTCTCCTCCTCTTCTCCCCTCTATTTCTCCCTTCTTTCCCTCCTTCTCTCTATTTCTCTTCTTCTCTACCTCCCTCTTTCCCTCCATCTCTCTTGTTTTCTCCCTCCTTCTCTCTATTTCCCCATCTCTCCATCTTTCTTGTTTTCTCCCTCCTTCTCTTTTCCCTCCATCTCTCTCTTGTTTTCTTCCTCTGTGTTTTTTCCCTCCATCTCTCTCGTTTTCTCCTTCCTTTTGTCTCTTTTCCCTCCATCTTTCTCTTGTTTTCTCCTTCCTTATCTCTCTTTTCCCTCCATCTCCCTCTTGATTTCTCCCTCTGTCTCTTTTCCCTCCATCTCTCTCCTGTTTTCTCCCTCCTTTTCTCTCTCTTTCCCCTCCATCTCTCCATCTCGCTGTTGTTTTCTCCCTCCCCCTGTCTCTTTTCCCTCCATCTCTCTCTTGTTTTCCCTTCTCTCTCTTCCCCCTCCATCTCTCCATCTCTCTGTCTGTACTTCTGGTCTGTTCCATAGAGACATGTGATCACTGGGCCGGATACCAAGAACTCCAGGCAGTGTGTTTGGGGAGCTGGAGGAGGGGAGACAACGCAAACAATCTGACACAACCAGCTCGGCTTTTGTACGCCATTCTGTTTCCGACCCGGGAACATGAAATACGTCTGGTTTCTGGCAGGAAAAAGGAGTTAATTGGACCCAACCGCCTTACAATAAAAGCCCCGTCTCTGTAATTCATAGCGTTGTGTCGTGCTTGGTAATGACAGGTCGTAAACACGCACACCTGAGTAAGTTCGTCGAGAAAGTGCTGCCGATCTGCTGTGGTGTTTCCGTCATCGTTCTTTGCAGGTGATTGTAACATTGTAACTTTAAAAGGGACATATTATGAAATTGACTTTTGTGAGGTTTTAACAACTAAAAAACAAACGACTTCAGCTGCCAAAAGTGCCTCATATAAAAGTCAACAAAAAGTAGATCTACAGAGAACACGATACATAGTAAAAGTACAATAAAATACCAAGATGCCATGTGTAGCTAGTATTAAATGCCAGGGAGAAGAGGTGGGTTTTCAGGCTAGTCTTAAGGTCTAAGGCTATGGCCGTGTCCTGATTCGCCAAATGCACCGTTCGATGTACTGTTCGAACGGCGGGCGGGTACTTCGACCCGCACTTCGAACAGTACATCGAACGGTGCATTTGGCGAATTGGGACACGGCCTCTGTCTTAATTCAACGGTTGCACACTTCGGAGTACCCGGCAGACGAAGGGTGCTCTTCCTTGTAGCCTCCGTACGGAAATGGGACAGGCCTATGCTTACATCGCCTACATTACGTCGCCTAGCAACTGTGATGGCTGCTGACTCATGACCTAAACGTGTAAAATGGACATCGAAATAATTACAGTTTTATTTTTAATTCTTTATTATTTCATTGAAGGAGAGTAAATCGCCGTCGTCGTCGCAGGCGTTTATTTCTGGCGTTTAGACTGAATGAAGTAAGGAATTCATTCATTAATCATACCCCTTTGAATATCAATAGGCAATTATAACATTCTAGGTGCTTTTTTTTCCCCTATTGTAGGTAGTATTACATAACCTTAAGAAAATATACCTTGTTTCTTCCATAGAAGAAGTCATGTGTGGTGCATGATGGGATATAGCAGTGCACGAATGGTCGATCTCCATGGAAATGCTGGAAACGCATATCGGCCGCATTCGTGGGGTGCATGAAATGGCACAGGCCTTGGCGCATCGGAAGTGACGTAAATGCCCTTCAAATGCCGCCGCTGAAGTGTGGAACCGTCGAATTGAGACATGGCCTAAGTCTGGTCTCGTCAGAGGGCGCTGTTCTATAGTCTGGGTGCTGCCACAGAAAGGAAGGACTCCGGTTTCCTCTGGTCTTGAGTCTGGCTTTGGGCACAGCCGAGGAGGTGGTCCGCTGACCTCAGGGCTCTGGGAGGAGTGTTCACCTTATTCTGGATGTTGACGGGGGCGACGCCATTGTCATTCGGGTTGAATTATTTTGCATGGGGCTGCCGATCTTGACAGCAAATAAGTTCTATACGGACTTCAAACCCATTTTAAAGCCTCTTAGAGAATCGTTGCGTTGCTGACTTAGGGTCATATGAACACTGAACATTTTACACCAATTAACCTACTTTATGTCATATTTTAGTGGTAAAACTTTTCCCAAATTGTCTACTGACATTACTGGGATTCCCGCTTAACCGAAAGTGCCACCACAAAAAAGCACAGTTTAGCTACATTTACAGCAAAAGTAGGTGGGGCATAAAGAGGCCAATAGGGCTACAGTAACAATAAAATAAAGAGGACCCATAAAGTGCAGATATTATATGAATATTATGGTGTTTCCATATCATCATCATTAGTTTATTCAAAATTGTGTTTGGATTGTTTCATGTATGTTTGAGTAATCTTGTATTGCTCTGGAGTTTTCCCTCTATCTCCTTCTGATCTAGGGATAGGTATCTTCTTATATTTTATCCGTACCAGTACTTGAATGATATATTCTACTTCTTTGCCTATTTCTATAAGAATTATTATATAAAAAAAATGACAAAACACAATCATAATATTTATCCATTTAATCAAACATATTTTTAAATTAAAAACCATATTTTAAAATCTTTTATTTGTAGTTACGGTGCAAGACCCACCAAACATCAAAAGGAAAGTATCAGTAGCACTTTAACTTTTTTGGGACTGTACTAGTACCTTTTGGCAGTACCCATGACTATTCAGAGCAACAATGTTACAACAAAGGTAAATGGTCACATTGTTATATCACGCTTTTCTACCTTCAAAGTACCAGTGTACGCCGACAAGACAAAATAGTTTAAGTGTCTTGCCCAAAAACACCACAATGACAGTATTCATCTTTGGGAGCTGGAATTGCACCACCAACCTTCAGATCAGTGGACAAATGCTCTACCATCTGAGCTACTGTCGCCCTATAGATCGATATATATCACTGTGGTTTTAGTCTAAAATAATGCATTTGTATATTTCCCTAACTATATGCAGCAGATCAGAGAAGAGCAACAACCCCAGCTACAAAACTGCCCCCGTCTCTGAGCGCCGCCGTGAGCTCGGTAACCACGGAGACCACAATGTGCTGTTGGTAATTAGCTGCACAAGTAAACCCTTTGAGGTATCCTTCTGTTCTCTTCTATCTCTAAAGTGAAAATGTAAAACAACCAAAGACTTGTTCAAAAAAGGTCACATGAACATTAGAATGTAACAATATCTAGATATTTGAAATGGAGCGAATGTCGTGTAGCATGGTAAATGTGGCTCCATCAGTTTTATTTATCTATTTTTTTTACCTTTTTTCTGCAACAAAACAATGCATTTAAGTACTATATTACAAATTTGACTTTACTTAAGTAGATTTTGAAGTGGACACTTTTTTACTTTTACTTCAATACATCTGAGAGAAGGTATCTGTATTTTTTACTCCACTATTTTTTTTATAGTTTGAGACTTGCTGAAAAGGCTGAGGGTTTATTGTTAAAACATTCATAGTTTGGGCAAATAAAAATATACAGAAAAAAAAAAAAATGCAAGAAAACAATATTCATATAATTCAATTGTTTCTGTTTAACAAAATTCAGCACAAATCTTCAAAAATCAAATGAAATCAATCAAATCTATCAAAATCACTACATTTGAAGCCTTATAAACCTCAAAAATAGATTTTAAATGGGTGCCTTAATACTTGTACTAACGTAGATGTTTTGCCGTGGTATCTGTACTTTTACTTGAGTAGTACTTCCACCACTGGTCTTTTGATACATTGTGTCCATGATAACAACCCTTTTCGCAGGATTTTTGACAGTACAATATGATATTTTGGTTATTTCTTCATCTGTAAAGAACATATGAAATGCTATGTTGTGTCTGTAGTTTTGGTTGAATACTTTGTCGGCCTTGTCCGAGCTCCAGCCCTAACACACACATGCATGAGAATGGCAACCAGCACTTTCACACACTTGCAGATTAGCAGCAAATGTCACTTTTCCTGAATCCCGGGTGTTACTCTATCCTGTCAACAACTATGTGTATTTGCATTCCAAACAAGTTTAATGACGGCAGATAACACAGTATAGAGCATATTAGGGAGGTAAATTAGAACTAAAAAGGTCTTTAAAAACCGGTGAAAGTGTAAAGTAAAATTCAAAAATTGCAACTAACAAAAATGCACTGTGGCCATCTTGTTTGGAGAAATCACAATGGTCAAATGTTAAATCAGTAGACGGATTAACAGGCGAATTAACCAATCAGAGACAAACATCAGTCCTGTGACAAAGTAAGCATGCCATATTATTAGAGTATGGAGAAAAGTTCAGGACTCAAATAAAATGACCAAACGAGCTCAAGGTCCTGACTAGAACCAGGAAGTACTTCACACATGCGTCCTGTGCTCAGGTCTCTGGCTCCTGTGGCTCAGAGAATAGACTATAAAGCAGCTCCATGGCCTAGCACCAAGGCCGGACCAGCCTATAAGCAGACTTAGCAGCTGCTTAGGGCCCCAAGGCCGGCAAGGGGGCCCCCAAGAGCCCATACATTTGTACTGAAAATAATATAATATGTAAAGTTATACTAGAAACAGTGCTTGGGTGTTTACAGCAGCATAAATATCCCTCTATAAAGACATATATACATTTGTTTTTTTATATATAGTAGTAAAATATCTGCTCTCTACTTTGACAATGTTTAAATCCAGGCTCAAAACGCTTCTTTTTAGCTGTGCGACTGAAAGATTTTTATTCTGCACTCTTCTGTTTTAATGGTAATTTTATGATGATTATTAATGTTCTGATTTGTTTGTGTTGTGATTTTAATGTCTTTCTTATTCTGTAAATCCCTTTGAATTACTCTGTGTATGAATTGTGCTGTACAAATAAACTCGCCTTGCCTACTATAATTAATCAGAAGGAACAGAAGACAACTAAATTATACAGTGATGTGTTCTGCATTTGAAAGACGATGTTGAAAGACGATGTAGAGAAAGAGCTGCTGTAAGCCAGAGGTCCCCAACCTGTTTTGCACCACGGACCGGAATAATGTAGGTTTTATTTTCACAGACCGGCCATCTTTCCTTCTTTTTTCCAATTGTTTCTTTCAAAAAACTCTAAAGGTTTATCTTTTAATCCATGGTGCTTAGTCTCCATGTGCCGAAGCAGTTTTGAAGGTGTCATTGCCTCATTCGTTTTTTCGCACATATTACGCAGAGCGGACTCGGCGCATGAGAGTCACCCGTAGCGACAAACCCATAGGACTCCTGGTATTGGCTGTTAAATTGATCTTACTTTTTCTTGGAGGTCGTAGACGCCTCTTCTGCCTCCTCGGTTGGCCTTTTCCCCTTTGCCCTTTGGCTCATTTTCACTCGCTCGTGGCTCTACTTTTGGGCGACGTGTCCGACGATAATGTTCCACGCCCAATGGTACTTCTGGAGGTGGTAAAGTGCGGTTACTTTCTACACCTCACATGATTGCTCGTAGTGAAGTACATCTGCAAGAAAGACATATCATATTGTGTTTTTATGATGTCTATTTTCCAGCGAAACATGTATATAGTCATAATATCATACATATATAGCGTAAAAGCAGCTCTTAGGGTCACATTGAAACCGTTCGGTGCTGTTTGAATCTAATTGTTAAGCAGTTTTATCTTCCGTAAACTAGGAAGACAGGCTGGTTTGCTGGTAGCATGCTAGTTGGTGTTGGCAGCTAACCCCGCTATGGCCTCTGAAAGTTGAGAAATATGCTCGTAAACTCATCACTGTGTATAATTACGATGTTCAGAATGCGTTATGAAAGTGAGGAATAACACAGGACCATTGACAACTGTTTTTTTGTGTTTTTAAGGTGGCAAAAATTAAGCCAAACTAAGATATTTTTTTTTGCCAAATCCTTAAAGGGTTTCATTCATTTCACATGTTTCAAAAACTCACAAACCCTGCATTTTTAGGCTGAGTTCTTCTCTCAAACCGAAAACACTCTGTTCCACCTTGTGATGTCATGTTGTAATACAGGAAGGGCTCCACTGTGTTTTTAAACTCCATACACCTTCACTTGAATCAGCTGGATGATTTCAGTCCCGGATTTTCCAATTTCTATTAAACAAAAGGTAAAAAAGTCGCTGTTAACTTCAAAACTACCACTTCATGACATCACAAGGTGGAACAAGGTGGAACAGGATTTTGAGCTTTGGAGACTAATAATAAACACAACTCCAGGTATGTATGTTTTTTTGAGACGTTAACAAAATTATAACATGGCATAAAGCTCACAAGAGGAATTTTTGTGTAATCTAGCACTTTTAAAGATTTTTTTTTTTGTGTGTTTTAGTTCACTTTTTTTTATGCTAGGTCACCATTTTAGCAAAGTCAGGGAACAACGCACGTAGCCATCCACAGCGCACACACACACAGACCAAGCACAAGTTTCCTAACACGACTTTTTGAGAGCGCAAACAAAATAACAAGCCAGAGAGACGGCATACCAAGAGAGCTAAGAATAACCAAGTGGACTCTGCTCTCCGGCCCCACAGCGCAGCACGCGAGCCAGCGACAAGTGCAAGTGAGCCTCGGCACGTTGTCCAAACTGTGCCAGCGCCGTGCCCAGGACTTTACCCGTGTTTGTGTAAAGGGAAGCTCACATGGCCATAAAAAACAAGACACGCAGGTCTGGATAAAAACAAGGAAATGCCGCCGGTTGATATGCCACGGGCGTGATGAGTTGTAATAATCTGGTAATGATTAAAGCGGAGGAGTGATAACAGGTTCACGTAGGCTTGTGCTGTCGCTGTAGGGTTGGATGTTTGACCCTTTAAGCGACTTTAAAAATCGTTGGAAGTGTTATGTCGTCGATGCTCGCTCAAATTTGTACCAGTTTCGTAAATGCGGAAATTGTTTTTAGATAACTTCCTGCTCTCTCCTTGTAGTTTGGGTTATCCCTTTGTCACATGTTGATTGCTGTTTCTATGACAACCAGCCCTATAGCAGTGGTGTATGAAGTACTCAGTTTAGTAAGTAAAAGTACAAGTTGCTCAAGGAAATGTATCGCTTAAAAAAATCTACTTAAGTAAAAGTAATTAAGTGCCTGTTTAAAAATGTACTTTAAGAGTCAAAAAGTAAAAGCATTCCAAGTTAAATGTAGTGATACTGATTTAAACAAAGTACATATATAATACAGATTTTGGTCAATAGTTGCAATACAAATCAATTTCTTAATTTTTTCTCATGATTTTTCTGTATTTATTTTTGTTTGCTCAAAGATGAAGCTTGAACTCAGAAACTTAAATCAGTATGTTACCACAAACACGGAAAAAATAACCCCCTAAAACATCTGAAAAGTACTTTTTACTTTTCAGTCCAGTTAAAAATGTAGTGGAGTAGAAAGTACAGATACCTACTCTCAAATGTAGTGAAGTAAAAGTAAAAAAGTACTCACTTTAAAATGCACTTAAGTAGAATTTGTAGGCATCTGTAATTTACTTAAGTGCAGTATTTTACTACTTTTACTTCATAGACCCATGACCTATAGTTGTAACTAATAGGCCAATAAAGCTTAGGATGGAACAACAAATATGTAACATTATGATGTCCCCTTATAATCCCTCAGTTGTCCTGGTATAATCCAAACCAAAAGAAAAAAATCTATTCTGTCAATTGGACAAAAGAGTAAAGCCATTTGAATGAGCAGCGAAACTTCTTCACTCGAATACTTTTGTCCAGTTGACCAAATAGAATTTTGCTATATTAATGTTATGGGCTAAATCCACCTTTCTTCTGTCTACAGTGCAGACGTCCATTGAGATGCATGAGACATGAGAAATGGTACGAAGGTCAAGACACACGACACATGTTAAGTCTTGTATCTTAAAATCTTCACTGATTTAACATTAGTCTCACTGAAAGTTCTCTGAGGCGTCATAACACAAGCCCAGTCTCTACTGGTTAATTCTACTGACCGAGAACAGACATATTTCACAAAACATTGAATACACTTCTTCTAAACCTGGATGAAAACATAACCTGAAACAACCCTTGAAAATGTAAGCAGTGAAAGGATCAGAGCAGCGCTTACTCTGGATTAGTTTTAAATATCCACCAAAATACATTTCCAGCCTTTTAGTTAGAAGTTCAAGGACCTTGTAACATCACACATTCCTCTAGTAGTTCTTAGGTATGAAAATTACCCTTCTAACCATTTATCTTGCAACAACATTTTGAAGAGCCTTGAAGTCTGTAACCACATTGGGCCTCTTTCACGAATATTTTCTTTAAAAATGTTCGTAACTTCCACTTTAAGAAGATCCTGAGAGAAATCTGTGGGGTTTTTTTTGATCATATAAAAAAACACACATTTAGATGCTTAAGGACAGCATGCCCTTAAGCATCTAAATGTGTGTTTAATTCACCAACATACAGCTACAAACACCACGTCACCCATTTACATTAGATTTACATGAAAATGAATATGTATGATCACTGAGATACACGCTCTGATCTTCTCCATATGCTCAGTCTGGGCTTGGCGGTGTAACAGTTACGTGCGGTGAGGCTCGTGGCTGGTGAGGCACTGATGTCGTCACAATCACATTTACGAACATGTAAACCAGGTGTCGGTTAATAATTTTGGACCAGGGACAATTTCTCTCTCAGTAAGTGACTTGGGGCCAAAAATAAAAAAAACAATTTCAAAATAAAAGTTCTGAAGTCCGTATGAAATAGCTCTAATAGTATGAAAGAAAAAGCAAGCTGGTTTTGTATTGTTTTTCATCCTTATTCTGGTTCCCCAATTTTCAATGGGTTGAAGTCATTACATTTTTTTACTATTTCGTACCAGTCTGTTTGAAAAGAGCAAGTCTGGAGCAAACCATTTAGCTCCTTTAGCGTTGGTCTTCCTTTAATTATAACCTCCTGCTTCGTCCGAAAGTCCAGTTAAGAAAACTGCTTGAGCTTTAATATGTATCTTCCTCCATTTAAAAAGTAGGGCCAGACAAGAAGAAAAAAGTGAACCGATTGCTAAACTTGATTTTCTAACTCTAAATTGTAGCTTGCTGTCACTATTCTACGGCCCCTATTCTGCGAGCGTTACAAGAATCCCTGGACTCACGAGTGCCCCCTACCATGAGGCCAGGTAACTGCGTGCCTCACTCGGCGCCTTTAAAGCAGCACCATCACTGCTGAGCTACTGCAGTCAGTCCATGGTGAGGCACGAACGGCTGGTGCCTCTCCGCACGCCTCTTCTCAGTATTTCAACAGTAAGCATAAAAATTCAGCTATTTTGAATTAAAAAAAAAAAAAAATTAAAATTGCAAAGTTAAATAGAAAATAACTTTATAGTACAAATCATTGGATAAATATAACCATCATCATTTATTTTTTTCCCTGTGATGACAGATGGAACACGGCCCCTGCCTCCCCTGACTGCACGTCGCTGCATTATAACATGTGAAAGTGCGAGGGAGAGAGTGAACGAGGAAGTCAGGTGTAGCACGTCTACAGGCTACTGCTGTTTTACAACTTCAGCTGCCAATCAAGAGTGAGGGAATATTTAAATCACCAACATACTGAATTAAGCAAGCACTTTCATTGTATTTGTGGCGTTTTCACAGAGGGGCTCATACGAGTGCTCTGGTCTGGGGGGGGTGTTCTGTCCATCGCTGTGACCAGGTGCAGGGATGTAACAGTGTCCCATATGGAGAGCACTGGGGCTGGGGCAGACTCATGTCCCATAGAACAGCAGCCTATATAAAGTCTACAGACCAAATACACCACATGCTCTATTCAGCTCCTCATGTTATGTCCAAATGTCATTGTGTAACATGGCATTGTTTAATTAGAAATATTTAAGAAAATATATAACTGACAAATGTAGGAATTAGTACATTTTTGTGGCATTATTAGTGCAATAATAATCTAAAACAAATTTACGTCATGTATGATGCCCTTTATTTCATGTATTTTAGCACAATTTTTGTTCTGGTGAGTGCTCCTGAATGTTTGCAGGATTTGTTCTTACAGAGGAACATTGTCAATTAGAAACATTTTGTGAATGCCAAAACTGTTTGTAGTAAGACCTTAAATACAGATGTTTTTGTAAGAATGCTTCATGAATGAGACCCACTGTGTCTGTCAGAATATTTTTTCTTTTGTTCATTAGCTGCTTTTGTTCATGTATTTTAGCTCTATTTGTCTTGCCCTAGTACAGCGCTGTCTGCTTTTAATTAGAGGGCATTTTATTCTCTTAATCAGGAAGTGTGTGTTAGCATGCTAGTCATTGTTCAAATTCTGAATTGTATCTGAGGGTTGTGAAAAGTGCTGATAAACTCACAGTGAATAGTTAGAATGCTCTGAATGATAAATGAGGAGTAACTTTGGAGCGTTTAAAATGAACTAGTTTTGCTTTGAAGAGGCACAGGGCGTCGAAGTACATTCAGTATTTTCTAAGACAATAAAATGGATCATTATTCATATTGTCTCAGCTTTTGGCACCAGTGATGCTTGTGCCACAAAGTCTTGGACAGAGCTGGGCTGAAAGTAGGTGGCCATCTGCCTGGACCGGTGGGGTGAGGGGGGAGAGAGCAGAGGAATGGGCAAACAACTAAAACAAACTGGGATGTGGTGTTAAAGGTGCAACTTACAAACCAGCTCCAAAACAGACAAGCAGCAAGAGAATACTGTGAAAAGTGACAGAGGTCAGATTTCAACTTTAGAAAGCATTAATTATCTATCAATATATCTCAACACAAGGGTTTCCAAACTTTTTTCAAACCGTGACCCTCACTATCCTGCCCATCCCCCCGAGTTATCTAAACAAAAAGCATGTGCTGCCTTTGTGTACAGAGCTGTGTATGAGGAAAACAAATGTGAAAATGTGCAAACCAAAAGTGAAAATGTGTAAATCAACGTGACGATCAGCTCATTTACTCACATTAAAGTTACAATGATATATTTAATGTATGAACGAAAGCAGGGGTGTCAAACTCACATTCACAGTGGGCCAGAATTAACAACTGAGACAAATTCACAGACCAAACTCAACATTTGCTGAAAAATTGACTGCACCTGATATGTAATGTTTAACCTTTTCACATGAACTTTAGTTTTGCTTAAAATCTGGAATAACTCAAGCTTGATTAGTATTAATTTCTTATTTAAATACATACAATAAATTATGTCTCTCTCTGTAGCCCTTCATGTTCCTTTTTAAAGTATTTTTTGCACAAGCCAAAAAAAATATTAATTATTTCTTTATTTATTTATATATATTTTGCCTTGTGAATAATAATAATAGTAATTTCAGCCACTGAAAATTTGACTTCCAAAATAGTAACATTCCATGCCTTGGAGTAGAAAAAGTTCATAGAGAAAACATATATTCAAGCTCAATTTGCTATATTCTATTTACATACTAGCAAAGCATTCTGGGATTTGTAGTATTAGTGGTGCATGCTCTATATACCGACGGGCCAGCTCTAATGCACATTTGATATGATCTCACGGGCCAAATATAATCACACCGTGGGCCAGATTTGGCCCCCGGGCCTGAGTTTGACATATGAGAACTAAAGTAAAATAATAAAGTGGTTAGCTGAAATTGTTTTAGCATGCTAGTCGTTGTTATACTTATATGCTTATAAACTCATCGTGGTGAATAATTATGATGCTACAAGGTAAGGGAGGTATAATTTTAGACCTCTGCAAACTGTTTTCAGATTTTAAGAGTAAAAATCTGGTACAGCGCTTTTAAACATCAATATTCTACTGTCAAAGTTCATTTTGTCCAATTTCCTTCCAGTAATCTTTTTGTCCACAATAACAATGACCAGAAATAACAAACTCATTGTACAAGTGTATTGCCTAAGGACACAACAGCAGTATGCAAAACCATCAATAAAACCTCATCCTTCAAGTCAGACGGTAAACTGAGCTCCTCCTGCTCTCGTACAGTCTTCATCTTGAAATAGCCATAATTCTTAAAGAAAGTTGCCAGTTTGATTATTAACTCTGACTCAAGGCTCTTCTTACTTTATTCCTGTAGAAGGTCGTAACTCTTTATACATACTGATGTGTTTCTTTAAAATCCTGGAATCATTATTAGCAGTAAGAAGGATAAAGTGTGGGAAAAACTACCCACAAAATATCAAAGGCGCTACACCTCATTTTACCATCTGAAAAATGTGAAAAACAGAACGAGTTTATTTCAAACGGTTTGCAGTGGTCCAAAGTTATTTCTCACTTACTTAAAGCATTCCGAGCGTCCTTGTTATTCACAGTGATGAGTTTGTAAGTGCTTTTCGCAACTTTCCGAGACCTTAGCCATAACAGTCAAGTCAACAGTAAAGCCAATAACAGCTAGCATGCTAACCACACAATTCCTGATTATCTTACCTAATGCATTCCAAACATCTTAATTAATCACAGTGATTAGTTTCTAAGGGCTTTTCACAACTCTCCGAGATAAGCGTAACAGTCAAGCCAACAGTAAAGCCAGTAACAGCTAGCATGCTAGCCACACACTTCCTGATTATTTTATCTAATGCATTCCAAGCATCCTTATTATTCACAGTGATGAGTTTATAAGTGCTTTTCACAACTTTCAAAGACCAGAGCGGCGTAACGGTCAAGCCAACAGTAAAGCCAATAACAACTAGCATGCTAACTACACACTTCCTGATTATTTTATCTAATGCAGTCCAAGCATCCTAATTACTCACAGTGATGAGTTTGTAAGTGCTTTTCACAACTTTCAAAGACCAGAGCGGTGTAGCAGCCACAGTAAAGCCAAAGCCAGCAGTAAAGCCAATAACAGCTAGCATGCTAACCACACAATTCCTGATTATCTTACCTAATGCATTCCAAACATCTTAATTAATCACAGTGATTAGTTTCTAAGGGCTTTTCACAACTCTCCGAGATAAGCGTAACAGTCAAGCCAACAGTAAAGCCAGTAACAGCTAGCATGCTCCACACTTCCTGATTATTTTATCTAATGCATTCCAAGCATCCTTATTATTCACAGTGATGAGTTTATAAGTGCTTTTCACAACTTTCAAAGACCAGAGCGGCGTAACGGTCAAGCCAACAGTAAAGCCAATAACAACTAGCATGCTAACTACACACTTCCTGATTATTTTATCTAATGCAGTCCAAGCATCCTAATTACTCACAGTGATGAGTTTGTAAGTGCTTTTCACAACTTTCAAAGACCAGAGCGGTGTAGCAGCCACGCCAACAGTAAAGCCAATAACAGCTAGCATGCTAACCACACAATTCCTGATTATCTTACCTAATGCATTCCAAACATCTTAATTAATCACAGTGATTAGTTTCTAAGGGCTTTTCACAACTCTCCGAGATAAGCGTAACAGTCAAGCCAACAGTAAAGCCAGTAACAGCTAGCATGCTAGCCACACACTTCCTGATTATTTTATCTAATGCATTCCAAGCATCCTTATTATTCACAGTGATGAGTTTATAAGTGCTTTTCACAACTTTCAAAGACCAGAGCGGCGTAACGGTCAAGCCAACAGTAAAGCCAATAACAACTAGCATGCTAACTACACACTTCCTGATTATTTTATCTAATGCAGTCCAAGCATCCTAATTACTCACAGTGATGAGTTTGTAAGTGCTTTTCACAACTTTCAAAGACCAGAGCGGTGTAGCAGCCACGCCAACAGTACATCCAATAACAGCTAGCATGCTAACCATACACTTCCCGATTATCATACCTAATGCATTCCAAGCATCCTAATTACTCACAGCGATGAGTTTATAAGTGCTTTTCACAACTGTCAAAGACCAGAGTTGGCGTAATAGTCAAGCCAGCAGTAAAGCCAATAACAGCTAGCATGCTAACTGCACACTTCCTGATTATTTTACCTAATGCATTCCAAGCATCCTAATTACTCACAGTGATGAGTTTATAAGTGCTTTTCACAACTTTCAAAGACCAGAGTGGCGTAGCAGCCATGCCAACAGTAAATCCAATAACAGCTAGCATGCTAACCATACCCTTTCTGATTATTTTACCTAACGCATTCCAAGCAGCGTAATTACTCACAGTAATGAGTTTATAAGTGCTTTTCACAACTTTCAAAGACCAGAGCGATGTAGCAGCCACGGCAACAGTACATCCAATAACAGCTAGCATGCTAACCATACACTTCCTGATTATCTGGCTTTATAATTAGATCCAGACATGCTGCTTAAAAAATTTATCTGTACTGTGGCAAGACACATTTTTCTCAAATAATACATGGGAAAAAGTCTGGTACACGGTGTCTCATTTGTGACATGAGTACTTCCACTTTTTTATTGAGTACGTAAATAGCCATGCAGCTGTACTTTTTCTGGAGTCCACCACCGGCAAATCAGAAACAGAAAGAGAGATTTGCTTTTGTTGTTGCCCATCGTGCTGATTTGACGTTAGCGTGACGTCAGTACGACTACACACGTTTACTCTGGAAGTGGAGCTATGAGAAAGGAGGCGTCACATGAACCGTTCCTCGTGGTTGAAACAGTTCCTGGGACCAGCGTCATCAGGGCAACTGCAATTTCACTGTCATTTCCTGTTCCGGAGAGATCACGCTGTGGTGATTGGTCGCACTAACACAGCTAAGTACAAAGGAGCAGATTTCATGGTAGTCTATGGAACATTGTGTACTAAAAATACACTGTGTATTTCTAACGCTTATGTTTGTACTTAGCATGTGGAAGTGAAAATGTACTTCGTCAATAATATCTGTTCTGTTCTGCAGGTAAAGGTAAAAATAACTCTAAAGATGGGTTCAATAGCATTATTTTTTTGACTATGGTCTATTCAAATTACTATAATGAACCCTACAGGAATAAGTACTGTAATTTACTCATATACTGTAGTTGTATTTGCAGTGATGGAAGGTAAAGTAGTAATGTACTGTAGTTAAGTTGAATTTTTAAGTATCTGCACTTTACTTTAGTATTATGCAATACTTTTATTTTTACTTGAGTATCTTTTGCCTCTCTTTCTGTGTACTACATCCACCACCGTATATTTGTACTGACAGAGGAGTCAGTCTGTTTCTCTTTCGTTGGTAGGATTGTTTTTTTTACAAATATTCAATAATACCATAAAATCATAGAGCACACGAGGAATATTTGATTTACAATATTAGGCCTAATATTCATCATGACATTTCATCTGATCTCTCAGCTCTTCTTAAAAGTACTATGTTTATTATATTTCTATTTTCAGATTATAGACTATATTAGTATTATTGACTACATTGCATTTTGTCATGAAATATCCCAAGGTAATTGCACAAATGTTGAACTCGATCGTTAATTTTACTGATCAGACCCAAAAACTTGCAATATTACAACAATCAGACAAACAAAAGCATTTTAACCATATTTACTGAGTTGTTCCCCCCTGTACTTTATATTATTGGCTTATAGAATATAGTGATGTCATCTGAAACACATCAGTTAAGTCAGAGTCAGACATGTCAGACTCAGGCCCACGGGCAGAATTTGGCCCTCGAAATAAATATATTTGACCCGTGAGATCATATCAAACATGTATTAGTATTATGGCCTCCTCTAATACTACAAATCCCAGAATGCTTTGCAAATGTGTCCACTTCTGTTGAAACTCATTGGAACCTGCTGCCTGTCGCCTCACTCAAACTTAATCCACCCCTTCTGAAAAATATGCTGTTGAAATTTTTTGTTTTTAGTCACAGTTTTTAATTTTGGCCCTCTGTGAATTTGAGTTTGACACCCCTGGTTTAGAGTTTATATTTTAAAGTTCAGACAAACTACAGTACACAATACATTCAGCTGCCCACAATCCACAGAATCCACAGAAAAGAAACAGAAGGCATTACCCACATTCATATACAAAAAAAAAAAAAAAAAAAATGTGTGTGTGCGATGCAAATATTAGGCCATGAAGGGATTGTCTTACACAACATAACATGCAGTTCCTCTTACACTCTCTCACAAGGCCTAAAGGTGCAGTACTTCAGTAACGTCTGTACTTCCACTATCGCATTTTCCCAAATACAGGATGTACAGAGTTTAACCTATAGCCTCAATCATCAATCAATTCATTTTTCACAATGGTCAACGCTATACAAGGCACACACATTTACACACATGTAGCAGCCGTCAAGGTTCTTACATACTGCATTCACAAGTATATACTGTACACATACATTTCTGTGTACATATGTATGCCAGTATATAAATGACAGCCTTATGTATAAAAGATCCTACCTATATTAGGCAAAATGGACTCTCTGCGCTTTAAATCATGTCTTCAAAAACATACCTGGAGTTGTGTTTTGTTTCATTCCCACGTGTTTGAGTAACACTTTATTATTAGTCTGTCCATGCACAAAATGCTCTGTTCCACCTTGTGATGTCATGAAGTGGTAGTTTTCAAGATTAACATCTACCTTTTACCTTTATTTCAGTAGCAATGAATAATTCCAGGGCTGAAATGATCCAAATGATTGCAGTGAAGGTGTGTGGCGGAGCACTTCCTGTATTACCAGTTGATGACATCACAAGGTGGAACGGTGTTTTCAATCTGAGAGAAGAACTCAGCCGTAAATCTGCAGGGTTTGCGTGTTGAACATGTGTGAATGAAGCAAAACACAACTCCAGGTCTGTCTGTGACGAGAAAACAACATTATAACATAGACCAGAAAATAACGTGATACTGCCCCTTTAAGGCTGTTTAAAGATGCACTATATCACTGTTTCTGGCATGACGTCTTATCATAGCTTTGTCTGCATGTTCCGCAGTGTTTTAAACTTGTCAATCTGCATTTTTTTTTCTTTTTAATGCTCATAAATACCTTTGTAAAAATGCGTGACCGCTGTGAATGGGGTCGCCTCTCTACAGATCTGACCTGTAACTTGTTCCAGCGATGCCTTCGAAGAAATTACCTCTCGTGTTAGTTTCAGCGTAGTTAGCTTCCCTTTTCAGACAGATATAAGTCAGTAATCTGAGCAGAACTGAAGATGAGCAGCACAACGTCTTCACTCAAACAACGATTTGCCCAATTGACAGAAACCAATTCAACATAGTAATACTTTAAAGGGCCCTATATTACTCTATTTTCTGATCTATTTTCTGATCTATTTTCTATCTATAATGTTGTTTCCTCATCACAAACATACCCGAAGTTGTGTTATATTTCATTCACACATATTTTAACGCACAAACCCTGCATATTTAGGTTCTTCCCTCAAACAGAAAACACTCTGTTCCACCTTGTGATGTCATGTGGTAATACAGGAAGTGCTCCACTGTGTTTAACTCCACACACCTTCACGAGAATCATTTTATCGTTTATTTCAGCCCGGGAACTGCCAACCTCAACTGTAATCTGTGTAATCCCTCAGTCGTCCAGGTATGATCCAGAGTAAAAAGAAAATTCAAATCTGTCAACTGGACAAAAAACAAGTTGTAAAGACGTAGAGTAAAGACGTTTTGCAAAGTATGATTCAAGCACGGTTCACACTTAGCGTAGCTCGTAAGACCTACTCAACTGGCAGTGTCCAGCAGTAATCTGACCAGAAACGAGCAGAAAAACTCCTCACGTCTTCACTCCTACAGCTTTTTGTCCATTTGACAGATTTGAAATGTTCTTTTACCAACCTCTATTGAACTTAAGGTCAAAGGTACAGTAGCTGTTAACTTGAAAGCTACCACTTCATGACATCACAAGGTGGAACAGGGCATTTTGAGTTTTGGAGACGTAGACAAACTAAACTAGTAATAAAGGGTCGCTCAAACATATGTGAATGAAACAAAATACAACTCCAGGTGTGTTTTTGAGGCGGTAACATTATAACATGCCTAAAAGCTCACATCAATTCTCAATTTTGTGTAATATAGGACCTTTAACCTAGCTAAGACATCACCCACAAATCCTTTAAAGTCACAGAGCTTATATAAAAAGTCCAAAAGGCTTCGTACAGGTTCAGACACAGATGTGACAACTGCTATTCTTACTACGAGGCTGACAGCAAGGTTACAAAGACCTTGCTGTCAGCTCCTATTGGTATCAGATATGCCTTGTGTCCTAGAATAGACTTAAATAGTCCACAGAGCAGGGACAGCGAAGAATGTTGAAGAATGCACAGACCGTGGCACAAATGTGGGGTTACCTTCGGAGGAGTGTAAGTACATTTGTAGATGCCAGGCTGGAATGCAAAACCCACAGTTGCCTCAAGAAGTGATTTTGACGGTTCTATATTTTGCAGAATTGACTCTTATGAGGTTTAATCCATGTTATAATGTTGTTACCTCCTCAAAAACATACCTGGAGTTGTGTTATGTTTCATTCACACAGTCCTGTATTATTTTTCTGTCTACATCTCCAAGGCTCAAAATGCTCTGTTCCACCTTGTGATGTCATGAAGTGGCAGTTTTGAAGTTAACAGAGGAGAGGTTCAGTTACTTGTACATTGTAAACAATTAAACTTATTTCGCTGTGATGTACTGCATATATATTACCAGTGGTGGAATGTAATGAAGTAAAAGTAGTATAGTACCACACTTAAGTAACAATTGTAGGTATCTGTACTTTACTTAAGTACATTTTACAGTGGGTACTTCAGCACAAATCTGTATCAAAATCACTCCTGTATTAGCTGTATTAGATCTCAAAATCAAAAAAGTACTTTTACTTTTTACTCTTTAAGTCAATTTTTCAACAGGCACTTAAATACTTTTACTTAAGTAGATTTTTTATCATGATGCTTTTACTTTTACCTGAGAATTTTTTTATTGTCCCAGCATCTGTGCTTTTACTTAAGTACTTGAGTATTTCTTCCACTATTATACCTAACTATTGCTTTTTTTCCACTTACTGCTGTTTTAGGCACAATTATTACCATTAACTGCCAAATCCTAAACTACCAGTTGCTCTTGTTTTAATAAAATTCATGATGTTAATAGCCTGGCAGCCAGACTGGAGCTCTGTATTTTTTTTTATAGAGAATCTCTCAGTCTGGTCACCACCTCTTCTGTATAGGTTGGCACAGTTTTTCAGACTTGTGTGTTATATTGTCTTTTATTTCTTTCTTGTACGCAGCCATGTTTTTATTTTAATAGAGACGGAGAATGTGCTTCTCTGATTAGCTAATCAACCTGTCAATCACACCTATGGGAACTCTGGGAGATAAAACCGGGGCCCAGACTGCGTGTCTACATGGATAAAGTGTGTCGTTTTCCCTGGATTATTCTACTGGATAAAAAGCGCTATACCTGAAAACCATTTGCACAGGTTCAAACTTATTTCTTACTTTCATGGCATTCGTAACATCCTGTTCACTTATTCATTGGTAATAAATGCAGCTTATGATTTTCAGAGGCCAGAGCGGAATTTTGCACGGTAATGCTAACAACAACTTGCACGCAAACAACGCACTTCCTGGTTCTCGGACAGTGAAACACTCATTTTAAGAGCCGCAGAAAAAAATCAGGTAGAGCCATTATAAAGCTATTCTGCAAAACTGTTCAGAGCTTTTAACTGTACTATAGTTGTTTCTCCGTCTCATTTACCCTTTTGAACTTGTATTTGGAGCGATTCATGCATGTTTGACTAATCTTTATACTCCTGAATTCATGACATCATTCGTCCGGTAAACCCCCATGTTCACCGCCACTGAACTGTATTTTGTTAATCAGTGATACACATAGAATTCAGCAGAGTTGTGTCATTTTGACTCAAACGAAAAAAATCTTGTTTCTTTTATTCAGTCATTTTAGATCAATATTGTGATTTTAACTGTCCAAATTAAACATAATGATCCACAGGTGTCATGGATTATAACTATATAGCAGACACAAGCACAATATGTCTGCTTTAATAATCTATAAAAGATAATTGTAACACAAACTGCTGAGATTTGCTACATTTTCTGATATAGAAAGCAGGGGCGGCGCCAGGGCAGGGGGCTTGAGGGGGCTCTAGGCTCCCCTGGAATGATCAATGCTCCCCCTTAGCTCTCCCAAAGATTTTTTTCCCCCACTTTCATAGCACATCCAATCTTGTTCAAAATGATAATTCCATATTAGCTTTTATAAATTACTACAAGGACGTGTTTAAGGCATTGAAGAAAACCTAGTAGACGATGGGGATACGCTCCATTGTTAAAAGCTTCTAAATGAACATGTTACTTTAGCACTGAAGACGTTAGCCCCCCCTTACCTCCTCCAACCAAAAATGTCTGGTGCTGCCCCTGACAGAAAGTACACAGGATACAATATATACTACAGTTGTTATAGTGGTTATATTTGTTATTACTTTCAATGCATTTTCTACATGTCAGGTATTGCTGTTTACTATGCAGAGAGTTTTGTTTTTTGTTTTTTTCTGTAGCGCCTGGCAGTGATCGCTCTTGTATTGTCCATCGGAAACTCTTAGAAAATGTAAACAAAGGCTTATCTCAAGTGTCGGCGCTCAGGCCTGACTTTTATGGCACTGGCTGTTTCCTACTAGTGCACTTGTTTATCTGCCTCTGCTGCATACTACAGAGCACTATGTTCACTGTTCTGTTCAAGAGGATACGCACTTTGTCATTCTCCTGTTCTGTTGTGTGTCTTCAAAGGTTAAAGGTCGATACTATCCTCGGGGGGGGGGCTGTCGAAGGGAAGTTTAGAAACAGGTTTATGTTTTAGGTTTGGAATGGGTCGGGTTAAAGTTAGCCTATTGTCAAAAAATGCAAATGATCTGTTTACTTTATTTTAGTTTAGTTTTGTTTTGTTCTTGTCTGGTTGGTGTCTTACATGAAACAGCGACATTATGTAGTTTATTGGACAGACTTGTTTAAGCTCACATAGCATAATTTTGGTGGCATTTTTTGTTGCATCTTTTTTTTGCAAGAAGATATACATTTTTATTTGTAATTTTTGACAGTATCTGTGAGCTTAGTTTCCTTCTCTGAATACAGTGCATGCTTATTGGTTTTAAATGCTCCTGAAATGTAGTGTTCCATGACACATATTAAGGTGATGTTGTAATGCGTAAGTGGGACGTCACTGAAGGTCCAAGGGTGAAATGCTGTTTCATATAGATTCCCTCATCACTGCTGCGTACACTGTTTGGGTAGGAGTTCCCAATAAGTGCTGTAGTGTTTTTGCTCTTTTCTCCTAAAAGTTGAAAAAAAAAATCTAAAAGGTTAATTTCCTCGTTTCTGAAATTCAAATTTCCCCAAATTTCCCTGGTTGGCTTGATCGCATTAAATACTATCCCTTTAGGCCCCCAGGTTTGCAATGGATAACTTGACCCCTTTTCCGTGCGTTATATATAAATGGTGCAACAGAGATGAGTCAACAGCCACACTTCCCTCACTGTGCTGCGACAGCCACTGCCTTCTGGAGAACTTGAGTTGAATAAGTTGAATAAGTTACATAAAACAGATAATAGCAGAGGTGACATTTAAAAGAGAAATCAGGTAAAAAGAGAAAAGCAACAGTAACCCACTTACCACAGGGCACGTACACAATGTGTGTCCCATTTTCAGCCCATAATCCCAGCCTCTTGTTGTTGACACTATGCAAATATGTTTGGAGACTAGGGGCATATTTTCCAGTAACATTTTCAAAATCAGGGCTGCTTTACGGGGAGTGAATGAATCTGACCTTATGTAAACAAACGGGGTTCTTGCGTCGCTGTTTTGTGTTTGTGCTGCATGTAGAGCCAGTTCTAGGAAAACGATGAGTAGAATCACATTAGAATATTGTGAGTAATCCTGCTTTCTTGGTCTGTCTCGTGTTTGAGCGCTAAACTACTTGCCCTTGATGCTCGATGTCATCTATGTAATACAAGGAGCTTTTAAGTATTTTTAAAAAGCACGCAGCTTCACTATAAAAAAAAAGAAAAAAGAAAAGAAGAAAAGAAAAAAAGCCCGTATTAAAGAGAATAGCACATAACATACTTAGATCACCATTTTTTTTTTTTTTTTTCTAATGCTATACTCACCAAAAACATCATGTTTAATTAGTCCCTCCCCCTTCAGAGTGACATCACAACCCAATTAGTTTCCCGCTAATGAAACTACTGCACATTGCGTCAGGTTTATTAAGTTGTAGTGTATTTTTGTATTCTGCTTTTGTGTATTTATGAAAATAAAGCATTTTATTCTCCGATAATCAGGATGCTAGTTGTTATTGTTGTTAGCTTTACCTTGATAGCAAAACTCTGCTCTGGGCTGCAAAGCATTTATAAACTTGTGGTGAATAATTATGAGGCTCACTGCAAAATTAACAGTTTTTGCTTTTCACATTTTAAGACTGTAAAAATCAGGTACAACGCCTTTAACTTAAATGGTGAATCACCTTCAAAAATATGTTTTTTATTTATTTATTTTTTACTAGATACAAATCTATGCAGAGATTATTTTAAATTATAGACTATTACATGAAATACAAAGTCTATAAGGACTTTGAATGCAAATCAAAGTTTACTTAATACCTGCAATACATTTTGTTCTGATCAGCTGATTGGAAAAAATGTGTTATCTCTTTCAAACTGGATTATTTTTATTGTGGTGTAATTACATGATTAAGATCGGACTCAATTTCTCCAGTGCTCTAGAACGTGGAACATGTTCTGGAGACACAGTAGAATCTCCACTTAGCTGCTCGTAGGCGGCTGATGTACTGAGATGGACTGATACAACGCCAGCGACAGCACCAGCGACAGCACGAGTCTTACAGCTCGCTCACAGGCACCGCCCCTCCCCCACTCCACTCTCTGCACACTGTATTTAGACACAAGCTGAGACAAAGGTCTAAGGAAGTCTGGACTTGTTTCCACTCGAATTGTCAAAATATTCACCAGGTTTATTTGGTTCCACACTGACACAATAGACAAGATTATAAGGATTGAGGTCACACACTAATTATTTGTCAAATTGCTCTGTCTAAAACTGCCTTCGGGATTACTTTTTCACTACAATACACTGGCTATGCACATCACAAACAGAAAATATATTTGTAATCCATAGCAAAAGGTTCAATTGAACTGTACAAAGTTTCAAAATGTCAATATCTTTTTTGCAAGAAGAAGATACTCAATTATTTACATTTGTATCAGTCCTGTTACTTTGCTGTGAGACCCTCATCAGTCCCTGTTAATAAAGCTACATGATTTTATTTTAAATCTGCAAGATGGTGTAGATTTAGATTGTCCTGTAGACTTCAATTCTAGCCTGATGAGCTTGCCCCTCTTACTTTTTGGAATGTATTTATACCTCTCTCAAATATCCCTGTCTCCTTCAGAGCAAAATACATAACTCCGAGTTTCACATTTTGAACTGCGACCGCAAGTATCATAGCAACCAAAGAGCCAATCCAGAGCAAGGCTGTTGAAGGTAATGCTCTTTTCCTGCCCACACCGCTGGTTTATCAGGGAGTGCACGCTTAGCAACTCAAACCTGTTGCTAACGCTAGCGGGAGTGACCTCGGGGAAAGAAGGTGATTTGTCTGCTATTAATGTTCATACCTTCAATCACGGGTTCTTAGCAAAGCTGTCAATCATACCTGTCAATCATACCATCCTCGGGGAATGAAGGTGCCTGATTTGTCTGTTATTAATGTTCATATCTTTAATCATGGACAGAATAGTGAAATAAAAGCAGCAGATCATGTAGAGGGGTTAATACATACATTTAAAGAGCAACATGACAAGCAGCAATTACAGATGGAGGGGTGACAATTTTGCAATGTAAAGTGAATTGGAGCCAGTGTCGCATCTAGTGCATTAGCTACAGTCTATGGTTTTGGCACAAATGGACCATGTGTTTCTTTGACTGGTGATTCTACCTGCGCAGCAAAGGAAAAGAGTATAGTCTTGTCTGGTCAGGTTAACTACAATCAACCTCAAACAACCTTTTTTGAGGTATTATTAGGAAGTTACAGTTTTTGCATTATTCTCAGTTTTCATGCAATTTTAAGTTTTTATCATCCTTTTGAAAAAGCCCTGCGGAGGTGTGATAGCAGATGAACTGTGTGTCTTGTGAAATTTGTGACCTTCTGTGGAAAGATGTTTTCTTAACAAAGGGGAAGTGTTTGGGGATCCTTGCTTCAACTTCCTCTGTGTTCAAACTTTTGTCTCAGTGTAAGTCTCGTTCATACGTACCGCAAGATTCTGCACTGGTTAAAATGACTTCCATTCAGAAGAATTTCTTGTTGACAGCATTGTTGCTAATGGCTAAACGATGCTTAATCATGAATACTTAGGAATAAGATGTAATACAAAGTTGTTTCCACCCAACTCCACAGTCATCTCAAATCTAACAGCTTTTATGAAAAATTCCAATCTGGGTTCCGCCTCTGTCACAGCACAGAAACAGCTCTTATCAGAGTCACCAGTGATCTGCTTATCCCTCCTCATTCTTCTTGTCCCCTCTGCTGCGTTCAACACCATTGACCATCCTCCACTGTCTCCAGCACTACAATGGCCTCTCTGACACTGCCCTTCACTGGTTTCCAGTCCTATCTCACTGAAAGGACTGAGTACGTGGTCCTGGGGGGAGCTAAATCCCAACCCCACACTGTCACCTGTGGGGTCCCTCAGGGCTCCGTACTTGGTCCAACCCTCTTCACCCTTTACATGATACCCCTTGAGTGTGTCATCACCAGGCATGGAATAAATTTCCACTGCTAAGCTGACAACACACAACTGTACCTCAAAGTAACTTCCTCTGGACTACCCTCTGCCATTGTCACCCATCTCAGCTCCTGCCTGGATGAGATAGGGGATTAGTCACAACTTCCTACAGCTGAATGGCTCAAAAACAGAAGCAATTCAAACTGGAACTTCTCAGCTTCACTCTTCCCCCATCGACTCCATTTCACTCTCTGGCCACAAAATTTCCCCTGCCTTCCTTTGTTCTTAACTTTGGAGACCCACATCTCCCCTTTGCCAATCATGTCACCCACATCAGCAGACCTCCTTAATATTTCAAACCTTCGGCCCTCTCTTTTGCTCCTGGCTGCAGAAAGGCTGGTCCATGCCTTTGTCTCCTCCAGGTTGGACTACTGCAACGCACTCCTCATCAGGACCCCTGGCAGGAGCATCCAAAATGTTCATGAGGGTGTGGAAACATGAGCACATCACCCCATCCTCGACACCCTGCACTGGCTTCTTGTTCACCTCCACATCGAGTACAAGATCTTCCTGCACACCCACCACTTATCCTTACACACTCTCACCTACCTCACAGAACTGCTTACATCACACAGCTCAGCCAGGACTCGGTCAGGCCAACAGGTCTGCTCCTACCCAGGACACGGCTCAAAAACATGGGAGACATGGGAGACAGGGCCTGCGAGGCTGCTGCTGCCCGTCTGTGGAATGGACTACCAGACCAGATGGTGGATACTTCAAAGAAAGATCTAAAAAACCTTCTTTTTTAAGAAAGCATATCCCTGCTAATTTTGTTTATTGATGTTTTTATTGTTGTTGTTCTTTTACTGTAGCACTTTGAGATTTGTCTTCAACTCTAAAGTGCATTATAAATAAAATGCATTATTAGTATGAGGCATTTTACTTATTATATTATTATTATATATATATATATTATTGTGGCGACAGTGGCTCAGTGGTTAGAGCGTTGGTCTCTCAACCCAAAGGTTGGAGGATCGAGTCCAGTTTGGACCAAGTTCTGTCGTTGTGTCCATAGGCAAGACACTTCACCCACATTGCCTAGTATGAAAGTGTGTGTGTGTGTGTGTGTGTGTGATTGGTGGTGGTCGGAGGGGCCGATGGCGCAAACTGGCAGCCTTGCTTCTGTCAGTCTACCCCAGGGCAGCTGTAGCTACAATAGTAGTTTACCATCATCAAATGTGGATGAATGATGACTTCAGTGTAGCTTTGAGAGGCTTTGATAAAGCGCATTACAAGTGTAAGGCATTATTATTATTATAACGTCTGGGTAATCCGTCAGTTGTCCAGGTCTGATTCATAGCAAAACATGACGTTTAAATCTGTAAACTGGACAAATTGTTGTAGAAGTGAAGATGTTTTGCTGCTCATCCAAGCCACTTCTTCAGTTCTGGTCAGATGGTGGACATTACCTTAGATCTATCTGAAGAGAGATGATAAAAGACTTCACAAACCCATTTAATCTGCAAAATTATGAAATAATTGTGTTTAATTTTTATCAATGCAACTTTTCAGGTGGAGCTTTTGTCACTTGCTTGTCTTCATGGATATCTTGCTGCTTTCACTGGAATGTTCCACAGTATTACATTAAACTGACTGGTGGCTTGCACTCACTGCCTGCAGTAGAATAAATACAAGATAGTTTAAATGCCATACTGTGGAACATTCCAGGTAGAGCAATAATATCTTCATGTAGACAAGCAAAGCCACCCAGTGAAGTTACACAGTGCACTTTTAATACATGATTACTTGATCACGTCATAGCTTTGCAACAAAACTTAGCTTTATGAACATATGCAGGCTCTGAGTCATTACCAGTGATTTATCCTTTTATGCAACGCAAGCCTCATCTCAGCACATCACTGATAACAAGTAGCCAAGAGTTACCAGGACCGACCTGATTTGGGCAGGTCTGACTGGTAACGTTTGCTTAATGGGGGTTAGCAGGGGTGACAGGGGAGGAGGGGAGGGGTACACAGCCAAATGGACCCGCTGGAGCCAAACATAGAGTTGCCAAGTCTGCTTCTTTTCAGCGACTTTGTTTTTGGTTTATGGGAAGACTCTTTGCTACACAAAATTGACTCATTTCATCAAAAACACACCTGGAGTTGTGTTTTTTTAAGTCACACATGTTTGTCTGCCAACATCTCCAAAGCTCAAAATGCTCTGTTCCACCTTGTGATGTCATGAAGTGGTAGTATTCAAGTTAACAGCTACCTTTGACTTCCAAATGATTCTGGTGAAAGTGTAGAGAGTTTAAAACCACAGTGGGGCACTTCCTGTATTGCCACATGACATCACAAGGTGGAACAGCGTGCTTTCAGTTTACGTGAAGAACTCGGCCTAAATATGCAGAGTTTGTGTGTTAAATTTGTGTGAATGAAACAAAACACAACTCCAGGTCTGTTTGTGATGAGGAAACAATATTATTACGTTATTTCCTGGGGCTGGGGTGGCTTGTTTTACCCTTTTTCTTTTTTTTTTTTTTTTCTTTTTGCCTTGATCACTTGTTGCTCTTTGAAAATCTGGCAACCCTGGCCACACACCAGCTCACACCAAAGAAACCCAGGAATCTGAGAGGAGCACGCCATAGACCCCTCCCCCTCCCCAGACGCTTCCCTCCTCCCTCCTCCCCTCCCTCTGGTCGCTATAGGCGCAGCGGCTGGTAGAAAGGAGCTGGTATAAAAACAACATATGCTCTTGTTTCTCGTACCTGAGGAGAGCAGGTGGGGCGGCCCCTCCCCTCCCGGAGCGGCGTCACCGGGGGGTAACAGGACACCGCGGCTCCATTAGACAACAAAGGAGCAAAACAGCAGGGCCCAGCCACAAGCCAAGGCCGAACGGAGCATCGCTAACCAAGTGGAAAGAAAAACACATAGAACTGGTTTAGAGCGGGGTTAGTCGCCATAGCAACAATGGTGTCACAAATTGAGTTTTTTTTTTTCACTAAAGCAGTTTTATATCAAGTTAAATGCAGTTTGATTGATGTTTATTTGGTTTAAGTTTGGAGATGTGTAATTATTTCAGTGGGTTGTAGTGTCATTTGCCTGATCACTGATTGTGAAAGGGCATCTGGGGTTTAAAAACATCCATTTCACTGTTTAGTTTCTTGAACTTTAAACTTTAAAGGGCTCGTATTAGGCTATTTTCTGATCTTTCTTATAATGTTTCCTCGTCACAAGAATACCTGGAGTTGTGTTTTGTTTCTTTCACACAAAACCCACACATTTAGACTAAGTTCTTTGCTCAAACAAAAAAAAAAAAAAAAAAAAACTCCACTGTGCGTCCCACTAGAATAATTTGAATTGCTTCAGCTCTGGAATTGCCAACCTCTGTTGAACTAAAGGTAATACAGGTAAAGGTAATTTCCACTTCATGACATCACAAGGTGGAACAGAGCATTTCGACCTTCGGAGATGTAGACAGACATAATAAAGTGTTACTCAAACGTGTGTGAATGAACCAAAACACGACTCCAGGTCTGTTTTTGATGAGATAACGCCATTATAACATGGTTTCAAGCGCACAAGAGTCAATTTTGTGTAATATAGGACCTTTAATATGAATTACAAAAAAATAAACCTTTAGTAACACTAGCAAGTTACGGTAAAAGCCAAAGTTAAATCTGTCAGCTGCGCAAAACGTTGTAGGATCCATCTGACAGTGTTTTGTCCAGTTGACAGATTTAACTTCGGCTTTTACTCTGGCTCAGATCTGGATGACTGAGGGATTACACAAACACTGGCAAGTTTTGACTATTCTGCATAGAACATAAAGGTCAAGCAAATGCAAGTATTTCAGCACATTTCATAGTAGCAGCGTAGGTCAAATGCAGTACCAGAAAATGGTATGTACCCAACTTATTGTAGCATATTGTAGTTCTTTTGTTTTATCATAGTGATCGTGTTCTCATCAGATGTGGAATGTGATGAAGTAAAAGCAGTAAAGTACTACGCTTAAGTACAAATCTGGGGTATCTGTACTTTACTTAAGTACATTTTACAGTGGATACTTTTTACTTTTACGTCACTACATTTGAGAGCAGGTATGTGTACTTTCTACTCCACTACATTTTATAAAGCTGCTGAAAAGCCTGGGCCTTATAGCCTTATAAGCAACATGCGTGAAATACTTACTTTTTACTCTTTAAATACTTTTTTCATCAGGTACTTTAATAACTTAAGTAGATTTTTTCACGTGATACTTTTACTTGAGTACTTTTTTGCATCTGCATTGTATCTTTTACTTAAGTAACACAAGCGAGTACTTCTTCCACTGGTTGTTATGTTGTCCCATGTTGTTTTTACCAGCCTGGCTTTCGATAGCGAGTATATATCTTTTGTTCCTTTCCATTTTTGGCGCCGATTTGGCAGAACAATTCACCAGACTGCCTTGTGTAACAGGTGGAACACTAAATGCAGTTAATAGAATATTTGTACTGTGTGAGGGTTGTGTGGGAGAAGAATTATTTTCCATAATAACGTCAGCCCATTGTGTAACCGGACAAAATAGCATCTTGATTTGGTAAAAAAGCAATTTGGATAAAAACGTAATTGGTTTAATGGGTAGAGAAATGCGAATGCCAAGGAGTGACTCAATGAAATGACAACCCACAAAATGCCAAATTCTGTTGTACAATGAACTGGAAATATATTCTTTCTTGTTTTGTTAAATCCGTTTCATCGTTTACGTAAAGGTGCTGTATTTCCAAGTCCCAGTCCCAGACTATTCTTAGATCTGGTGGATTTGTCAGAACTTGATGAGTAATGTCTTGGTGACAGGAAGTGTCTGGAGCCTTAAAACACGTCAGAACTGGCAACCCAAACAGTTACATCTATAGAAGGATGTTGATGTTGCTGTTATAATTTTGCCTTTTCAAATGTGTCCTTTTAAGGTGCGTGTTGTAATGTTTCTGCTGTGGGATTTGTCACTTCTTTGTCTCCATGGAGATGTTATTGTTTTGCCTGGAATATACCACAGTATGGCTTTAGACTCATCTATCTTGCTTGGTTTTCAGCAGAAAGTACACTATCTCCCAAATGCTGATCAAGACACTTCGTGTAACTGTTATGTACTGCAGATGTGTTAATCTAGAGCAGGGGCGTCAAACACATTTTCACCGAGGGCTACATCCGCATAATGACTGCTCTCAAAGGGCCAGATGTAAAGTAAATCTAACTGTTTTTGTTTTAAATTTGTTAATTAACTGTCTCTGTATTTATTACTTATTCAACTTACAAATATTGTATATGCATTTGCCTAGATGTATAAATGTGGCTGTGTAACTGTGTATCTCCTGATAAAATTATATTTTAAGACCATCAGACCTTTTAATTTACCCTGTCGAGGGCCACATAAAATGATGTGGAGGGCCACATTTGGCCTGCGTGTGCCTTGAGTTTGACAAATTATTATAAAAAAAAAAAAAAAAAATTAAAGCTATATCTTGGTCAGTCAGCCCTGCCCTAGTTTTGTGTTGAGGCTGATGTTTCAACCCCTGCACCACTGTGTATTGTTTATGTGTCCTTGGGCAAGACACTCAACCCACTTTGTCTGGTTCACTGGCGTCTGAATGGTAGCACTGAAGGTGTACTATGTAACATTTCTGGAGGAGAGCACGCCGCCTACTTGTCTCCACGGAGATCATGTAAATGCTTTGCCCAGAAAGTTCTAAATCATAAATGGTCAACTTTTTATGTAGCATTTTTCCACATTCAAGGCAAGGAACCACTCACACATTCACACACATTCACACACATTCACACACATTCACATACCAATGTACGCAGACACTGGGGGCAAAATGGGTAAAGTGTCTTGCCCAAGGACACAATGACAGCATTCATCTGTGGCAGCTGGAATCGCACCGCCAACCTGTGGGTCATTCTGACTGCCCTGCTAATGATGTTTATGTCGAGAGCGAGATTTGAACCACCGACCTTCAGATGAGTCGACAAACACCGAGCTACTATTAAAGTATGGCATTTAATTTTTCTCCATGGAAACAAGCTGGAGATGCCATCAGACCAAATTACAGGTCAGGTCTGTGGAGAGGCAACCCTACTACCAGCAACAATTTTTTCACAGATATCTGCCAAATGTTCAAGGACGGACTTTAATGCACTTAGCTATACTGAGGCCATTTATTCCTCTAACTTCTGTACAGTCCTATGTCCTCTCTCTTTCTCCCCCATGATGAGGCCAAGTAGCGTGTTGTGATCTCCTTCTTACCCCGTGTGTCGGCTCTGCCCTTGTCCCGGCAATAAGCGCCGGGTGCAAAAGCCCCATATATCATGTTATGACAATATGTAATAGCCACATTGGAATACAAAGGGTGAGAGTGGGTTCGGCATGGGGGAGGAGCGGGGCGTGGGGGTGTGGGTGGCGGAGGTGAGTGTGACGGGGGGCGAGGGACAAGCGGTAATATGAGACCTGTTGGCAGAAGTGGGAACATTTGCTATTAAACTTCAGTGGCGGTTGGTAATACGGTAAAACGTTTCATTTACACAGGACGGTCTCACGGTGCTTTTGTTCTGATCGGAGCGCTGCCTTTGAAGAGCCCTTGATTCTCCCACTGGACCATCTGTTCTAGCAGCAAAACAAAACAGTCTCTGGAGTGTACGTGTACATAAAGTATAGAAAGTCTGAACTCACATACTATCAGAACGCGCTTTGTTTTTATTCTTTGCAGCTGATGTCGTCAACATTCCTTGTGAGAGTGAAGCTATCTGAGGCACTGATCTGTCTGAAGCTCTGTTTACTCAAGTTTAATCTGAGCTTATCCATGCATTTGTCTCCAGTAGGTTAGACTACTGTAACGACCTGCTCACTGGTCTCTCCAAACGAGCGTTAAGACAGCTGCAGTACATCCAGAACACTGCTGCTCGGGTCCTGACAAGAACCAGGAAGTACAAGCACATGCGTCCTGTGCTTAGGTCTCTGCACTGGCTCCTGTGGCTCAGAGAATAGACTTTAAAGCAGCTCTGTTTGTGTAAAAGTCTCTCCATGGCCTAGCGTAAAGTACACCTGCGACCTGTTAGTGTCATATGAACCATCTCATATTTTGAGGACTTCAGGGACTGGCCTCCTTCCTGATGCCCAGAGTCAGGACTAAACATGGGGAAACAGTTTTCTGCAGCTAAAACCTAGAACAGTCTTCCACAAGATGTGAGACAGGCCTCTACTTTGACAATGTTTAAATCCAGGCTCAAAACAGTTCCGTTTAGCTGTGCATGTGACTGAAAGGTTTTTATTCTGCACTCTTCTGTTTTAATGTTAATTTTATGATTTCGTGATTATTTATGCTTTGGATTTTAATGTATTTCTTATTCTATAAAGCACTTTGAATGATTTTATGTACACACTGTGCAATACAAATAAACTTGCATTGCCTTTATTTTAATACAATCTGACCATAAAGAACTGACCTGAACATCAACAGGTGAGCTGAATTCTACTGTTAAAGTCTCTCTCTAATAACATTAAATAGTTGTTTAGCATTAGCTGACAGTTTTACCACTCTCACCTTGACTCTTATGTGCTGGCATAAAACAGAAAAGCACTTGACCGTTATAAAGAGAACTGAGAAATAGTTACAAGGTCATATCATGATTTTATTAAATAAAGTCATGTTATATACTGTACAGTACTTTCTATTGCCCTATGTAACTTTCTGTTGGAGGGTATGTATACGCTGTCCTCAAACTGAGAATGAGAAAAACGATCTGCAGGATAACACAAAGGCAACCGAGCTTCAGCTGTGACTGTGGTTCCTCTTTGAAAGAGCGCAGGCTGTAACAGTTCCTTAATAAAGCACTTATTATAAAGTATTACTCCACTCTAATGCTATCAAAACTAAACCAACAGTAATAAGCTTTAACAACGCGGAGCAGGTTGAGATGGGACCGGCTGCCAGAAGAGACAAAGAAAAAAGGGAGTTGATTCTCCCTGACGTCTTTGTTCCTGCCGACGCACATAAACAAATGACCTGGGCTCTCCCTGGTCTTTTGCATACAGCCTGTGATCATTATATAACCCATGACACAGCCAGCACCATGACACGGGACTGGTATCTCCACTAAGGTAATGCCTTTGTTTGCATGTGCCCATGGAAAGGTGTCCTAGAAACAAGGGTATTCCGGGCGATGAATTAAAAAGTACTGTTGAACTGATATAATGGGTAATAACATTTCATTGTTCTTCTGAGGGAATTGTATTTATTTGATTAAAAGTGTCATTATGGGTGTGCACTGAAGCATTATGAAAATGCAGTTATTTATTTTGTGTGTGGAGTAAAGTGACTTATTGTTAAAATAAGAGTCTGGCACAAACATGGGTACTGCTAAAATGGCGTTGTAAAAGGGGGTGGGGCAAACAAAGGTTTGCTTCTCCCACTCCTTTTCAGAATGATTCATTTGAAGACTATGTTCATGATTGGAAATGCAAAATATGTGCCTTTAATAGAGCAATTAACTGATATTAGTCAGTTTTATAAGAGTCCATACCCACACACTGAAGCCCAGACCTCACACATGTAATGTGATGTAACGAGGGCAGAAGCCCATCGGAGCGCTGCCTTTGAAGAGCCCTTCACTTTCCCACTGGACCTTCTGTTCCAGCAGAAAAAACAGTCTCTGGAGTGTACGTGTACATAAAGTATAGAGACCTGACCTCATGTACCATCAGAATGCACTTTGTTTTTCTTAGTTTAGCTTCAAACCATTTAGTAACACTTTGTAATAAATAGTTTATTAATTGTTTATTAAGAATGATTCAGACTTTGTAACTGTTTAACAAAGACACTGTGCCTGATTTTTACTGTCTTGAAAACACAAGGGGGAAAAGAATAGTTTATTTTAAACAGTTTACACTGGTTCAAAATTGTTCTTCTCTTACTTTACGCATTCTGAGCAACCTAATTATTCACCTCAATGAGTTTATAAGGGCTTTTCACAAGTCTTAAAGGTCAGTGACAGTAAAGCCAGCAACAACTAGTATAACTAGAACTTTGATTCTACTCAGTGTGCCTTGACAGATCGCCAGTGGGGTTTGACGAACCAAATTAATATAGTTATTTAATGCAATAAATGTCTAGAGCAAACTTCTGAATTGTGATACTTAAAACAAATAGGACATCCAACATTTTAGAGAAGATATGAACTGATAAACCAATACAAGAATCCCATGCATTTCAGAACATGTTTGTAGAAGTACAGGTACGACACGTTTGTTCTTTGCAGAGAACATTCTATTATCAAAAGAATTGCGGCCTTTGTGATTTGATAATTGCTTTAAATCAAATTAGAATCTGATTGTGCGATATTGTGCACCTCTATTTGGGCCTGTTAATAAGTTTTAAAGTTTCTTCCCTTGCCAATGGCAGGATCCTCCCTCAGACTGTTTTCCCTGTTGTCTCCCCTCCCTTCTGTGTTGTCCGTCTCTCCTCCCACCCGGCCGTCGGCTTACCTGATCTGAGCTGACTGCCTGCACCTCTGCACCCCCCAGCCTGATACTTATGGTAAACGATGACATTTTTGTATCGCGCTTTTCCACCTTCAGGGCACTCAAATGACCTGGGCTCTCCCTGACCTTTTGCATACAGCCTGTGACCATTATGTAACTCATCACACGACCAGCACCATGACACAGGGACTGGCATCTCCGCTAAGGTAATGCCTTTGTTTGCACGCGCCCATGGAAAGGTATTCTGGAAACAAGGGTATTCCAGTGTGACTATTAAAAAAATACTGTTGAATGGTTATATTGCAGGGATGTCCAAACTACGGCCCAGGGGCAAAATGCAGCCCACAGACCAATTTTTGTTGGCCCTCATGCCTCCCCCTAAACTGGCCCGATTGAAAGAAGTATTTTTTACTACAAAGTGAAGAGATTCTACCTCTATAAACTGAAAAACATCACACTGCATTGTGACAGAGACCTAAAAATAATCTTGCAAGTCTTATTAAAAGTACAATGTCTCTGTCAAACCTGTGTTAAATGCAGCATTTGGTGAAAAAAGTTTGGACACTCCTGATATATTGCGTAATGTTATTTCGTTGTTGTTTCGTGGCTAGCCTGGGAACGCCTTGGGGTCTCACCAGAGGAGCTGGAGGACATGTCTGGGGTGGGGGAAATCTGGGAGTCCCTGCCTAGACTGCCGCCCCCCCCCACCTAGCCCTGGATACGCGGAAGAAAATGGATGGATGGAAGGATATTTCATTGTTGTTTTAGAAGGATTTTTTATTTTTTTTTTTTTTTGTAAAGGTGGGGGCAAGGTGGGTTAAGTGTCTTGCCCAAGGACATAACAACAGCATTCATCTCTGACCACTCTACCAATGATGTTTATGTCGAGAGTGGGAATCAAACCGTCAACCTTCAAATAACACTACCAACCGAGCTACTTTCGCCCCAGTACTTACCAAATTTACCTGATTACAAGCCTTGATAATAACCAGTTAAACTACTCCAAATGTGTGCTGCTTTTGGGCCCCAAGTAAAACTGGGACTGGAAATATCATACATACTTTATTTACTGTTTTGTTATTTTACTCGTTTTTTTCTTCCTTGTCAGATCACATTGGCGTTTGATGTACAGCTGTGTCTCCCTCTCAGATCAGAAGATGTGAGGGTGGGCGGGGGCGTAGGCAGAGCTGTCATCTCGTACATGTGGCCATATCCAACACAGGCCGACAACGCTCTCAAACTGCTCTGAACGGAGTTGCCAAGTCCGCTTCTTTATCTCGACTTTGGGCTTTGTTTTTTGGAAAGACCCTTGGAAATTTTGAAAGTCAGAGTTGTTTTTTTTGGGCTTGCTCCCGAGTGGAACTTCATGAAAGAGGTTATTTTGTATATTTTTCTATTTTGTTTCATGTCTTGGATATTTACGCCGGGTTCTTCTCTCAAACTGAAACCTGTTCCACCTTGTGATGTCATGTGGTAATACAGGAAGTGCTCCACTGTGTTTTTAAACCCCATACACCTTCACTTGGATGATTTCAGCCCTGGAATTGACAATCACTACTGAACTAATGGTAAAAGGTAACAGTTACCTTGAGAACTACTGCTTGATGACATCACAAGGTGTATCAGATCATTTTGAGCTTTGTAGACAGACAGACTAATAATAAAAAAATACTCAAACATGTGCGAATGAAACAAACTCCAACTACGGGTATGTTTTTAAGCAGAAAATGGTATCATAACATGGCTAAAAGCTAACAAGAATCCATTGTGTGTATTATAGGACCTTTAAATATGCTAAATATACTAGCGCTTGTTCAGCTGTGACACACAACGTTTAATTTGATCCTTCTTTTTTTGGGATTGGGTCGCTTGTTTTGGCCTTTTTTTCAAAGGCTTGTTCGCTTGTTGCTCTCTGAAAATCTGGCAACCCTGGCTCTGAGTGATGTGCCCTGCTCTCCGCTCGCATCCGGGAACCCACACTTTAGTACGTCCTTTAGATTGAACATAAAAGCATACGTCGCCCGCATACATTCCTCCTGCCCCAGTCTCGTTAAATCATAAGAGCACGTGCCAAAGTCAACGCAAAAGTCTGAAGCGTGTAATTGTCCGGGCTTGGAATAGTTTGAAGTCGGAGAATTGGAGAGAAAAAAGGATGATTTTCTTTTTTGAATTCTTAAAATGTTGTTTTTGTTCTGAATGTTTAATACCTGTGTGAGGCAGATGCAGCTTGGCAGATTGGAAAAAAGAAACAAAAATGATTCAGCTGTCTCTTGCAAGATGTTTTATTGTTCTTAAAGCAGCGACGACCAAAGTTTAAAGACCTATTGTGCTTGTGTCTGCTATATAGTTACAATCTAGGACACCCGTGGATCATTACATTATAATTTGGACATTTTTTAATCACAAAGTTCATCTAAAACAACTTAATAAAAGAAACAAATCCACTGACGTCTGCGTTAGAAAACTGCGGTGCCCAATGGGAGCTGACGTCGCTGTAAACGTCATCGCACCAAAGAGCCGTGTAGCTGTCGGCATCTCCAATGTACAGCTGCAGATCACACGAGCAAGTAGCAGATTTTTTATCATCTCATTTCATTTGTACCAAAATGACTATGAAACACCTCCGAATCCTACACGTATCACCGATTAAGAAAATAAAATTGGAAAGTACAGTGCATTGGGCGAATGCCGGTGAATTGATCGGCGATATGGCGTCTTGAAAATAAACGATTAAAGATTGCTCAGACATGCACGAATCACTCCAAATACAACTCTGGGTGCGTAAATGGTGAAGGGAAACAACTATAAGATGGTTAAAAGCTCTGAAAAGTCGATTTTGCAGAATAGGTCTGGTTTAACATCAGTATAGTAACCGAATACAGTCCCTGACTGTTTCGCCGACTTTTCCAGTTCAGTTCTCATGCCTTTTTTACAGTGTATGAACGCACATTGTGTAATACGTCCCGACCGGCCAAGGGACTGCAGACCACCGTCAATCGATCTCACAGCACAGAATGCGTTCAGCCCGCCAAATTTACATAAATGTTCGATCGGCACGACAGCGGAGTGGCGCCAGGACGAAGAGGCACGGTCAGAGGAACTGTGAAATACGCCTGAGTCACTTTTAACTAATTAAACAAGAGAGAAATGTGAGAAAATGTTAATGCTTGTCTGAGAAAAGTGTATAAAGTGTGTGGTGAGGGGTTTTACAGCCTTAAAACATATATAATAACTGTAAAAAATAAAGCTGACTACTGTGGATTTCGCCCATTGCGGGTTATTTTTGGCCGCAATAAATGAGGGACCACTGTACAACAAAACTACAGTCGAACATCGAAAAATAATGCATAAAAATCACTTTTGCTGATATGTTACAATGGAATTAAATCAGGCTTGTAAGTTGGAAAGCGCTGAACACTCGAGTCACGGTGTTACTTCTCCTCTCATGTTCAAAACCTTTACAACTCCTTATCATCAGCCGTTACAGTGCAAGGTCCACATGACTTTTTCTGTCTCTTTTGCATGTCAGCTCAAACAAAGCACGAAATCCAGCTGAGACCGTTGTCCAACCCCATTCTTTAACCAAACGCACCCCGTGGTCAGGCAAGTCACTGGGGTGGAAGTGTGTGACTCCAGGGGCCCTAAAACAGGACGCATTCCATTGCAGCGCGGGTATGTGTGTGTTAACCACTCTGCCGCTGAGGGGGGGAAGCCAAAACAAAGGCTGTGTGCATTCTGGAGAGAGATAGTGGGGGAGAGATTCAGTCAGAGAGGCAAAGGCAAAGATGTAAGCTTTAGAGAATGAAAACAACATTCTCAGAGGAGACGACTAGGGTTAGCTGATAATCATGGAATGTCTATGAGGAGCAGGGAGAGACTGAAGGCCTCCACCAAGGGCTTATGGTCGTGTGGTCAGGGAGAGCTGCACAAGTATTTTTTCTCGTGTCTTATAAAACAGCTACTTCAGAAAGCAATTTAGCTTGTGGTGTTACAGCAGCTAATTCATAAAATGTTTAAAGGTGCTGTACTTTTCTATGTGAGTGACTTTTGACTGACTTTTCTCATATTGATCTGGAATTTCAATTTTATTTTATTCTCCTCCTTCCAATAAACAAGATAGCTATTTAAAGCAACAGTATGGAACTTTTTAGCCAAAAAATACATTTATTGCATTGAAAATTTTTGACAAATTTGCGTAACTTGACAAAGCTAACCTGCTAGCAGTCACATTCTACACAGGAAGTGATCGTGTGCGCTTCCAGCTCCATCGACTCTGGCTCCAATTCAGTTTACATGAGAAAACTGTCGCCCTACTCGCTACAAATGCCGCTGTCATGCTCTCCATTTTGGTCTTTGAATGTCCAGATTGACCCGCTCTACGTGATCCTGGTGTTTTTATTTCACTCTTGTGTCAGTAACTCAAGATATGAACATTGATAACAGACAAATCAGCTGCCTTCTTTCTCAGAGGTCACTCCCACAAGCTTTAGAAACATGTTTTATCGACAGCGTTGCTAAGCGCTCGCCCCCTACCAAAGCGATCGGGATTCCAAATAAGGAACTCGGCTCCCTATAACTCCTCGATGAGATTCATTTGGCTGGAGTTTGACTCATTTAGTCCACTTCTTGAAACAGTCTACGGTGGGCTTGCATCTCCACAAACCTCACTCTTACTTGGCTTGGAGGAGGTGCTCGTAGTTGTTTCCATGGAAATGATCCTTTAGTTGTAATTTTCCACAGTGGCATAAAACTTCATGGAGAACAAAGTATGTCCGAAGTTTGGTTTTAACTATTTTCATGCAATCATGCAGTTGACGTTCCACCTCCAAAAAGTTACATATTGTACCTTTAACGCAAAAATAGCCAATTTCTTCCTCCAAAGTCTGAACTTTGCTCCAAACCACATGATTTTACTCACAGAGGATTGGCTGTGGACCTCTCTATTTAAAAGACTCAAACTGATCAGTGACGACCACAAATGTCAATGGCAGTTTTGACTGACCCTTTTACGAGATGGTCTACGGTTTGATATGCCAACAGTATTCTCTCTTACTTAAACAGTATGTTAGAGTCTGATGTTTTGAGCAAAATTATTTCATAGTGATATAGTTTCAAGGATAGAGTCTGAAATATATTAACATATTCCAACTGTGTTTTTATTGCATATTACTCCATAGAAAAGCAAAAAATATCAGAAACATTTATTCATACTTTGCCCTTGAAACCCTTAAGAATCCAAATGCATTTTCAGACGGTGCTCGGAATAAAAAGTCTGCTAGCGTATTTAAAAGCACCGTACCCAATTTTTGTATCTAAGCAAAGTTTGTCTCGTACAGATGTATTGTATAAGCAGCTCTTGAGGTCGAAATATGTCCGCTGCATGCTGTCTGCAACTAATCAGAAACCGTTTTATTGTCTGATAATCAGGAAGTGTGTGTTAGCATGCTAGTTGTTGTTGTTCGCTTTACCGCACTGGTCTCCGAGAGCTATGAAAAGCGCGTTATATTAGGTCAGTGTTTGGTGCGCATAATGTAAAAGAGGAATAACTTTGGACCATTGCAACCAGTTTAAAATGAACTAGTTCTGTTTTAAGGCGATTAAAAAGTTGCTCTTTTAAACAGAACTCCTGTGGTTGATCTGTTATTTGGGTAGTTTGGGGCGAGCGGTTGAATAAACTTGACCAAAACCACGTTAAAAATAGAAATAAAAATGAGGATGGGAGTGGCATCTGAAACAAGACAGTTCCATGTTCCATCTGATGAAGGTGTACTGTCTTCAACTCAATTCAATTTTATTTAAATAGTTTTTCCCTCAGACCAATTTTTCTTGACCCTCAAGCTTCCAGGTGAATTGGCCCATATTACCTTAAACATTACTCTTTTTACTCTACCTTTCTGAAAATCTCCTTTGACAAGCCCATATCAAATATTTCATGTGTCCCATTGAGGATGTAGCATGAACAAAGGTCTAGTGGTTCAGTCAAACTTGTAATAATAACGCGGATTTGAGGGCCCCTCAATCGGCCCTCAGCTTTGTCTGTGTTTTTATATGTGGCCCTTAATGAGAAAAGTTTGGACACCCCTGATCTAATTACAATTTGAGATGACCAAAATGCTTCAAATAAAAGTCAACAAAAAATGCAAATATACAGATAATATGATACATAGGCAAAAAAGAATAAAACACCAATAAAACACAAACATGTCCTGTGTGGCTAGTATTAAATCCCAGGAAGAAGAGGTTCGTTTTCAGTCTTTTAGTCTTAAATCGTGTTAAAGACTGAGGGGATCTGACAGTCTTCAATGGCATATAGAGCTGACTAATCTTTTTTTTTTTTTTTTTTTTTTTTTTTTTTTTTTTTTTTTTTTTCATTCTTTATTTCGAGCACATGTATCATTTCACATTTCACAAATCGAACCTTAGATAAGCTCAAAAAGGAGTGGGAAGAAGAAAACTTAATCTCTCTGACATGGATTTAAAATAAAAGTGTTAAAAAAGAAAAAAAAAACAAAAAAACAATACAATTCAAGATTTTAGGCTGGCACAGTGACTATGTCCACAAAAATCTGACCGTAATCTGGAGTTATCAGATTATAATGGCATATAAACAGTTCCATCTGATATGAGTAATGCGATTTGTTTTTTCGCACATTTGCAGGACAATTATGCAAAAAAATGTGACTAAATAGAAATAGAATGTTTAAGATTGAAGATTGAAAATTGATTGTTGGGTAATGGGATTATTCTAGTATAGAATATAGTATCTGATTTTGTGTATGGTAAATGTGCAGTGTTCATCATAATTATTTCAAAGCTGATCATAAACGAATTTTAAAGAGAATTGCTCGTTTGAATTTGTAAATATTATAGCGTCATGTAAGGAAACACTCCAAATATCTTCTTGTTGTTTAATTTCTGAACACACGAGTTACTGTAGGCCATAACCAACACCAAACTAACTAACTAACGGACCAATAGGACCTTCACATCGACTTGTTACTGTAACTGCTTTTGTATGTGACACTTGGTTGCTATGCCGACAGCACAGTTACAAGAACAAAAGGCGTCAAGTCTGAGCTAAACATAAAAAAATCAGATCATTACATCATATTAGTGAAACTTGCAATTGAAAGTAAAATTTAAAGATGCACTGTGCAACTTTCCTGGTGGAGTGTCCGCCACCTGCTTGTCTCCCTGGTGGCAGAAACAAGGCGGTGCAGCTGGTTCCGGTCGAGGTGTTTTCAGTGAGATATAGAGCTGGAAAAAAAATACATATGAATAAATAAAATAAAATGTGTGTATTTTTATTTCTTTATCTGTCACCTGACGCAATTGATACTTTCTAATATATAAAGGCGCACTGTGTCACTTTTCCGGTGAAGAGTATGTAATCTGCTTGTTTCCAATGTAGTGTTATTGCTTTAGCTCCTGCAATATTCAAAAGTATGGCATTAAACATATTTAGCTCCATGGAGATAAGTAGGTGGTACCTCAAAGCTAAGTTACAGCTCAGATCTGTAAGAATGCATGTTTTAAAGGTCTTGTATTACGCAAAATGGACCTTTGTGAGCTTTAAGCCAAGTTGTAATGCTGTTACCTCATCAAAACATACCAGGAGTTGTGTTTTGTTTCTTTCACACGTGTTTGAGTAATCCTTCATTATTAGTCTGTGAAGGTTATGGAGTTTAGAAGCACAGTGGAGCAATTCCTGTATGGCCACATGACATCACAAGGTGGAACAAAGTGTTTTCAGCCTAAATATGCAGGTTTTTTTTGTGTTAAACATGTGTGATTGAATATATCAGAAACTAGCGTAATGTGGACCCTTTAAAAAAACGTGTGTAACCACCTTGTGATGTAGTAAACCAGGAAGTGTTGTGTTTTTGACCTCCATACACCTTCACTAGAATCATTTGGATCATTTCAGTACTGGATTTTGCTGGACTAAAGATAAAATGTAGCTGTTAACTTGAAAACTACCACTTCATGACATCACAAGGTGGAACAGAGCATGTAGACAGGGTTACTCAAACACAGCACAACTGTGGGTATGTTTTTTGATCATGCAACAACATTACCACACGGCTTAAAGCTTTGTGTAACCTTTTAAATACCTTTACATATTAGCAAAAGGGCAAATACAGCAAGATCATTAAGAACTTCCAATCAAATATGTGTTCTAAGTGAAATCCCCCGACCGCTGAACGATTCATAAGAGTGTCACCGTGAGCCTGAGTGAAACGTTTCTTTGTAAACCCTCAGTCTCCTGCTTCCTCACACGTTTTGACTGAGGTGCCACCGTTTGAGTCTATTCCAGCTCGGTGTTATGTGTACACAACAGCTTTACTCAGCTAAACCCGCAGCTCTGTATTCAATGGCAGGTGTGTCAGTTTCTCCAGGAATCTCTTCAAAGAATGATCACCATGTGAGGTGAACGAGGCCAGTGTGATCAGAATGTCCTTTGTCGGTATTTATAATAACTTAATGAGCCTTAATACTTTAGAACTACACCTTATGCAGCTTATGAAAGTGAGCTGCTTTGAACCGTGGAGATGTTAATACTTTGCCTGCATTGTTCTATAATATTGCATTCAACTTTTTTTTTTTTTTTTTTATTTCTGTGGAGACACTGCCTGGCTAAGTTACAGGTCAGATCTATGGAGTGGTCACCCCATAGTGTTTGTGGACTCCAAGTATTGGGCTACTTTACCTTAGCTGGAGGATTTTACTTACGCTGTATGTTTTGGGTTGATGGGGACAGGGGCGTAGAACCAAATTCTGGGCCCTGGGTACAAATTACACTGCCTGGCCAAAAAGACAAGTCGCCACCAACAAAAAGGTCACACACACAGGTCACAATATTTCGTTGGACCGCCTTTAGCTTTGATTACGGCAAACATTCGCTGTGGCATTGTTTCGAGAAGCTTCTGCAATGTCACAGGATTTATTTCTATCCAGTGTTGCATTCATTTCTCACCAAGATCTTGCATTGATGATGGACGAGTCTGACGCTGCACAAAGCTTCTCCAGCACATCCCAAAGATTCTCAATGGGGTTAAGGTCTGGACTCTGGTGGACAATCCATGTGTGAAAATTATGTCTCATGCTCCTTGAACCACTCTTTTACAATTTGAGCCCAATGAATCCTGGAATTGTCATCTTGGAATATGCCCGTGCCATCAGGGAAGAAAAAATCCATGGATAGAATAACCTGGTCATTCAGTATATTCAGGTCGTCAGCTCATACCTATTTGCTTAGTTAAATCCAGGTGGCAACTTGGTGTATATTGGTGGCACTACAATGAAAAATAGCCATTACAGACTTTATGAAGGGCCCCTCCCTGCACTGGGCCCTGGGTAAACAGTATCCTTTACCACCCCCCAGGTCCAACACTCCAGATGGGAGAAACCAGAAACCAGAGTGCCCACCCAGACAAGGGGAGAACATGCAAACTCCACAGGCAAACTCCACTCCACAATCTGGGAATCGAACCTAGAACAGTCTTACTTTGAAATGTGAGTGTTAGGAACTTAGTCACTATGCTGCTAAGAAGATTTGGTCTAGTCTAAAAAAAAGTTATAGTTAACCAAAAATATATGTTCCTGTTCCCTTCATTCGTTTAAGTTTTGTTTTTATTAATGGACAAAAATAGTAGTACTTTCAGTCGACTAAAATACTTCGAGTCATAGTTCAGTTCTGAGTACTTTCAGTTACCAGAAGCATTCATCATCACACTGGCAAAATCTATCACGCAATATTTCAGTTGATAAAATGAACAGTAGAAGTACAAAGTCTGGTCCAAGAAATTACTCGTACTAGTATTTGGGACATAACCTGAATTAGAATTTAAAGTGAGTGTAATTTGAGGGACAAAGCACTAAATAATCCAGAAAATCCGACATAAAAAGGAGAAAAACTATTATATTTGAAGGAGCGGTGCAAGAAACGCAAAAGTTCACATATTTTCATATTGTCGACATAAAGTTTTTGTAGACTTGAGACAGCGGGAAGAGTAACCTCGAGTAAGAATACCGCTAATATTCAAGCTGAAGTAAAAGTATGCTGCTAGAAAAGTACTCTAAAAAAACAACTTCTTTTAAAAGTGACTCAAGAAAATGTAACTACTAAGTGCTACCCACCTCTGCCTAATACCAATTACTATCTCCACTGAAGCAGAGCACTTTGTCAGCACAGTTGTATTGTTCCCGTGGTTAAAAACACTATGCCCCCTGATGTCAGCGTGTTCGGAGCCTTTGATAAGCTCCGCTACAGTAACACTCATGTCTCTGTGTTGATATGACTTGATGAACCACTGTCTAATCAACACCGAGGCTTCCGCTGCTCTGCTCTTATCACTACCTCCAGAAACAAACTTTTTTTGTTTTATCGCATTAAATATGACTCATGTAGCTGCGCCCGCTGTCACTTTAAATACGTTTGTGTAAGTAGGACGCATATGGATGAAGATCTTGCATAATACACATATTTGCATAATTTGTCTTTCTACATCTTCAAAGCTCGAAATGCTCAGTTCCACCTTGTGATGTCATGAAGTGGTAGTTTCCAAGTTAACAGCGACATTTTACCTTTTGTTCATTAAAGATTGGTAATTCCAGAGCCGAAGTCTTTCAGATGATTCTAGTGATGGTGTACGGAGTTTAAAACACAGTCGAGCACTTCCTGTATCACCACATGACGTCACAAGGTGGAACAGAGTGTTTTCTTTTACTGAGAAGAACTCAGTAGCCTAAATATGCAGGGTTTGTTTGATAAAAATGTGGAATGAAACAAAACACAACTTCAGGTCTGTTGGTGATGAGGAAACAACTTTATAACATAGATAAGAAAATAGTGTAACATGGGCCCTTTAAAGAAGACGTTTTTTAGATTCTGGGAGTATTTAGTACTAAACTATGACATAAATTATGATTTTACATTTTGTTCATTATAAACAGTATTATGCATCTGAAAGGGCTTAATAACAAAAAAAGGTCCATATACTTCCTGTTCAAAGCTGCAGAACTGATAGGCCCCGCCCCCTCACAGTGACCTCACAGTACATGTTCATCTATGTGTTTTTTTAGTGCTAAAAATCACTATGATATTTTTTTTAACCCTGTTTTGACCCACAGTCTGAACTTTCTGACTAATCGCAAGTAGGAATGTGATAATAAAGAGTAATATCGTTTATCGTGATAAAAAGGTTAGACAATACGTTTGATGGTTTGTGAAACATTTTATATAATTATGATAATCACCAACCAAGATAATGGTCCTTATGTCACCAGAATGTGAAGAAAAATCCATAATGTTCTCCTTTAGATCATAGTTTATTTAAAGTTAATTTAACATGGAACCTATTCATAATATTTCAGTTATAATTATTATTCATATGCACAACATTTTTACACTATCAGCAACTTTAATAATTATTATGATGTAATCGTTAATTGCAATTATTTTGGGCATGATACGTGATACCAAAGTTCAATACAGCCCCGTGTCTAATCTCAAGTCAGTATAGATGAGCGGGTGGAGATAGGGGGTAGGTGAAAACAGACATTTTCTGAGCACTCAAGCCTCAAACAATACAGGATTATTCAAACGTCTAAATCAGGACCTTCCTTAAGATTAATACGCAGGACCATGCATATTATATTAAGTCTGTTTTGAGTAAATTAGAAACATGGTTTAGGGTTTGGGTGAGTTAGGGTTAGGCATGACAGATTAGCACACTTTTACAACACATTAGTCTCTTGTGTGTCTAATGTGTCTTTTAAAAAAAACCCTACTTTTCTTATCATAGAATCTCAAAATTCAGCACCTCTCTCTTGAACTGGTGCTACTGCCCACACTGCGATCAATATAAACTATATTTCTTGCAGAATAAGTTCCACCAACTGGGCCCGTCACAATAATTACTACAGTATATCGACTTACCGTTCAATACATGAGAGATTGAACAATAATGTTTGGGGGTCATATTTATCAGGGGCACTTTTTCTTTGTTTGTATTGTTATTTTTCTGTTCTACGATTAGATCTGAGCTGTAGAGGGACGAATAAATAACTTCTGTGACTTTTTATAGATACAAACGAAGTACTAAAGTGTTTCATTTTGCTTTTTATTTCACATTTGTTATCATGACAGGCCTACCACCAACCACTATTTTATCCAAACTTTTACAGTAATCGTCCTTGAAGCAACAGTGAATAGCATGGATAGCTACTACACTCCCCTTCAGGAAACATGTGACCAGACTAGTTGTACAATGTCTTTGCACATGGGGTTAAAATGCACTTTCTTCAATCCACATCGGATAAGTTTGCACATTCCCCCTTCATATGCAAATGAGCTCTGGATTGAAACACATTGTTTTGGTGACCTTTGCTTCGTTTCACTATGCATGAGCCAGAGGTGCTATTGTGATGTACAGCAAAACCAGAGCAGACCAACCACCGCACCTACAGTTTCTTGACCTGAAAAACCTGAAGGTTTATATTTGAACACACACCATCAAAATTGGGACTAAACTTGGACCAAATCTGGATTTTAGGACTAAACCGAGACTAAAATTAGATCAAAACAAGCATGAAGCAGAACTGAACGTGGGTCAGACCCGGACATACCAACAGAAGTGTGCAGCCTAAAATATCAATAATTCAAATAGATGCAAAAACAAGACTGGACCAGTTCTAAGATAGTTTTAAACCAGTACTGAACCAGGTCTAGTTGTCAAAAGACTCATATGGACACAATAAGAATCGGTTTTGCATGACCCACCTTAAAAGACCTGAAATGGGAGTTTATATTTGAATACGCACCATTATCAAAATTGAGACTAATCTGGGTTTTAATCTGGACTACTGTATACTGGGACGGAGCCATGACTAGAACAAGAACAAACCAAGCATAAAGCAGGGCTAAACTCTAGTACACAACCTAAAAACCTGCTATGGACCATATAAGAATACAGGGTACCCCAGTCTGACGATCGCTGTTCTACTATAAATAAGATTCAAGATATGTTCACTTCATTTGTCGCGCACTATATTGAAAATTTGGAAATATGCTCAAACAGGGATAAGTATGCCCCACACCGTTTGAAGACCACCGCTGTAAACAACATATTATGGGGATTGCAATTCAAGTCATTCGCGGTTCATTTACATCAAAAAGTGAGTAATCCTAGAGCTAAACCAGAACAGGAAAATGACCATCCAAAGTCGGGACAAGTTTGAACTTGCCCTTAATGCACTAAACAGACTCTAAATGACTAAACCAGGGCTAAACTAGGTCCAAAATCAAGTCAAACCAAATCAAGACTAGCGCTTATTTCTAAACCAGGACTAAACTGGTCTAAACTGATACTGCTGAGTTAAAAAAAAACAAGACTTAACTGGATCTAAACCAGTCTAAACCGGTACCACCAGAAGAACACCACTGCCCTATTGATTCTGTAAGGATCGCATACATTTTCACTCATGTCTCAGGTCACACATTTCCTGATTAGACCAGGACAAACCTAAGACTAGAACAGAAGCAAACCAAAGTCTACATCAGGACTGGGCTCAAACCAGGATCAAACCAGGAAGTGTCACGATAAACATGGATACAAGGAGCTACCAGTTGCTCTCCACCCCCTTTCAACTAGTTCCCCAAAGGATTTATGAATTATACATATTCCGCTGAATAACTCAAACTGGATTTCTCATGTCCCTATTATTACAATTGTAAATGTTTAACTCTGTACTCCAGCTAAGGCTTGTCATGGCTCTTATTTCTTGAGACCACTAAAATTGATAGCTTTGTGCCATTTTCGTTTTGTAAAAGTAGCTCACCGGAAGAAAAGTTTGGTGACCCCTGATATGTGAGAATTGCTATAATCAACACTGCAATTTATAAACCCTTTCACATCTTACTGAGTGGGCAAAAATGAACTACAATTCCACAATTCATCACTAGTGAATATTTCCAGACTACAAATCAGAAGTTACAGTTACAATATGAAGTTGGTTATGCTTTATTTGTATCTGTTCCTATAATGAAGATCGATTTTATCCTAAACATTCTACAGTGTGGCCCCAAAGTCACTGACACTTTAAAATCTTCAATAGCTCCTATAATTCTTAAGTTATGCTCACCAAATTTTAGCAATAAGTAAACTAAAAGTTCCAAGATTTTTGGCAATATTTATGGTTATGATTGTTCACTTACACTTTAACTTATCACTACTTAAACTAGGGGAAGTAAAAATGACCAATTTTTTTTTAAATAATGTTTTTTAAGTGTGCGCCATTTTCAGTTTCACACGGAATAACCCGATCCAACACTTTGCACTTTGCATTTCCAGGCTTATTTGATCCTGGATATTACGTTTTAAGTCGTTTATTGTCTGAGGTTTATTCACAAACACTTTTTCTTCCAGGAAGAAATCGGGACTAGTCAGGTCCCGGGAGATCACATACTGCCCCCTGTCTTTGAAAATGACTTTTTAATCCTTTAATGACATTGACACTTGGGCATCTCTGGTATTAGAATGTTGACGGTAACACTGCTGGGTTTCTGAATTTGTCCCATGTGACTCAAAGTACCACTTTACAATGAGGGTTCATTCCTCGGTGCTATATTTGCTCGGAAGGGTCGTTCTAAATGCTCTGAAAAAATATAATACAAATATTTAAAAACAAAAGAGCTATGAACTTTTTTCAACTGTCAGTGACTTTTGGGCCACACTGTATATCTTGACATTTATGTATTTATTTGGAAATCTCACTGCAAGGAGTTTTCCAGTAGTTTCCCACACATAGTCTGATTCCAAGTCAGTGTCTTTGCTGTATCACGTTATGATTAAAAGCAGCACTAACCTGACCTATTCCTACTCATTCATTTTACAGGCTTCCTCTTACAGATGTCTCTCATATTAAGGCGCGTTCGTACCCTGATGCTGCTGCTGCGTAATGCGTAAAGGGAGAACGATTAGCAGGAAGAGCGTGGGGGATCATTACGGGACAGTAGCGCGCAGTTCACCCGCGCTGGAGTGCGCACTGGGCGGCGCAACTGCGTAAGGAAGGACGCTGTGACTCTGCGCAGTAAACGTTTCTTTTTTTAAGTTACATGTGCTTTATTTACAAAACAAAACTATATAAAAACCTGATGGTGAGTTAATTCTTTCACTGGCTACATATGTTTTTAGGTTAAGAATGAAAATCAGAACATTATTAAAACAATTGATTTTTTTAGTAAGCCTATTAAGAGTTAGACAAACTTTATCGATCCACAAGGGAAGTTACTGGGACAAAGTATCTCACACCTAACAATAGCAAAATAACAAAAGCAAAGAATAGATGTTAATAAAAGTTAAATTACAAAATAATTAAAGCAGCAAAATAGCCATTAAGATGTGTGTCGAATCATCCACAATCTAAATAGTTCCTTGGTCTAATTTAGAAAAAAAAAAAAAAAAAAAGAGATTAGACTTGGTGAATTTATAGACATAGCCTAATTTACCAAACAAAATCCAAAGACAACAAGCTTTCCTATATTTATTTTCCAGGCGTGTGCGTCGCTGTGTTTTGCTGCCCCTCTGGTCACGTTACCATTACGCACGTACCACTAGTTAGCGAGTGTTCCTTTGCACGGTGATTAAGGGGGAGGACCAATAGCAACAAAGGAGACGGGGAGGACGCTAGCTCCGCCCCCTCCCTATCTCTCCGACTCCGTCCGCGGCTTTATACGTGCATGCAATCCCCGAGTTGACCCAGAATCTTTAAACTCTTCTACCACTATCGAGTCTATGCGATAAAACGAAGCACCAGCTGTACCAAGCAACGAGACAACGAGACAACTTTGAACACCGCTTTTGCATCCAAATATACGGTAGGTTCCTCATGCTTTTCACTGTGGAAGTAGCTCGCTTTTTACGCGCTGGGCTGTTGATTGTTATAGCCGGATTGTGAACGTTTTACGCAGAAATCGTTTATGCGTAACGCTGTTGAAATGCGTCTCCTTCTGTCACTGCGTTAATGTCACTTCAAATTCTCACTTCTTTTGCGATTTTGCAACGATTTATGTGCGTAATTTAATCCTAGAAATGGCGCGTTATATTTAAACCGCTTTACGCACGGGGATATCCAAGAAATAGGTATAATTGGCCAACAAGGACATTGCATTAGTAGGAGGATGTATTCCATTGAGTGCAAAGTGTTTTTTATCAGCGCTAAATGGCCGCGATCGTTACATAAAAGCAAGGGACAGCAGCTTTAAGACCATTTAGCAGGCGGTAATTCTGGTTTTTAATGCCGCACAATGGAATGAAATGAAGTAAGCGGTTTCTATGGGGAGCGTGCAGTTTTGTTAAGTACCTGGGGGTTGTGTGTTGTGTTGGGGTAAAGAGATGGTCAATATTAGCATTCCTCTGCGTCCTTTTTGGCTACAAGGGTATTGCACGGCTGCTGCTGCACTCTCCCGTCTTATGCTATAGGCTGCCACAGTATCAAGTGCTGTCTGGTGTAATTTGGGTCCATTGGAAAGGACTAATGATGTAACTGTTCTCAAAGTGGTTAGTAATAGTTTCTAGTGAGAGGTGCAGTCCACTTCTCTGGGATTCTTGTTTCGACACGCCATTTTTTGTTACTTGTGCGTAAAATAGTAGCTTTCATGCGGTGATAAGGAGTGAATTAATTAGTCATTGTACCATTTCTGCACAGTTTTAGTGGACATTTTGTCAGATTTTTATGTTGGTCTTTTTAGTTTAGTGTTGATAAAACAGTAGCTCACATGTTCAGTTAATTAAATACATTTGAAAAAAGACAAAACAACATTGGTCATTATGGAAATTATCAATTTAAGCAGAAATATGTTGTAAAACCAAATTTAAACTCAGCAGTTGACATGGACAAACATTATTCAAGTTATTACGCGTTTTTTATTACCAATCAAATATCATGCACTTCCAAGTACAAGTTTTAGCCACATAGACCAAAACACCTCTTAGTATCATTGATGTCATTGGTAGCTGGGTTTTTTGAAGTCGACACAGAGCCTCTGAAGTGCAGCCCGGGGCACTGGAGTCAGCTGTGAGGTAATGCCATAAACAGTGGAGGATGGTGTAGAGAGGATCCAGTGGTCAACAAGGAGTCTTCTATCTTGTCTGAAGTGGGGGTTGGCTCCACTGACTCTTGTTCTAGCCCAGTTTTGTGATCATTTGTCAGGTTATAATGCTAAGTGTTGATATTTATTTAACATGTGCTTATTGGTTGTTACTTATACTTATATTATACTTATATTTCCCATATAACCTGTAGCTTTTTATAGACAGAGACTTCACTGACTCACGGGAATTACTTGGTTACTGTAGCTTTACAACAATCAAACACAAAAACACGAGTGAAAGACAAGGCATTAAGAATAGTAAGAAAAAGTACAGTGCTCCTGTTGGTTTCTGGTGTCAAGGACCAACTCCTGCTGCTACTGCAAGAAGCGCCTTATCAACAAAAGCTTTATTTTTGTCACACAGTAACCAAGAGGGAGGTCCCGGGCTCTCAAAAACAGACACATGAAGAAAGTCTTAAGTGTGTTTTGTTTGAATTTCAAATAGTTCTCTGTTTAAACTCCAATGATGTTTAAAAAAAAAACTGTGACCTATGTGAAATTTTAATTAACTGCAACCCCTCAAATATTTCATAAAGAGGATAATGGGTTGCTCTTAACTTGTTTCTTTTGTGGATTTGTGAACCTTTTAGTCTAACGTAGTATATATTTTTCTCATTACAGTCATGGCTGACCACATGATGATGCCAATGCCCCATGGCTTCCGAATGGGCATGAACGGACCCCCCCAGCACAATGGCCAACCAGGCATGCGCAACCTCCCCAATGGACAGATGATGCACTACCGTGGCCCTCAGAACGGCATGGAGGCTGCAATGCGCCAGAGACAGGGCATGGTAGGACCCGGCGGTATGAACGCTCCCATGGCTAACCACCACCCCCACCACCAGATGATGTCCGGAAATATGATGTACAACAACCAAGGACCACCCCAGCACCCACATCACATGCACCCCCAAGCGCAACCACAGCAACAGGGTGGACCCCAGCAGCAGCAGTACCACCCTGGAAACCTTACTTCCCAACAGCTTATGGCTAGCATGCACCTTCAAAAAACTCAACACCCAATACCACGGACGGACACCCGCTCAACCCGGCGAACGGGCACCACCTTCCCAATGGGGCGCAGTACCGCATGGGGCACAACCAACTGCCAGGGATCCAGCACATTGGCGGAAATATGGGTTTCAACGGCACAGACATGGACTTGATCGACGAAGAGGTCTTGACGTCATTGGTTCTCGAACTCGGGTTGGATCGCGTCCAGGAGTTACCGGAGCTATTCCTGGGACAGAACGAATTTGATTTCTTTACGGACTTTGTTTGCAAGCAGCAGCCCAGCACGGTTAGCTGTTGAGGACCCTCTGGACATTTGGATGGCTGGTTGTAACCTTCCAAAGATGGACCGTAGTAGCACAGCAAGACGAGACAATCCCCCTGTGATGTTTTTGGGTGTTCTGTGTCTCTGTATTTGACTGTCTTTTGGGTCAAATGAAAAGCATGCACAATGATTGATCTTGTGCCATGTTTTTAGCCAAACCATGAAGCAGGCAACTGGCCCCTAGTGTGCCTCAATTGCCAAAGCTAAGGGCAAAGTTTAAGCTGGAAAGGCAACGGGAAAATCAATCTAACAACACTTTGAGGTGTATTGAAATGTATTTTAGTCACCAAGTAGCAGACTTTATATGGATTGATTTATAAAAAGGTAGCCCTCAGAATCAGTTTCTACAAAGAGGTTTGTTTTTCTCAAATGTGTATATTGAAGGCTGGTTCTTCAAAAAGTGATGAAATTCTTAAAAGGGAGTGATTTCCTTGGAGAGAGGTGTGCAGCATTTCTGGGTGACAGGGTTTCTCGTCTGTGGGTGAGGTGTTGATGATTTAGCGTTCAATGTCATGTACCTGCCTTCATCTACTGTACCACATCTGCTCCCTGCTAATTAACTGGAACAGCGCAGTGTGGGACTTAGCCAAGTGTTCACGGAGAGCTAGCAGCTTATAGCAGAATGCTCTTTTTAAGCAGGCTTTAAGCTATTACTTAAGAATAAAGAAGGCTACGTCCACACCAATGCTTTCTGTTTTCACCAGTAATGTTGTTGCCTTATACAGCCTCTGTTATTACTGCCTTTAGTGTCAGGTGCACTTACACTAAAAATGTGCACACAGTTTCTTTGTAAGAAATGGGTCCATGGTGTGCTTACAGCCTTAAATGTGTATCAGCATGGACTGCTCAAACACTGTGTTTATTGGTTTAGGCAAATCAACATGCTACTGTATTTTTGAGCAGGGGTCAAAATGACCCTTTTACTGTATGGGTATAAATGCGTTACCTACCCCATGCTGATCATAATATGCTGTTTGTTATTTATTGAATGAATAAAAGTGGTTGTAGAATGAAAATCATCATCCATGTCTCATTATGGCTTGTCAAATGGAAGCTAACTTTGCTAATGTTGTGCACTTTGCTACAGGATTTCTGTAACTATTTTGGAAAAGAATGCCCATTCTAATAATATAAAACCACGCTGTGCACACGAGTTCAACTCCTAAAATGGCAAAATGTCACAAAGCAACATAATGCTAAGTATTAGTGTGGACGCAGCTTTGGCTGTGGTTTTACATTTTAAAGGGAAACTAAACATTCTCTCCTCCACTGTTGTCCCACTGTTGCCCGGTGTGCTGAGGTGATTGTTAAAAATAGGGTGTTTAGCCAGTCCATTTTGTGGATGCAGCGCTCTCCCATTAGTTTAATCATTGTTTAAAGCCGCCACCTGTGGCATTGATTCCATTAGGCCTGAGAAGCACAAAGCGTGCAGAGTTGTTGTTTTTTGCCATAGATTCGCTTACACTGCTGCTTTTCTACTGATTACATTTAAATTACATGTTCTCACACGCTTGTCTTAATTGAGGTCGGCTTGCACATTCTCCAACGACTCAATAATTATAAAACGGACAGCCAGGTTGTGTGGCGTAGCGTTTTGAGTGCATTTGGTAATTAGGTTTTTGTGGAGGGTTGCTGTTGCTTTTTTTCCGCTGCAGGAGGACTTGTTCTGCAGAGAGTGGAGCAGGGTCAGAGCCGCTCCACCGCTTTGTGCTAATCTGCTCCTGTCTCTGTGGAGATCTGCCATCATCAGGCTCTCCAAACTACGGCCAAATGACGAGTGAGCTGCAGCCTCTCACTATACCAACGGCCTTAGAAACTGTGGCCTCTGATCGTTGCTATATCAATAAGCCTTCTTGTGTATTGTATCTTTGTACTGTAGACTAGAAGTGTTCAAGTTGATCTAGACGTATTTCAAGAACACATGTTATGCATTATTATGGCTTTAACTTTCTTTTAAACATCTTTTGGTCACTCTGGAATAAGTATTACACATTTTCTAACTTAAAATAATAACAATATACTTCATAAACTTCACCTCAGTTTCCAATGAGACATTTAAAAGCTGGAGCTCCCTCTGCTGTCAGCAACAGGAATTAACATTTAGAAAGGAAACAATTTAAGTAACTTTTCTCTGTGACTGCTATATTTGTAGAGCTAAGCACTAGTTGTGAAGACAGTTTTGAATCCAGTGAGGTTTGAATAATGGGCTTAAAAACTGTGTAGAAGAAGCTGAAGTTTTATCTATGACGCAACTAAACCGACAGTATACAGAGTGCTTAGAGAAAACATTGAAATTAATGGATAAACAAGCATGAGTGAAACAAAATACAACTTCAGGTATGTTTTTGACAAGGGGACAGTCAATTTTGCATAATATGTGTTCTCTAAGGTATTTTGAAACTTTGTCAGGTGTAGATGTAACAGTAGCCGATTTTGACGTGTTGACAGAAAATATACTATCCTATGTTTCTGCAGAGTGTGTAGATATGGTATGGGCTTAGAAAACGAATGAAGCTTTAAGTCCAGCTGAGAGGGCTGCCTCACTGTCCAATGCAGCAGAGAATGTCCACTGCTCTGATGGTACTGTCTCAAGATGGTGGTGAAAATGTCAGATTGTACTGCTTGTTCTGACTCGGGCTGTGTTCACACTTGGTCCTGGTTTTGTTCTGATTTAAGCCCGGTGTAGTCCTCATGTAGACTTGTTTTAGTCCTGTTCTACTTAGGGGCTGTAATGAAATTGAAATTTGAGCAGATACAATTCAACAATCAAATCGCAAAGGCTGCAAGTATTTACTGTTTTTTTACTGTTTTATCTGTAGTTAACGAAGATGTTTTGAAATTCTTGTATTAGTTTATTAGCTCATATTTCAGTCTCTTAAATGTTAACGCTCCTGGAGTTGTTTACAATGTGCAGTCTGAACAGAATCCTACTTTTAAAATATATATTGCAAATCTAATCACAATTACAGAACTTGTTTGAAAATCACAACTGGATTTTTCCCAAATTTGTGCAGCCCTAGTTCTAGTCCAGGTTCAGTCTTGGTCTAATCCGGGTTTATTTCCAGGTTTAGTCTCAGTTTGTATGTGGTGAACACAAGTGTGAGCGCAGCCTGACACACTGTTTATTTGGGTAAACCTCTTTATGTCCCCCCCTGTACCCAGATCCCCAAAGCTTTTGTAATGTTATTGATTCTATTTTAAGAAAATGTATTTATTTTCAAATAAAATATTTATTTAAAGAATTTCTTTTTGTGTTTATGAAATTTTGTAATCATACAATTCTGCATATTTTAAAGGCACTGTACCTGATTTTTACTGTCTTAAACTTAAATAGAATTTGTTCATGTTGTTAAATGGTTTGCAGTGGTTCAGACGTTATTCCTCACTTACTTTATGCTTTCAGAGCATTTTAATTATTCACAGTGATGAGTTTATAAGCACTTTTCACAACAATCAGAAACCAGAGTAGAACAAAGAAAACACCTGTCATTTCATTGTTAGCATGCTAGTTATTTTAACTTTACAGTGCTGGTGACACTGCTCTCTCTGGCCTCTGAAAGTTGGAAATACTCATTGCTGTGGATAATTACGATGCTCAGAATGCATAAGGTAAGTGAGGAATAACTTTGGACCACTGTAATATATTTACATTCAACTAGTTCTTTTTATATATATATACATATCATTTCATATCATTTATTATTTATCATGATTTTTACAAGACAGTAAAAATCCTCTTTCATTTAAACTATATACAAGTTGCATATTCAATGTAAAATGTTCAAAATGTTCCATCTTTGGAGTCATTTCTATTGTTAGACACTTTTCCACCCACAGTACGTGATGAGCAGTCAGGAACAGTGGTGCAAACTATCCTCCTTTCTGTATCATGACTCAGCACTCCATCAGCACAAATCTCCCATCTTCCCCTTTTAGATCTATCTTTATGTTCTTTTAACGCAGTAAACATGCACACTGTTGTGGGACTAATTCTATTCCCCACCATAGGACGTATAGGCCTTCTCTGATTGGCTCCCGCTGTAGGAAGTCAAATGCTATTTCAGGATATTCGCAGAGACATCCTGTCGCTGTGAGCCAGGATATCAATCACCATAAATGACATGGCTCTTCCCTTATATGTCCACATACTGGCCATTTCCGAGCTCCGTGTTGTAATGCAAAAGAAACACTGAAAACAGCCATATAAAGCATTACACTGCAGCTTTTAGGCATGATCTTAATGGTATTTCAGGCTTTATAACTTAATATAAGCGTGACTTTTTTTTTTCTTTTTCTTTTTTACAGAAAATGCTTGGATTAAAGCTGCATGTGAGTGTCCTTTAGTGGCTGTGTTTCCGTGGCACTCTCTGATTTCTGCATACAACTAAACATTTCTGGAAAAAATACTCAGTTTTGTTACTTAAGTAAAAGTACAGATACTGGTGCAAAAAATACTCAAGTAAATGTATCCCATAAGAAACTCTATTTGACTAAAAGTGTTAAAAGTATCTGTTTTTGAATGTACTTAAAGAAAAAAGCTTTTTTGGCATATAATAATGCTTCAAATATAGTGATTTTGATTCAGATTTGTGCTGAATTTTGTTCAACAGAAAAAATTGTATTGATTTTCCTAGTTGTTTTTTTTTTTCATATTTTTGTTTGGTCAAACTACAAATGCGTTTCTTTTCAGCAGGTCTCAAACAATATTTTTTACTTTTCTGTTCTGTTCAAAAATGTAGTAGAGTAGAAAGTACAGATACCTGCTCCCGAATGTAGTGAAGTAAAAGTAAAAAAGTATTCTACAACAGTACTATATAAAATCTACTTAAAATCTACTTACTTAAAAATTTTACTTAAGTACAGTACACTACTACTTTTACTTCATGACATTCTACCACTGATACTTCTTATAGTAATAAAATTTTTATTTTAGGTACCGTTTGAAGCCCCAAGGTCCCAGGACAGGGCAGATAAAAACACTTCAACAGAGTCTTAATGCATTCAAAAAAAAAAACAGCGGATAACAAACTGCAGGGTTAAAGCAGAAATGGGGAAAGAAAGAACGCACAACGTGACCTTTTGGCACCTGATGAACAATTTAGTGTTTCTCTGTCAATAAGAGGTGCTGCTGTGTGTGCATTAATGAGGAAAAAAAATGAATTTAAATGATTTAAGTAAATGTCTGCAATATAACAAGGAGTGAAAAATGTAAGAACATACATATATATATATATATATATATATATATATATATATATATATATATATATATATATATATATATATATATATATATATATATATATATATAGATATATATATATATATATATATTAACACAGAAAGCTGATATAAGCCACTTGCTTTGGGTTGCCAGGTTGTGTGTCCTCAGACAGCAGCTAATGGCGTCCCAGTTTAATACATAATCACAGTGATTGTATTTTAAACGGCCCATATTAATCTATTTTCTGATCTATGTTATATTGTTTTCCTCATCACAAACAGACCTGGAGTTGTGTTTTGTTTCATTTGCACATGTTTAACACACAGATCCTGCATATTTAGGCTGAGTTCTTCTCTCAAACAGAAAACATTCAGTTCCACCTTGTGATGTCATGGGGTAATACAGGAAGTGCTCCACTGTTTTTAAACTCCATACACCTCACTAGAATCATTTGGATGATTTCAGCCCTGAAATTGATTGTCTATATGGAACTAAATGCAAAAGGCAGCTGTTAACTTGAAACTACCACTGCGTGACATCACAAAGTGGAACAGAGCATTTTGAGCTTTGAACATGTAGACAGGGCTAATAAACCAGGATTACTCAAACATGTGTGAATGAAACAAAACACAACCCTGGGTATGTTTTTGATGAGGTAACAACATTATAACATGGTTTAACGGTCACGAGAGTCCATTTTAAAACAGCGGGAGTGCAAGATATTATTTAAATCATGAATTAAAACATTTCCCAAGTATATTTTTAAGAAGCAAACGTTAAACCTTGATTAAAAGTCACAAGAGAATTCAGCACTATATGTTCCTTTAAGAGCTGAAAAAAAATGTCCCATTAAAATTCTAATTAGCAGCACTGGAAAGTCATGTTGGGAATACCTGAAACGAAGAGCTGCTTAAACGATCAAGGCACCACTTTGTCCTTGAGCTATGGAACGGATTATTAAGAAGTCACAGAGAAGCATATAAACCAGCACAAGTACAGGCTGCAGAACCACCGTCTCCCCACGGTTCAGAGGAGGAAAGTCAAGGTTAAATAATACGAAAGAAAGAAAGAAGAAGTTAAAAATGGACCGTTTACAGTAAAAATACAATAGATTAGTGAATAAAAAGTGTTATTTTTAGCATTTTCTCTTTCCTGTTTCAGTTCAGTAGAAGCAGTTAAAGGTTAAATAGCCCGTATTACGCTATTTTTCTGATCTATGTTATTATGCCTTAAAGCTCACAAGAATCCATTTGGTGTAATATAGGACCTTTAAATAGCGAGGCTGTGAGAAAGATATGTTGAAAACCTGGCAGCTGTGGTTCCCGTATAATTAAGTCAGCGTATAATTCTCTAGTTAGAAAATGTCAAAGTATTTTTTTAGCATTTTGTTGCAGATTTGGTTATTTTAGTTAATATGAGTTCAGTGGAAGCAATTGAAGGTTACAGAAAGTAAAAAGAACAAGAAAATTGTTAAATATGGCAGCTGTGGTTACCGTACATCACAAATAAATGCAGAATTCTCTCGTTAGCAAATGTCATAGTATTTTAACATTTTCTATTTTAAATTTTAACTAGCCTCCGCGGGTGGTCTCATCCTCTTTTCCTCTAGCAGAGGCCTGGGAGCGTGAGGGTTCTGCGCAGTATCTTTTGCTGCTCGTGGTACTGTACTGCACTTTTCTGGACTGAGATGTGGATTTTTTTTTTTTTCCTGGGATCTGCTGTAGCCACTCCTCCAGTTTGGGGGTCACTGCCCTGAGTACTCCGATGACCACGGGCACCACTGAGCGACTGTGGGAGCTGGAATCACACAGGATCAGTCAGTGTGACAGCTCTAATCATGTTTATGTCGAGAGTGGGATTCGAACCACCAACCTTCAAATCAGTGGACAAACACTCTATAGTACATATCATTTCTTCTATTTTAGCTTGCTATTAGTGCTTGCTAGTTGCACAATGATGCTATATCTATTTTAATTACTCACATACTGCTTTGTGAATGTTATTGGAATTAGCAATGTGGGTGAGGTGTCTTGCTCAATTACACAATAAGTCTGGGCGAGTTTGAAACTGGTTACACACCATTGTGCCACATCACCGGCTTTATAACGCAAGACCAGGGATGGAAGGTAACATAGTAATAGTAGAAAAGTACTGCACTTAAGAAGAAATTTTAGGTATTTGTACTTTACTTAAGTAGTTTTACCTTTTTATCTATACTTTTATTTAAGCAACATCCACCACTGCACAAGACTACAGTGCAAACAAACATGAAATCTTTATGGTAATGCTGTATTTGGCTCTGGGAAATGGATGGGTACACCTCAGGGTTAATATATACAGAATACACCAGTGAGGTACTCTGGATCATCATTCTTAACCTTACTTCATGTTTTTTTTTTTACTTTTTCTCCCCTTAAACAGAACTGATAACCTATACTGAACAAAAACAGACAGCAGTAAAAAACTTGAATGAAATGAAAAATACTAAACTGTAAAACCATTCATCTAAGAGATTTACATTTGGATTTTGCATTTTAAAACAAAAAGCAAATGACCAGCTGTGCACAGACCATAAAGAATTCTGGATTAGTCATATTTCGAGTGTCACAGTGACTTTCATGTTCCTTTCTGTTTAATACTAACAACGATTCCTTACACTTAGGATACTTTGGTTTGTCGAAGCCTCTCAAGTGCTGCACTGGAGTCATTATTCATTCACTCCACACTCGGTGGTGGTAAGATACTATTGTAGCCACATCTGCCCTGGGACAGACTGACTGAAACAAGGCTGCCAATCTGTGCCATCAGCCCCTTGAACCACAACCCATCATTCGCACCGTATAATATGTAGAGTTCATTTACAAAAACAGCACCATTTGAAAAAAGTCATTGGAGGCTTGTAGTTTATTCTTAGTAGATGGTAGTAAAATTTTCAAAAGCCAAATGTATTTTACTGCTATCAAAATCTAATTCCATCTCCATCCATCCATCCATTTTCTTCCTTTATCCGGGGGCAACAGTCTGAGCAGGGACTCCCAGATTTCCCTTACCCCAGACATGTTCTCCAACAGATCCTCC
>JAIEZT010001318.1:5614712-5678379 GCA_019594935.1 Periophthalmus modestus | reverse complement strand
TATTTTGAAGGAGCGTTGCAAGAAACGCAAGTTCCCATCTTTTCATATGTTCTACATAAATTTTTGTAGACGTGAGACAGGCCTGGAAGAGTAGCCTCGAGTAAGACTACCGCTAATAATTCACTCTGACGTAAAATTATTCTGCAGAAAAGTACTCTAAAACAACTACTTCTTGAAAGTTGACTCAAGAAAATGTACTACTAGTGCTACCACCTCTGCCTAATCCATTACGCTCCCTGAATCAGAGCACTTTGTCAGCACCAGTTGTATTGTTCCCGTGTTTAAAAACACACATTGCCCCCTGATGGTCAGCGTGTTGGAGCCTTTGATAACTCCGCTACAGTAACACTCATGTCTCTGTGTTGATATTACTTGATGAAACCACTGTCCTAATAACACCGAGTCTTCCGCGCTCTGCTCTTATCACTACCTCTCAAAACAAACTTGTTGTTGTTTTTATCGCATTAATTGACTCATGTAGCTGCGCCCGTGTCACTTTAGTACGTTTGTGTAATAGGACGCATATGGAGAAGATCTATGCTAATACAACATATTTGGCATAATTTGTCTTTCTACTCTTCAAATCTCGAAATGCTCAATTCCACCTGTGATGTCAGGCAGTGTTAGGTTCCAAGTTAACAGCGACATTTACCTTTTTGTTCATTGAAAGATTGTATTTTCCAGAGCCGAAGTCTTTCCGTGATCTAGTGATGGGTGGAAGGAGTTCACAACACAGTCGGCACTTCCTTTCACCACATGAACGGCACAATGTAACAGAGTGTTTTCTTTACTGAGAAAACTCAGTAGCCTAAATATGCAGTTTTTTGAGAAAATGTTGAAGGAACAAAACAACTTCAGGTCTGTTGTGATTATGAAAAAAAAAAAAACACTTGTAAACATAGATAAGAACTATGTACCAGGGCCTTTGAAAGAAGACGTTTTTTAGGATTCTGTGAGTATTTAGTACTAACTATGACAGAAATTATGATTTACATTTTTGTTCATTATAAACAGTAGTATGCATCTGAAAGGGCTGAATAACAAAAAAAGGTCCATATACTTTCCTGTTCAAAAGCTGCAGACCTGTCAGCCCGCCGCCCCGCACAGTGACCGGACAGACTGTTCATTCTATTGGTTTGTTTTTAGTGCTAAAAATCACTATGATATGTTTTTAAAAACCCTGTTTTGACCCACAGTCTGCACTTTCTGAAACCTAATCACAAGTAGAATGTTATAATTCAGATGAATACTCGTTTATCGTGATAAAAGAGTTATACAATACTTTTGATTGTTTTGTGAAACTTTTATATAGATTATAGCACCACACCCGACATGGTCCTTCTGTCACCAGAAGTGTGAAGAAAATCCATAATGTTCTCCTTTAGATCTACTTTTTTCATTTATTTAAAGTTCTTTAACCATGTAGACCTATGCATAATATTTCAGTTATAAATATGCATATATTCAACCACATTTTTTCCACTATCAGCAACTTTTATATTCTTATGATGTAAATCGTAATTGGCAATTATTTTGGCATCTCCGTGATACCAAGGTCAATACAGCCCCAGTGCCTAATCTCAAGTAAGTATAGAATTAGCGGTGGAGCTGGGGGGTTAGTTGCAAACAGACAATTTTTTCTGCGCACTCAAGCCTCAAACATACAGGATTACTCAAACGTCTAAATCAGACGTCTTAAGAATTACTACCAGGACCATTTCATATTTATTTTAGTCTTGGTGTGAGTGAAATTAAAACCATGGTTTAGGGTTGGGTGAGTTAGGGTTGGCATGACAGATTAGCACCCACTTTTACAACACATTAGTCTCTTGTGTGTCTAATGTGTCTTTTAAAAAAAAACCCTACTTTTCTATCATAGAATCTCAAAATTGGCAGCACCTCTCATTTTCTTGAACTGGTGGCTACTGCCCCACTTGCGATCAATATAAACTATTTTCTTGCAGAATAATTCCACCAACTGGGCCTGTCACAATAATTACTACAGTATATCGACTTACCGTGTCAATACATAGAGAGGTGAACAATAATGTTTTGGGGTCATATTTATCAGGGCACTTTTTTCTTGTTTGTATTGTTTATTTTGTTTCTGTTCTACGATTAGATCTGAGCTGTAGAGGACGAATAACTAAATACCTTCTGTGACTTTTTATAGATACAACGAAGTACTAAAGTGTTTCATTTGTGCTTTTTCTTTCACATTTGTTTCATGCACAGGCCTACCACCAACCACTATTTTATCCAACTTTTTCACAGTAACGTCCTTGAAGCACAGTGAATAGCAGTGGACAGCTACTACAACTCCCCTTCAGGAAACATGTGACCGACTAGTGGTACAATGTCTTGCACATGGGTTAAAATGCACTTTCTTTCTTCAATCCACATCGGATAAGTTTGCACATTCCCTTCCCCCGCGTTCATATGCAAATGAGCTCTGGATTGAACACACATTGTTTTGGTGACCTTTGCTTCGTTTCACTATGCATGAGCCCGAAGGTGCTATTGTGATGTACAGCAAAACCAGAGCAGACCAACGCCACCCACCGCACCTACAGTTTTCTTGACCTGAAAACCTGAAGGTTTATATTTGAACACACCCACAAATTGGGACTAAACTTGGACCAAATCTGGAGTTTAGGACTAAACGAGACTAACAATTAGATCAAAACAAGCATGAAGCAGACTGAACGTGGGTCAGACCCGGACATACCAACAGAAGTGTGCAGCCTAAAATATCAATAATTCAAATAGATGCAAAAACACGACTGGACCAGTTCTAAGATAGTTTTTTAAAACAGATACTGAACCAGGTCTAGGTTGTCAAAAGACTCATATGGACACAATTTAAGATCGGTTTTGCATGACCCACCTTAAAAGGACCTGAAATGGACGTTTATCATTTTGAATACGGCACCATTATCAAAATTGAGACTATCTATCTGGGTTTTAATCTGGACTACTGTATACTGGGACGGAGCCCCATGACTAGAACCAAGACCAAACCAAGCCATAAAGCAGGGCTCTAAACTCTAGTACACAACCTAAAAAACCTGCTATGGACCATATCAGAATACAGGGTACCCCAGTCTGACGATCGCTGTTCTACTATAACTAAGATTCAAGATATGTTCACGTTCATTTGTCGCGCACTATATTGAAAATTTGGAAATATGCTCAAACAGGGATAAGTATGCCCCACACCCGTTGAAGACCCACCGCTGTAAACAACATATTATGGGGATTGCAATTCAAAGTCATTCGCGGTTCATTTACATCAAAAAGTGAGTAATCCTAGAGCTAAACCAAACAGGAAATGACAATCCAAAGTCGGGACAAGTTGAACTTGCCCTTAAGCCACTAAACAGACTCCTAAATGGACTAACAGGGCTAAACTAAGGTCCAAATCAGTCAAACCCCAAATCAAGACTAGCGCTTCTTTCTAAACCAGGACTAAACTGGTCTAAACTGATACTGCTGAGTTAAAAAAAAAAAAACAAGACTTAACTGGATCTAAACCAGTCTAAACCGGTACCACACCAGAAGAGACACCACTGCCCTATTGATTCTGTAAGGATCGCATACATTTCACCTCATGTCTCAGGTCACACATTTCCTGATTAGACCAGGACAACTCCTAAGACAGAACAGAAGCAAAACCAAAGTCATACATCAGGACTGGGCTCAAACCAGGATCAAACCAGGAAGTGTCACGATAACACATGGATACAAGGACTACCAGTTGCTCTCCCACCCCCCCGTTCAACTAGGTTCCCCAAAGGATTTATGAATTATACTTATTCCGCTGAATAACTCAAACTGGATTTCTCATGTCCCTATTATTACAATTGTAAAATGTTTAACTCTGTATCTCAGCTAAGGCTTGTCATGGCTCTTCTTCTCTTTCTTGAGACCACTAAAATTGATAGCTTTGTGCCATTTTCGTTTTGTAAAGTAGCTCACCGGAAAGAAAAGTTTGGTTGACCCCTGATATGTGAGAATTGCTATAATCAACACTGCAATTTATAAACCCTTTCACATCTTACTGAGTGGGCAAAAATGAACTACAATTCCACAATTCATCACTAGTGAATATTTCCAGACTACAAATCAGAAGTTACAGTTACAATATAAGTTGGTTATGCTTTATTTGTATCTGTTCCTATAATGAAGATCTATTTTATCCTAAACATTCTACAGTGTGGCCCCAAAAGTCACTGACACTTTAAAATCTTCAATAGCTCCTATAATTCTTAAGTTATATCACCAAATTTTAGCAATAAGTAAACTAAAATTCCAAGATTTTGGCAATATTTATGGTTATGATTGTTCACTTACCCTTTAACTTTATCACTACTTACACTAGGGGAAGTAAAAATGACCACTTTTTTTTAAATAATGTTTTTTAAGTGTGCGCCATTTTCAGTTTCACACGGAATAACCCGATCCAACACTTTGCACTTTGCATTTCCAGGCTTATTTGATCCTGATATTACGTTTTAAGTCGTTTATTGTCTGAGGTTTATTCACAAACACTTTTCCTTAAGATAGCCCCACAGGAAGAAATCTGGACTAGTCAGGTCCCGGGAGATCACATACTGCCCCCTGTCTTTGAAAACGACTTATTAATCCTTTAATGTCATTGACACTTGGGCATCTCTGGTATTGGAATGTTGACGGTAACACTGCTGGTTTCTGAATTTGTCCCATGTGACTCAAAGTACCACTTTACAATGAGGTTTCATTCTCGGTGCTATATTTGCTCGGAGGGGGTCGTTCTAAATGCTCTGAAAAATATAATACAAATATTTAAAAACAAAAGAGCTATGAACTTTTTTCAACTGTCAGTGACTTTTGGCCCACACTGTATATCTTGACATTTATGTATTTATTTGGAAATCTCACTGCAAGGAGTTTTCCAGTAGTTTCCCGCACATAGTCTGATTCCAAGTCAGTGTCTTTGCTGTATCACGTTATGATTAAAAGCAGCACTAACCTGACCTATTTCCTACTCATTCATTTTACAGGCTTCCTCTTACAGATGTCTCTCATTTAAGGCGCGTTCGTACCCTGATGCTGCTGCTGCGTAATGCGTAAAGGGAGAACGATTAGCAGGAAGAGCGTGGGGGATCATTACGGGACAGTAGCGCGCAGTTCACCCGCGCTGGAGTGCGCACTGGGCGGCACAACTGCGTGAGGAAGGACGCTGTGACTCTGCGCAGTAAACGTTTCTTTTTTTAAGTTACATGTGCTTTATTTACAAAACAAAACTATAAAAAACCCTATGGTGAGTTAATTCTTTCACTGGCTACATATGTTTTTAGTTAAGAATGAAAATCAGAACATTATTAAAACAATTGATTTTTTTTAGTAAGCCTATTAAGAGTTAGACAAACTTTATCGATCCACAAGGGAGTTTACTGGGACAAAGTATCTCACACCTAACATAGCAAAATAACAAAAGCAAAGAATAGATGTTAATAAAAGTTAAATTACAAAATAATTAAAGCAGCAAAATAGCCATTAAGATGTGTGTCGAATCATCCACAATCTAAATAGTTCCTTGGTCTAATTAGAGAAGAAAAAAAAAAAAAAAGAGATTAGACTTGGTGAATTTATAGATATAGCCTAATTTACCAAACAAAAATCCAAAGACAACAAGCTTTCCTATATTTATTTTCCAGGCGTGTGCGTCGCTGTGTTTTTGCTGCCCCTCTGGTCACGTTACCATTACGCACGTACCACTAGTTAGCGAGTGTTCCTTTGCACGGTGATTAAGGGGGAGGACCAATAGCAACAAAGGAGACGGGGAGGACGCTAGCTCCGCCCCCTCCCTATCTCTCCGACTCCGTCCGCGGCTTTATACGTGCATGCAATCCCCGAGTTGACCCAGAATCTTTAAACTCTTCTACCCACTATCGAGTCTAATGCGATAAAACGAAGCACCAGCTGTACCAAGCAACGAGACAACGAGACAACTTTGGACACCGCTTTTGCATCCAAATATACGGTAGGTTCCTCATGCTTTTCACTGTGGAAGTAGTTCGCTTTTTACGCGCTGGGCTGTTGATTGTTATAGCCGGATTGTGAACGTTTTACGCAGAAATCGTTTATGCGTAACGCTGTTGAAATGCGTCTCCTTCTGTCACTGCGTTAATGTCACTTCAAAATTCTCACTTCTTTTGCGATTTTGCAACGATTTATGTGCGTAATTTAATCCTAGAAATGGCGCGTTATATTTAAACCGCTTTACGCACGGGGATATCCAAGAAAATAGGTATAATTGGCCAACAAGGGACATTGCATTAGTAGGAGGATGTATTCCATTGAGTGCAAAGTGTTTTTTATCAGCGCTAAATGGCCGCGATCGTTACAAAAAAGCAAGGGACAGCAGCTTTAAGACCATTTAGCAGGCGGTAATTTCTGGTTTTTAATACCGCACAATGGAATGAAATGAAGTAAGCGGTTTCTATGGGGAGCGTGCAGCAGTTTTGTTAAGTACCTGGGGTTGTGTGTTGTGTTTGGGGTAAAAAGAGATGGTCAATATTAGCATTCCTCTGCGTCTTTTTGGCTACAGGGTATTGCACGGCTGCTGCTGCCTGCTCTCCGTCTTTATGCTATAGGCTGGCCACAGTATCAAGTGCTGTCTGGTGTAATTTGGGTCCATTGGAAAGGACTAATGATGTAACTGTTCTCAAAGTGGTTAGTAATAGTTTCTAGTGAGAGGTGCAGTCCACTTCTCTGGGATTCTTGTTTCGACACGCCATTTTTTTGTTACTTGTGCGTAAAATAGTAGCTTTCATGCGGTGATAAGGAGTGAATTAATTAGTCATTGTACCATTTCTGCACAGTTTTAGTGGACATTTTGTCAGATTTTTATGTTGGTCTTTTTAGTTTAGTGTTGATAAAACAGTAGCTTACATGTTCAGTTAATTAATACATTTGAAAAAAGACAAAACAACATTGGTCATTATGGAAATTATCAATTTAAGCAGAAATATGTTTGTAAAACCAAATTAAAACTCAGCAACTCCAAATTAACTGAACATTTTCACAACATGGACAAACATTATTCAAGTTATTACGCGTTTTTATTACCAATCAAATATCTTGCACTTCCAAGTACAAGTTTTAGCCACATAGACCAAAACACCTCTTAGTATCATTGATGTCATTGGTAGCTGGGTTTTTTGAAGTCGACACAGAGCCTCTGAAGTGCAGCCCGGGGCACTGGAGTCAGCTGTGAGGTAATGCCATAAACAGTGGAGGATGGTGTAGAGAGGATCCAGTGGTCAACAAGGAGTCTTCTATCTTGTCTGAAGTGGGGGGTTGGCTCCACTGACTCTTGTTCTAGCCCAGTTTTGTGGTGATCATTTGTCAGGTTATAATGCTAAGTGTTGATATTTATATTTAACATGTGCTTATTGGTTGTTACTTATACTTATATTTATACTTATATTTCCCATATAACCTGTAGCTTTTTATAGACAGAGACTTCACTGACTCACGGGAATTACTTGGTTACTGTAGCTTTACAAACAATCAAACACAAAAAACACGAGTGAAAAGACAAGCATTAAGAATAGTAAGAAAAGTACAGTGCTCCTGTTGGTTTTTGGTGTCAAGGACCAACTCCTGCTGCTACTGCAAGAAGCGCCTTATCAAACAAAAGCTTTATTTTTTGTCACACAGTAACCAAGAGGAGGTCCCGGGCTCTCAAAAACAGACACACATGAAGAAAGTCTTAAGTGTGTTTTGTTTGAATTTCAAATAGTTCTCTGTTTTTTTAAACTCCAATGATGTTTAAAAAAAAACTGTGACCTATGTGAAATTTTAATTAACTGCACAACCCCTCAAATATTTCATAAAGAGGATAATGGGTGCTCTTAACTTGTTTCTTTGTGGATTTGTGAACCTTTTAGTCTAACGTAGTATATATTTTTCTCATTACAGTCATGGCTGACCACATGATGATGCCAATGCCCCATGGCTTCCGAATGGGCATGAACGGACCCCCCCAGCACAATGGCCAACCAGGCATGCGCAACCCTCCCCAATGGACAGATGATGCACTACCGTGGCCCTCAGAACGGCATGGAGGCTGCAATGCGCCAGAGACAGGGCATGGTAGGACCCGGCGGTATGAACGCTCCCATGGGCTAACCACCACCCCCCACCACCAGATGATTGTCCGGAAATATGATGTACAACAACCAAGGACCACCCCAGCACCCACATCACATGCACCCCCAAGCGCAAACCACAGCAACAGGGTGGACCCCAGCAGCAGCAGTACCACCCTGGAAACCTTACTTCCCAACAGCTTATGGCTAGCATGCACCTTCAAAAACTCAACACCCAATACCACGGACACCCGCTCAACCCGGCGAACGGGCACCACCTTCCCAATGGGGGCGCAGTACCGCATGGGGCACAACCAACTGCCAGGGATCCAGCACATTGGCGGAAATATGGGTTTCAACGGCACAGACATGGACTTGATCGACGAAGAGGTCTTGACGTCATTGGTTCTCGAACTCGGGTTGGATCGCGTCCAGGAGTTACCGGAGCTATTCCTGGGACAGAACGAATTTGATTTCTTTACGGACTTTGTTTGCAAGCAGCAGCCCAGCACGGTTAGCTGTTGAGGACCCTCTGGACATTTGGATGGCTGGTTGTAACCTTCCAAAGATGGACCGTAGTAGCACAGCAAGACGAGACAATCCCCCTGTGATGTTTTGGGTGTTCTGTGTCTCTGTATTTGACTGTCTTTTGGGTCAATGAAAAGCATGCACAATGATTGATCTTGTGCCATGTTTTTAGCCAAACCATGAAGCAGGCAACTGGCCCCTAGTGTGCCTCAATTGCCAAAGCTAAGGGCAAAGTTTAAGCTGGAAAGGCAACGGGAAAATCAATCTAACAACACTTTGAGGTGTATTGAATGTGTATTTTAGTCACCAAGTAGCAGACTTTATATGGATTGATTTATAAAAAGGTAGCCCTCAGAATCAGTTTCTACAAAGAGGTTGTGTTTTTCTCAAATGTGTATATTGAAGGCTGGTTCTTCAAAAAGTGATGAAATTCTTAAAAGGGAGTGATTTCCTTGGAGAGAGGTGTGCAGCATTTCTGGGTGACAGGGGTTTCTCGTCTGTGGGTGAGGTGTTGATGATTTAGCGTTCAATGTCATGTACCTGCCTTCATCTACTGTACCACATCTGCTCCCTGCTAATTAACTGGAACAGCGCAGTGTGGGACTTAGCCAAGTGTTCACGGAGAGCTAGCAGCTTATAGCAGAATGCTCTTTTTAAAGCAGGCTTTAAGCTATTACTTAAGAATAAAGAAGGCTACGTCCACACCAATGCTTTCTGTTTTCACCAGTAATGTTGTTGCCTTATACAGCCTCTGTTATTACTGCCTTTAGTGTCAGGTGCACTTACACTAAAAATGTGCACACAGTTTTTTTGTAAGAAATGGGTCCATGGTGTGCTTACAGCCTTAAATGTGTATCAGCATGGACTGCTCAAACACTGTGTTTATTGGTTTAGGCAAATCAACATGCTACTGTATTTTTGAGCAGGGGTCAAAATGACCCTTTTACTGTATGGGTATAAATGCGTTACCTACCCCATGCTGATCATAATATGCTGTTTGTTATTTATTGAATGAATAAAAGTGGTTGTAGAATGAAAATCATCATCCATGTCTCATTATGGCTTGTCAAATGGAAGCTAACTTTGCTAATGTTGTGCACTTTGCTACAGGATTTCTGTAACTATTTTGGAAAAGAATGCCCATTCTAATAATATAAAACCACGCTGTGCACACGAGTTCAACTCCTAAAATGGCAAAATGTCACAAAGCAACATAATGCTAAGTATTAGTGTGGACGCAGCTTTGGCTGTGGTTTTACATTTTAAAGGGAAACTAAACATTCTCTCCTCCACTGTTGTCCCACTGTTGCCCGTGTGCTGAGGTGATTGTTAAAAATAGGGTGTTTAGCCAGTCCATTTTGTGGATGCAGCGCTCTCCCATTAGTTTATCATTGTTTAAAGCCGCCACCTGTGGCATTGATTCCATTAGGCCTGAGAAGCACAAAGCGTGCAGAGTTGTTGTTTTTTTTGCCATAGATTCGCTTACACTGCTGCTTTTCTACTGATTACATTTAAATTACATGTTCTCACACGCTTGTCTTAATTGAGGTCGGCTTGCACATTCTCCAACGACTCAATAATTATAAAACGGACAGCCAGGTTGTGTGGCGTAGCGTTTTGAGTGCATTTGGTAATTAGGTTTTTGTGGAGGTTGCTGCTTTTCCGCTGCAGGAGGACTTGTTCTGCAGAGAGTGGAGCAGGGTCAGAGCCGCTCCACCGCTTTGTGCTAATCTGCTCCTGTCTCTGTGGAGATCTGCCATCATCAGGCTCTCCAAACTACGGCCAAATGACGAGTGAGCTGCAGCCTCTCACTATACCAACGGCCTTAGAAACTGTGGCCTCTGATCGTTGCTATATCAATAAGCCTTCTTGTGTATTGTATCTTTGTACTGTAGACTAGAAGTGTTCAAGTTGATCTAGACGTATTTCAAGAACACATGTTATGCATTATTATGGCTTTAACTTTCTTTTAAACATCTTTTGGTCACTCTGGAATAAGTATTACACATTTTCTAACTTAAAATAATAACAATATACTTCATAAACTTCACCTCAGTTTCCAATGAGACATTTAAAAGCTGGAGCTCCCTCTACTGTCAGCAACAGGAATTAACATTTAGAAAGGAAACAATTTAAGTTATTTTTCTCTGTGACTGCTATATTTTTAATTTATAATGGGCTTAAAAACTGTGTAGGAGAAGCTGAAGTTTTATCTATGACGCAACTAAACCGACAGTATACAGAGTGCTTAGAGAAAACATTGAATTAATGGATAAACAAGCATAAGTGAAACAAAATACAACTTCAGGTATGTTTTTGACAAGGGGACAGTCAATTTTGCATAATATGTGTTCTCTAAGGTATTTTGAAACTTTGTCAGGTGTAGTTGTAACAGTAGCCGATTTTTGACGTGTTGACAGAAAATATACTATCCTATGTTTCTGCAGAGTGTGTAGATATGGTATGGGCTTAGAAAACGAATGAAGCTTTAAGTCCAGCTGAGAGGGCTGCCTCACTGTCCAATGCAGCAGAGAATGTCCACTGCTCTGATGGTACTGTCTCAAGATGGTGGTGAAAATGTCAGATTGTACTGCTTGTTCTGACTCGGGCTGTGTTCACACTTGGTCCTGGTTTTGTTCTGATTTGAGCCCAGTGTAGTCCTCATGTAGACTTGTTTTAGTCCTGTTCTACTTAGGGGCTGTAATGATATTGAAATTTGAGCAGATACAATTCAACAATCAAATCGCAAAGGCTGCAAGTATTTACTGTTTTTTTACTGTTTTATCTGTAGTTAAGAAAGATGTTTTGAAATTCTTGTATCAGTTTATTAGCTCATATTTCAGTCTCTTAAATGTTAACGCTCCTGGAGTTGTTTACAATGTGCAGTCTAAACAGAATCCTACTTTTAAAATATATATTGCAAATCTAATCACAATTACAGTAGTTGTTTGAAAATCACAACTGGATTTTTCCCCAAATTTTGCAGCCCTAGTTCTAGTCCAGGTTTAGTCTTGGTCTAATCCGGGTTTATTTCCAGGTTTAGTCTCAGTTTGTATGTGGTGTGTACACAAGTGTGAGCGCAGCCTGACACACTGTTTATTTGGGTAAACCTCTTTATGTCCCCTCCTGTACCCAGATCCCCAAAGCTTTTGTAATGTTATTGATTCTATTTTAAGAAAATGTATTTATTTTCAAATAAAATATTTATTTAAAGAATTTCTTTTTGTGTTTATGAAATTTTGTAATCATACAATTCTGCATATTTTAAAGGCACTGTACCTGATTTTTACTGTCTTAAACTTAAATAGAATATGTTCATGTTGTTAAATGGTTTGCAGTGGTTCAGACGTTATTCCTCACTTACTTTATGCTTTCAGAGCATTTTAATTATTCACAGTGATGAGTTTATAAGCACTTTTCACAACAATCAGAAACCAGAGTAGAACAAAGAAAACACCTGTCATTTCATTGTTAGCATGCTAGTTATTTTAACTTTACAGTGATGGTGACACTGCTCTCGCTGGCCTCTGAAAGTTGGAAAAACTCATTGCTGTGGATAATTAGGATGCTCAGAATGCATAAGGTAAGTGAGGAATAACTTTGGACCACTGTAATATATTTACATTCAACTAGTTCTTTTTATATATATACATATCATTTCATATCATTTATTATTTATCATGATTTTTACAAGACAGTAAAAATCCTCTTTCATTTAAACTATATACAAGTTGCATATTCAATGTAAAATGTTCAAAATGTTCCATCTTTGGAGTCATTTCTATTGTTAGACACTTTTCCACCCACAGTACGTGATGAGCAGTCAGGAACAGTGGTGCAAACTATCCTCCTTTCTGTATCATGACTCAGCACTCCATCAGCACAAATCTCCCATCTTCCCCTTTTAGATCTATCTTTATGTTCTTTTAACGCAGTAAACATGCACACTGTTGTGGACTAATTCTATTCCCCACCATAGGACGTATAGGCCTGCTCTGATTGGCTCCCGCTGTAGGAAGTCAAATGCTATTTCAGGATATTCGCAGAGACATCCTGTCGCTGTGAGCCAGGATATCAATCACCATAAATGACATGGCTCTTCCCTTATATGTCCACATACTGGCCATTTCCGAGCTCCGTGTTGTAATGAAAAAGAAACACTGAAAACAGCCATATAAAGCATTACACTGCAGCTTTTAGGCATGATCTTAATGGTATTTCAGGCTTTATAACTTAATATAAGCGTGACTTTTTTTTTTCTTTTTCTTTTTTACAGAAAATGCTTGGATTAAAGCTGCATGTGAGTGTCCTTTAGTGGCTGTGTTTCCGTGGCACTCTCTGATCGCTGCATACAACTAAACATTTCTGGAAAAAATACTCAGTTTTGTTACTTAAGTAAAAGTACAGATACTGGTGCAAAAAAATACTCAAGTAAATGTATCCCATAAGAAACTCTATTTGACTAAAAGTGTTAAAAGTATCTGTTTTTGAATGTACTTAAAGAAAAAAGCTATTTTGACATATAATAATGCTTCAAATATAGTGATTTTGATTCAGATTTGTGCTGAATTTTGTTCAACAGAAAAAATTGTATTGATTTTTTTTCCTTGGTTTTTTTTCATATTTTTGTTTGGTCAAACTACAAATGTGTTTCTTTTCAGCAGGTCTCAAACAATATTTTTCAGTTCTGTTCAAAAATGTAGTAGAGTAGAAAGTACAGATACCTGCTCCCGAATGTAGTGAAGTAAAAGTAAAAAAGTATTCTACAACAGTACTATAGAATCTACTTAAAATCTACTTACTTAAAAATTTGACTTAAGTACAGTACACTACTACTTTTACTTCATGACATTCTACCACTGATACTTCTTATAGTAATAAAATATTTTATTTTAGGTACCGTTTGAAGCCCCAAGGTCCCAGGACAGGGCAGATAAAAACAATTCAACAGAGTCTTAAAAGCATAAAAAAAAAAACAGTGGATAACAAACTGCAGGGTTAAGGCAGAAATGGGGAAAGAAAGAACGCACAACGTGACCTTTTGGCACCTGATGAACAATTTAGTGTTTCTCTGTCAATAAGAGGTGCTGCTGTGTGTGCATTAATGAGGAAAAAAAATGAATTTAAATGATTTAAGTAAATGTCTGCAATATAACAAGGAGTGAAAAATGTAAGAACATACATATATATATATATATTATATATATATATATATATATATATATATATATATATATATATATATATATATATATATATATATATATATATATATATATATGGGGAGGAGTATAGTATACCTTGAATATATGATTACGTGTATGTTGTGATATTCCACACAGAAAGCTGAATAAGCCACTTGCTTTGGGTTGCCAGGTTGTGTGTCCTCAGACAGCAGCTAATGGCGTCCCAGTTTAATACATAATCACAGTGATTGTATTTTAAACGGCCCATATTAATCTATTTTCTGATCTATGTTATATTGTTTCCTCATCACAAACAGACCTGGAGTTGTGTTTTGTTTCATTTGCACATGTTTAACACACAGATCCTGCATATTTAGGCTGAGTTCTTCTCTCAAACAGAAAACATTCAGTTCCACCTTGTGATGTCATGGGGTAATACAGGAAGTGCTGCACTGTTTTTAAACTCCATACACCTTCACTAGAATCATTTGGATGATTTCAGCCCTGAAATTGATTGTCTATATGGAACTAAATGCAAAAGGCAGCTGTTAACTTGAAAACTACCACTGCGTGACATCACAAAGTGGAACAGAGCATTTTGAGCTTTGAACATGTAGACAGGCTAATAAACCAGGATTACTCAAACATGTGTGAATGAAACAAAACACAACCCTGGGTATGTTTTTGATGAGGTAACAACATTATAACATGGTTTAACGGTCACGAGAGTCCATTTTAAAACAGCGGGAGTGCAAGATATTATTTAAATCATGAATTAAAACATTTCCCAAGTATATTTTTAAGAAGCAAACGTTAAACCTTGATTAAAAGTCACAAGAGAATTCAGCACTATATGTTCCTTTAAGAGCTGAAAAAAAATGTCCCATTAAAATTCTAATTAGCAGCACTGGAAAGTCATGTTGGGAATACCTGAAACGAAGAGCTGCTTAAACGATCAAGGCACCACTTTGTCCTTGAGCTATGGAACGGATTATTAAGAAGTCACAGAGAAGCGTATAAACCAGCACAAGTACAGGCTGCAGAACCACCGTCTCCCCACGGTTCAGAGGAGGAAAGTCAAGGTTAAATAATACGAAAGAAAGAAAGAAGAAGTTAAAAATGGACCGTTTACAGTAAAAATACAATAGATTAGTGAATAAAAAGTGTTATTTTTAGCATTTTCTCTTTCCTGTTTCAGTTCAGTAGAAGCAGTTAAAGGTTAAATAGCCCGTATTACGCTATTTTCTGATCTATGTTATTATGCCTTAAAGCTCACAAGAATCCATTTGGTGTAATATAGGACCTTTAAATAGCGAGGCTGTGAGAAAGATATGTTGAAAACCTGGCAGCTGTGGTTCCCGTATAATTAAGTCAGCGTATAATTCTCTAGTTAGAAAATGTCAAAGTATTTTTTAGCATTTTGTTGCAGATTTGGTTATTTTAGTTAATATGAGTTCAGTGGAAGCAATTGAAGGTTACAGAAAGTAAAAAGAACAAGAAAAATTGTTAAATATGGCAGCTGTGGTTACCGTACATCACAAATAAATGCAGAATTCTCTAGTTAGCAAATGTCATAGTATTTTTAACATTTTCTATTTTAAATTTTAACTAGCCTCCGCGGGTGGTCTCATCCTCTTTTCCTCTAGCAGAGGCCTGGGAGCGTGAGGGTTCTGCGCAGTATCTTTGCTGCTCCTGGTACTGTACTGCACTTTTCTGGACTGAGATGTTGGATGTTTTTTTTTTCCTGGGATCTGCTGTAGCCACTCCTCCAGTTTGGGGGTCACTGCCCTGAGTACTCCGATGACCACGGGCACCACTGAGCGACTGTGGGAGCTGGAATCACACAGGATCAGTCGGTGTGACAGCTCTAATCATGTTTATGTCGAGAGTGGGATTCGAACCACCAACCTTCAAATCAGTGGACAAACACTCTATAGTACATATCATTTCTTCTATTTTAGCTTGCTATTAGTGCTTGCTAGTTGCACAATGATGCTATATCTATTTTAATTACTCACATACTGCTTTGTGAATGTTATTGGAATTAGCAATGTGGGTGAGGTGTCTTGCTCAATTACACAATAAGTCTGGGCGAGTTTGAAACTGGTTACACACCATTGTGCCACATCACCGGCTTTATAACGCAAGACCAGGGATGGAAGGTAACATAGTAATAGTAGAAAAGTACTGCACTTAAGAAGAAATTTTAGGTATTTGTACTTTACTTAAGTAGTTTTACCTTTTTATCTATACTTTTATTTAAGCAACATCCACCACTGCACAAGACTACAGTGCAAACAAACATGAAATCTTTATGGTAATGCTGTATTTGGCTCTGGGAAATGGATGGGTACACCTCAGGGTTAATATATACAGAATACACCAGTGAGGTACTCTGGATCATCATTCTTAACCTTACTTCATGTTTTTTTTTTACTTTTTCTCCCCTTAAACAGAACTGATAACCTATACTGAACAAAAACAGACAGCAGTAAAAAACTTGAAATGAAATGAAAAATACTAAACTGTAAAACCATTCATCTAAGAGATTTACATTTGGATTTTGCATTTTAAAACAAAAAGCAAATGACCAGCTGTGCACAGACCATAAAGAATTCTGGATTAGTCATATTTCGAGTGTCACAGTGACTTTCATGTTCCTTTCTGTTTAATACTAACAACGATTCCTTACACTTAGGATACTTTGGTTTGTCGAAGCCTCTCAAAGTGCTGCACTGGAGTCATTATTCATTCACTCCACACTCGGTGGTGGGAAGATACTATTGTAGCCACATCTGCCCTGGGACAGACTGACTGAAACAAGGCTGCCAATCTGTGCCATCAGCCCCTTGAACCACAACCCATCATTCGCACCGTATAATATGTAGAGTTCATTTACAAAAACAAGCACCATTTGAAAAAGTCATTGGAGGCTTGTAGTTTATTCTTAGTAGATGGTAGTAAAATTTTCAAAAGCCAAATGTATTTTACTGCTATCAAAATCTAATTCCATCTCCATCCATCCATCCATTTTCTTCCTTTTATCCGGGGGCAACAGTCTGAGCAGGGACTCCCAGATTTCCCTTACCCCAGACATGTTCTCCAACTCCTCCGGTGGGACCCCAAGATCCTCCAGTGTGTCCTGGGTCTTCCCTGGGGCCGTCTCCTGGTGGGACATGCCCGGAACATCTCCCCATCCTGAACAGATGTCCGAGCCACCTCAGCTGACTCCTCTCAACATGGAGGGGCAGCAGCTCTAATCCGAGCTCCTCACCCTGTCTCTAATGGTGCGCCCAGCCACCCTGTAGAGGAATCCGATTTCGGTCACTTGTATCCGTGATCTTGTCCTTTCGGTCATTACCCAGAGCTCATGACCATAGGTGAGGGTAGGAACGTAGATTGACCGGAAAATTGAGAGCTTTGCCTTTTGACTCAGCTCCTACTTTACCACATCCATCTCCATCGAATTCCATCTCTTCTTGATAAAATCCACTTTACATGATTGGCATTGATAATATCTCAAGAAAACGGTAACAAAAAGAAACACTTTTTGGCAACTTTTCAAAACGGAACTGTCTGGTTTTGCTACTGAACTCTTCATATTAACAATTTCGTTTTTGACTTTTATTTAGTTAGTCTATTTTTATAACACATTACTCATCTAACAGCGACCTGAAGTGCTCTGAAACGGCCTTAACTTCAGTACGCTAAACTAAAAACTGATTACATCAAACTTTCACTGACTGACACAGTTACACAGTAAAAAGTGAGTGTCCCAAAGTACAGCTGAAGAAGATGGAGCGAGATTGAAGGTCTAAACAGGGCGCTTATGGCACATGTTGAGCATAAATCAGCGCACAGCCTCAGTGGGAGGACACATACGGAGGACAGGACGGGGACATGCATTTGACTGGTGCGTGTCATGGCCGTCCTCAGGAGATGGAACGTGCTGTTCTAAGTCTGAAGGACACACACTCACCACTGTCAGGGTGCTGCCAGCGTACTGCATGAGCCTGGGAGCACAACATGGCAGATAAGAATTAAAGGGCCCATATTACGCTATTTTCTGATCTATGTTCTAATGTTGTTTCCTCATCACAAACAGACCTGGAGCTGTGTTTTGTTTCATTCACACATGTTTAACACACAAACCCTGCATATTTAGGCTGTGTTCTTCTCTCAAACAGAAAACACTCTGTTCCACCTTGTGATGTTGCTGTACAGTAGGGGTGTCAAACTCAAATTCATCGAGGGCCAAAATTGAAAGCTGGGACTAAGTTGCGGGCCAAACTAAATATTTTCTGAAACATTTTAACAATATCTCCATGTTTTTCAAAAGGGGTGGATTAAATTTGAGTGAGGCGACAGGTAGCAGATGCGAATGAGTATCAACAGAAGTGGTGGGGGCCAATGCGAACGTATTTCCAAAGCATTCTGGGATTTGTAGTATTACAGGTACATGCGCTATACCGACATGTCAGGCAACAGGCCAGCTCTAATACATATTTGACATGATCTCGCGGGCCAAATATAATTATATCAAGGACCAAATTTGTTTCTGCTATACAGGAAGTGCTCCTCTGTGTTTTAAAACTCCACACACCTTCACTAGAATCACCGGGTCATTTCAACTCTGGAATTTCCAATCTCTACTGAACTAAAGGTAAAAGGTAGCTGTTAACTTTAAAACTTCATGACATCACAAGGTGGAACAGAGCATTTTGAGCTTTGAAGATGTAGACAGACTAATAAGCACAACTTCAGACAGGTTTATAAGGAGGTAACAACATTATAACATGGCTTAAACCTCACAATAGTCAGTTTTGCGTAATATAGTACCTTTAAAGCTAACATTTTAACAAGGTTTTAATAGTATTTTAAGTATTAGTTTACTCAAAGTTGCATTTCTATTGATTCATTTGTGTTTGAGTAAGTCTGTATTGTCAAATTCCGTGTCAGAAATGTCACAATAATAATTTTTTAAGTCTGCCGTTTGTCACATTGAAGCGCAACTTTGAAGAGGCGGGGCTTTTCAGTTCAACGGTTCTGAACAGGACGTCACTGGACCAGTTTCTGTTATTAAGCCATTTTAGGTCAACGTAGTGGTTTAAAATGAACAAAATGCAAAATAATAAAGTATGCATGTGAGGCAAAAAGAGGTATGTATAATTTCTGTGCTGGCAACAACAAACTGCTGTTATTAAACTTGTTAATGTAAAAACTATAGCGTGTATCTAATGCTGTTGACAGGGGTTCATTTGCAGCTGCAGACAGGCGATAGGTTCACTGAGCTAGAAAATGATGGTATATTGTTATACACATCCTTTATCATTAGCATAAATTATAATATGCTACTTTAACAAGCTCAAAACATAACAAAAGTATCGATTTAACTTAAAATTACCCACAAAGCAACACTCATCAAACCAATATCAACAAAAAAATGCTCACTTGCAGCCGTTTTTTGTTTGTTTAATTAAGTAGTTTATTCCATTAAATAAAACCTTTCTCTTTGTTTCTATGTGCAGATTTAATTTTGCATTCCATAATTAGAACATAATGACCGAACCAGATGTTTTGAGGGTGTTTCACTGTTGCAGTTGTACAGTATTTACCATCATTGTTTTTAATTAGCAGCGATGTAAACCGGCTTCCTTTGCCATTCTGCCTCGTGTCTCATTTAAAAGATTTATGCAAATAACAACATCACAAAGTGAGATTGTTCATTCCCATAGATAGCGCTGACAGCTGTCTCACACCTGTTTCCTGTTTGACTGAAATGCACCATTCTTAGCCAGAACATTTGCAAATCAACAGCTTCTTGCAGTGACTGTGGTTTAACTTACATTATCGTAAGTAAACACAACAGCTGCTGCTTCTACTGGATTTTTTGACATGTATTTGAGTAAAGTTGGTTGGTCACCCCCAGTACAGATATATTGTATAAGCAGCTATTTAGGTCAAAATAAGTCCATTGAGTTCTGTATACCAAGGATCAAGAAGTGCACTGTGTGGTTTGCATGCTAGTTGTTGTTAGGTTTACTGTCAGGAGGAATAACTTTGGACAAACTGTTTTAGGCCAGGGGTGTCAAACTCACATTCAGTGGGCCAAAATTAAAAACTGAGACAAATTCACAGGCCAAACTTAATATTTTTTGAAAAATGTACTGCACCTGATATGTAATGTTTAACCTTTTCATATGGAAACAAACTTTAGTTTCGCTTAAACAAAATCTCAAACAACTCAAGCTTGATATTACAAACAGAGAGAAATTAAATTTGAAATAAAAGGCACATCAGTAGTATTCATTTCTTATTTAAATCAATAAAATAAATTATGTCTCTCACTGTAGTAAATAATTTGGCTGAGGTGACTAGTAGCTTGGTTGCTAATGTCCCTCCCAGAAAAGGAGGGGCACTTGCCGGTCTCAACTACACGCCAGCGTACTAGCAAAGCATTCTGGGATTCGTAGTATTAGTGATGCATGCGCTATATACCAGTGGACCAGCTCTAATTCGCATTTGGTATGATCTCACGGGCCAAATATAATTACACAATGGCCCAGATTTGGACCTCGGGCCTGAGTTTCACATATGTGTTTTAGGCTATGTGAACTAGGTTTGCTTTTTCACGTATTTAACCCAATAAAAATCTGGTAAAGCCCCTTTAAAGTGCATATTACTTTCACTAAAACGTAGTAACCATCATTACATTTAAGATTTTACTAAATACTTGCCTAGATTTTCTAGTTAATACCTTTTGGTGACGTATATGTTTTTACTTCCTGGTTGAAAATGCGCAGCAGATATGACATAACTGCTACCTAGCAACCATAAGGCTAACAATTTATTTATTTGCATTAGTCTAATTACTATAGTGTAACTTAGACTGAAGGTTTAAGCTTTCACACTTGAGATGGAGATGGATGGATATTCTGCTTTAGAAGTCATCACTACTTCAAACTGCCACGTAACTGAACTGAACTGTGATCAATATGTATTTTCAAACCAAACCATAATTAGAACAACATGAAAAACTGTCATATGCACTTTTAACAGGTCCGGTATTGTGCAAAATGGACTCTTGTGAGCTTTAAACCATGTTATAATGTTGTTACCTCCTCAAAAACATACCTGGAGGTGTGTTTTGGTTCATTTACACATCTCCAAAGCTCAAAATGCTCTGTTCCACTTTGTGATGTCATGAAGCAGTAGTTTTCAAGTTAACAGCTACATTGTTCCTTTAGTTCAGTGGAGAGTGGTTATTCTAGGGCTGAAACTATCCAAATGATTCTAGTGAAGGTGTATGAAGTTTAAAACACAGTGGAGCACTTCCTGTATTACCACATGACATCACAAGGTGGAACAGAGTATTTTCTGTTTGAGAGAAGAGCTCAGCCTCAGACACAACATTGTTACATAGATCAGAAATTAGCTTAATATGGGCCTTAAAGTGGCAAATTTTCTCTTCCTTGTCATCGCTGTTGTTCTTTGGAAAGACTGATATACACAGTGCTAGAGAAAAGTTACACTTGTCCTTGGCTAGTGCCTTGGCCTTTGGAAACTTTCCCTGCTGAGTTTAAAATGTCAATTACTCCTGACGTAACAGCACAGGATGGATGTTGGACCTGTCAAAAAGTCGACAGCTTGTTTGCCTTACCGCTCCAGTGTTAAGTCTCGAAAATAAATTTGTAGTGGTAGTGGCATCAACATAAGAAAAGATACATTGCCGGGGCGACGGTGTCTCAGTAAGTAGAGTGATCATCCCATAGACTGTATAAAGGAGTGAACTAAGGGAGTGTGAAGTCATCGATAGCGTTCGGCTCCGGTTAAACGAAGCGCATCGAGGCTAGCGGTTATAGGGGCGAATTTGGAGTCACGTTTCACATTTGCAATTTCGACTACGAGAATCATAGCAAAGGGAGCCGCTAGTTTAGCAAGGAGCAGGTGCTTAGCAAGGCTGTCAATCAAACCTGTTGTTAATGCTAGCGGGAGCGACCTCGGGGAAAGAAGGCGTCTGATTTGTCTGTTATTAATGTTCATATCTTGATTGATGGACAGAGTAGCAAAATAAAAACACCAGGATCATGTAGAGCAGGTTAATACGAACATTTTAAGATCAAAGTGACGGGCCTGATGGCGGCAGTTACAGAGAGAGGAGTGACGTTTTTTTAATAGAAAGTGAATTGGAGCCAGAGTCGATAGAAGCGTGCCAATGATCACTTCCGATTTGGAACACGCGGCTAGCAGGTTAGCACTGTCAATGGTTTGTCCTCTGATTTGGAGGTTGGTGGGTCGAATCCCGCTCCAAAATAAAGAAGATCAGGTCCAGGTCCATTTGATCCCACAGATGATTGTGTCATTGTGTCCATGGGCAAGACACTGAACTCGACTCATCCCCAGCCCATTATAAATATGTTTTTTTGATCCGCAACCATGTCGGTCATTTGAAATCGTATACTGTACTTGTTTCGTCGTTTCATCACCTTGTGCAGACAGATAACTTCTCACTATGTTTGTGAGCTCAACATCTGTGGATTTGAGCCGTTGGGCCAATCACAGAGCAGCATTGTGGTTTAGGGCGGCCCAGACGAACCAAAACAAACAGACGTGCAGAAGTGAGGCTAATTTCACAGAAACAAAACATAGTACAGGGAATTGTTACACTGTATGTGGAAAACGTCTGCGCTTTTCGTCAGACTGAGCTTGCAAAAATGAGATCCACTCCATCCACTTGCTCAGTTGTTGTGACACTTTTAATCAGCTTCTAGTATCGAATTGCCTTTTCCGCCTCCTTCCGACAGGTTTCAAGAGTGATCATGTGTAGGTCTTGCATAATGATAGCGTCATGTTTTTGGCTAATCTTTTTTTCTTCAGTTGGGTACAAGCCCGAGGTTCAAACACGGTCTCGACATGGAGTCAACCGGCCCAGCTCAGCGTTGCCACTTCAGGCTTTAGCAGTTAGGTCGGTGTCTCTGTACTGATCACGCACAGTAGTTCAGTTGGTAGTGTTCGTCCTCTGATCTGAAGGTTTGGTGGTTTGAATCCCGCTCTGTGTCTGTGTAACACTGGTGTATGAATATGTGTGAATGGTTGAATGGTGCCTTGATGTAAAGCACTTTGAGCTTTTTGAAGGTGAAAAAGCACTATATCAAAAAGTATCATTTTTAGCAGTGCTCTTCTCGCAAATCCTACCATGACAACTGAAGGATTCTGAACGATTGAAGGCTGAGTTGAAGGTAAGTTTATTTGTATAGCGCAATTCATACATAAAGTAATTCACAGTGCTTTAGAGAATAAGAAAGTCATTAAAATCACAATGCAAACACATCAAAACATGAATAATCATCATAAAATTTGCATTAAAAGAGAAGAGCGCAGAATAAAAACCTTTCAGTCATATGCACAGCTAAACAGAACTTAAAACATCGTTAAAGTCGAGGCCTGTCTCACATCTTCAGGAAGACTGTTGCATGGTTTACCTGCATAAAACTGAAACACTGATTCTCCATGTTTAGTCCTCACTCTGGGCACTTGCAGGAGGCCGGACCCTGAAAAAATCCACAAAAATCCACAAAATCCCAATTTTTTTGTATCAAAGACATACAGACATTTCAATAGATTCATGGTGGGTGTAGTGCTTTTGTTTCGTTTTTTTCAGATCCTCGCAGTCTTTAACGCAGTTTAAGACTAGACTGAAAACCCACTTCTTCTCCCTGGCATTTAATAATAGCTACACTGGATATCTTGGTGTTTTATCGTACTTTGCCTATGTATTGTACTATCTGTATATTTCTTTTTGTTGATTTTTTTATGTGAAGCACGTTGGTCAGCTGACGTTGTTTTTAAATGTACTATAGAAATAAAATCGTATTGAATTTCCTTTAATATGTATTATATTTTAAGCTGGTTGATCTTTCACAAGACGACTCACGGCATATATTGTAGTAACTGCCTAATACACAACTATAAAAACCCCAACATTGTCCCCATTGTCAGTGGGTGGCAACACTCTCATTTTGTCACAAGCCAAGAAACTACAACAGCTTTCACTTCCCAGTTAAGCTTGCCAACGTGCGAGCAGGTTCTGTTTTCATATTCCCAGTACACAAGTTGTTATTTGAATGTTGTTGATCACGTAGGCTCCAGCTGACTCATAGGGAGTGTAAATACTGCTTAGGCTGCTTGTTTGTGCGCACGTGACGAGTGTGTTTCTGTCCATGCTGTGCTCAACTCCTCTTGGACACAGCTCTGGTTAAGGACACTCTTATCTCCCCAACATAAACAGGAAGCTGCCTTATTCTGTCACTTCCTCGTCCAACCACAAAAGGTCATTACCAAAACCCTGAATTAGGTTGCTGCCTGCGTACAAGCCGAACACACAGCACTTGAAATTCATAAATAGCAGAGAGTCTATTTTTGGACTGTGCAAAATGGGGAAGTTATTTTTGAGGCTATTTTTTGTTTACTGCATTCCACGTATGTTTAGTCATGCGTTTTATGCTTTGAGCGAGAATCAACAACGTGACGTACAATGGGGCGACAGTCGCTCAGTCGGTGGAGCGTTTGTCCACCGATCGGAAGGTTGGCGTAAACATCATCGGTAGGGTCATCAAATCACAGGTCGGCGATGCGATTTCAGCCCCCGCAAATGAACACTGCTGTTGTGTCCTTGGGCAAGACACTTAACCCACCTCGCGCCCATTGTTTGCGTACACCGGCGTATGAAAGTGGGTCTGTCTGTGCGAATGGGCGAGCGGTTTCTTGATGTAAAGTGCTTTGAGTGCTTTGAAGATAGAAAAGCGCAATATAAAAATGTGACTAATTACAATTTAAATAGTCATTAAAAGGAAAAAGAAAGTGTCCAAATGTTTGAGCTGCTTGTGCACTACGAAAAAAGAGAGTAAACTAGCCAAAAATGTTAGCGTGAAGCGTGGAAGCTGGTTAGAAGTTTGTTTAGTGAAGGTGATTTGTGCACCAAGCACAAATGATGATGAAATTATGTAATTTTTCAAACAAGTAAGTGGCATTTGTGCACTTTTTGTGGTTAATGTTCTGATCCATTCTGTCTTATTTGTCTTATTGCACACATTCTTTTGACCTGTAATTGGATTATGAATGGTGACCACTTACCGGTAATCCCAGTTAATTAAGAGATTGACATGTGCTTTGCTTAATATTTGGTTTCTTTTGTCACACATTAGCCATGTTTTAATTTCCCGGCAGCAACCTGTCAAAATTGTTTGAGATAGGCAAACAGAGGGCTTTCACTGTTATATAAATGAGATAATAATAAGACAATGTTGATGTTAACATTTCACTTAAGACGGCAATCAACTTTTGTGCAACCGTTTTGCTAGTGATATTAGCATTTAATTGTACTGGGCGACAATAGTTCAGTTGATAGATTGATTTGTCCACTGATCTGATGGTTAGTGATTTAAATCCCCCTCTCGCCATAAACACCATTAACCCAGGTTGGCGGTGCGATTCCAGCTCCCACAGATGAATGCTGTCATTGCGTCATTGGGCAAGACACTTATCCCTTGCCCCCGTGTATGCGCACACTGGTGTATGAATGTGTGTGTGAATGGGTGAGTGGTTCCTTGATGTAAAGTGCTTTGAGTGCCTTGCAAAGCGCTGTATAAATATGTGACCATTACCATTTCAGTCTTTGCATGTCACATTACAGCATGTTTTGGTAAGTACCGTCAAGAGCTGCCAGATTAATCAAAATGCCAGTTTGAATGGATGCAATTAGCAAATCGCAAAGGTTAAAAACATTTAAGTATAATCATTTCCTCCACTAATTTACTCTGCCTAGTTTGGTCTTTTGAGTCAGTACTAACTGGCGCATGTAAAATGTGAACTTTGAACAGAATCCTTCTATTAAAACATAGATTGCAAGTCTCATCGCAACCCTAGTACCTATATTCTTATTCTTCCATATACTAGGAACTGTATACAATATGAAGACCCTCACTTTCAGCTAACAAATGTATTTTTAACTTTGGTGCATAGTTATTTCAATGTGCCTCCGGGCTGCAGTTTACCTTCTGCCCACTCCACACTGCATATATCAGGACTATAGCAATCACTGCACCTAGAAACTCTATTTTTAACACGCAACACATTTTGTTTCAGAGCAGTTATTTCTCAGTGAGGTATGCATGTTCTCTGTGTGTCTGGGTGGGCTCCTCTAGAAATGTTCCACAGTTTAACAGTAAACATTTCTTGCATTGATTCAATTACAGTTATTCCACAGATCTGACTTGTAACTTGGAGGGTAAGTGGACTCTGTTAAGTGCCATTCTGTGGAGCATTTAAGGTGACTGTAGCTCAGTTGGTGGAGTTTTCGTCTACTGATTGGAAGGTTGCCGGTTTGCATGTTCTCTGTGTGTCTGGGTGGGCTCCTCTAGAGTCCCCTTTATCATCAAATGCATAAAAGGCTATCCTCCAGCTAGGTACTCCTCACTATGAACCATTGGTCACTCTCTGCTTCTGACATGTTGCCTCAGTTTCATTGAAATATGGGTCAAATACCTTAAAGCTGAACTATGTGACCTTTCTGGTGGAGGGTTTTCAACCTCCTAGTCATTAGAGATTTTATGGCTTTACCTGAAACGTTCCACAGTTTAGCAGTAAAAATTCCTTACATTTATTCAATTACAAACCACAGATCTGACTTGTAACTTGGAGGGTAAGTGGACTCTGGTAGGTAAGTGCCATACTGCCATATTCAAGGCGACAGTAGCTCAGTTGGTAGAGTATTCGTCTACTGATTGGAAGGCTGCTGATTCGAAATCTGCACTCAGCTTAAAAATACATCATTGGTAGAGTAGTCAGAGGACCCACTGAACCAATGAATGTGTCCTTAACCCACCTTTCCCCTAGTGTCTGCGTACACTGGCGTATGAATGAGTGAGTGGTTTTTGATGTAAAGCGCTTTGAAGGTGGAAAGCGCTTTACTGAAATGAGGTGGGGTCAAAAGCTGCTGAAGCGGAGTGTGTGCGACTGGAGCTGGGAATGTTTAGTAGTGAGCTGAGGTAGGGCGGTGTTTTACCATTTAAAGCTTGTAAATGAACAATAACCAGTGGGTTTGTCTACGGCTATCAAAAAATCGTGCACACAGTTTAGTAGTGGACAAAGTGGATTTAGTGTTTGATTCCACTTTAATCGATAGTTGCTGCTCATCCAAGCCGTTTCTTCAGTTCCATTCAGACAGATATAAGGCAGTGTCCACCAGAAATCTGACCAGAACTGAAAAAACGGCTTGGATGAGCAGTGAAACGTCTCCACTCCAACAACTTTATTTCCAGATTTTACTTTTGGCTTTTACTATGGATCAGACCTGGACGACAGCGGGATTATACAGACATCCACTTTAATCATTAACTTCCTTCTCCCATGGCTACTAGTCCATGCAACTTCTGAAATTATCCAAATTATTCTAGTGAAGGACTTCCCGTATTACCACATGACATCACAAGGAGACACAGACACAGCCTCTTGGATTTGTGTGTGAAACGTGTGTGAATGAAACAAAACGATGAACGATTGATGAGGAAACATTATAACATACATCGGAAAACAGCGGAAAACTGGACCTTTAAGACTATTGATACTGCTTCACTCCCCAGTTAAACCACTACACTACATGTAACCTTCTCCTTTCCTTAAACACCGTGAAAGAGTTTGAAATCCATGTTTAGCCTGAAATGATTATGTAATAAAAGCCGTTATAATTGTGACAAACCTGCTGCAAGTGCTGGCCTGTGCAGACGTCGTAGTGCTCAATGATAGAAAGCTCGTCAGGTTGGGTTGATGACTACACAGCTATGAAAAGGCAATGTTTTGTCTTGCTTTATTTACTGAAATGTACACTACATGGTGGAATATAAAGCCTTTGTGTGAAACTATATAGAAAGTATAGCTGTATGCTCCATCAGGAAAGTGACAGTGGACTTTTAACAAGAGTGAACATTTTGCTTTTTGAGTGTGAAAAGAATAGAGTGATCCAGTTTGAGCCTATTTGAAACTATTCTTTCTGTGTGAGTGTTGCAGAGGCAGTGCGGTGGATGTGTGCTCACTGCCGCAACACTGTTAGCATAGCCTCGGGTTTCTTTACAGAGCCGTCGTTAAATAGCAGCTTATGTAATCATCTTAATTCACAAAAGCTGCTCCTGCACGATTCGTTTATGTTAATCTGACCACTTCGTCTTTATAGAAAAACTCTCAACAATGCTTCATTTATTTTTTATTTATAGATATATGGATTTATATTATTCCTCATACTATTGTTTTCAGTTGATGCTGCCTTTATTTAACTAAACATAAGTCAGTTCTATGTTTTTTTGAGGTGATGCATTTAGGACAGTCTTTTACACCAGAGGCCCTCCTGTGTGCAGCCTTTTCATTTAAACTCAGCCTAGGGTCCGTACATAGATCTTGATGTATGTTCAGGTTGCACCCATTTTTCCCACCTAGAGGAGATCCTTCCAGTCCCTGAGTGTGGTCCGGTCAGATGTTTGTCCAAAGCAGGTGTAGCTCAGTGTGCAGCCGCCGCTCGTGCCAGTGAAGCGTACTGTCCTCAAAGCTCCGTGCGTTCTACCACATGGCTTTGTTCCATTTTTCCTTTAATGTTTCAGGTGCACTGCACATTTCATCAAGGACGTTGTCAAAGTATCTGTGTGTATATTACTCCGCTTATTTCTCCAATAGCTTTGAGCCGATAGCCGCCGGGCTGCTGCGTCATCATCCCCTGCTCTCCCCACTCCCCCCAGCGCACAGACTCACTCGTCCTTTGTTCAAATGCAAAATACAGAAGTACTACAGGCTTTGTGCTGTTTGTAAGGGGCATAAATTGTATATACTGTGTAGTCTGTCCAGCATGTCTTGCGTCTTTCCCCAGGGCCTACTTCCGTTGGGACATGACCGGAACACCTCCCCAGGGAGATGTCCAGGTGGCATCTGGAACAGCTGTCTGAACCATCTCAGCTGCCTCCTCTCGACATGGGGGAGTGCCGACTCTACTCCAAGCTCCTCCTGTGTGACTGAGCTCCTCACCCTATCTCTAGGGGAGCACCTTGTATTGTCCTTTTGGTCATTACCCAACGCTCATGACCATAGGTGGGGGTAGGAACATAGATTGCTCAGTAAATTAAGAGCTTTACCTTTCGACTCAGCTCCTTTTCACCACACCAATAAAGTCACTTCAACAAATGTTTCAAGTCATTCATTTTAAATGTTTTTCTTGACTTGACTGATTGCATACATCAGTTCCATGTAGCTGTGGGATCCTAATTCAGATTCATGGGGTGTCCAAACTATGGCCCGGGGGCCAAATGCAGCCCTCACACTAGCTTTTACTGGCCCTCAGACCTCCTGCTGAACCGGCCCAATTGATCATAAGCAGTACTTTTTACGCCAAATTAAACTATTTCTACCACTATATCCTCAAACATCACATTGGATTGTGATACAGACCTAAAATGAATGTGTTTCAAGCCTTATTAATACACAGCGGCTCTGTCAGAGCTGCTTTTAAAGCACCGCACTGTATTGATCACCAGTCTGTGACCCTTTGCTACGATTATGTTTGGAGATGTGGCCCTCGATTAAAAAAAGTTTGAGTAGCTCTGTTCTAAACATTTTGGAACACCCTAATTACCTATAGATGGAAGATAAATGCACTATTTCTTAAACTCTGATGTATAGTTTTATTTTATTCACGTAGGTTTGAGTAACTCTTAAAGAAAATGTAACGGCATTTTGCTGTAGATGTACAGTCATGCCACCAAATGATTCAAGGCAGAAGGTTTCACTATACTAGCCCTATCTATACCTTACACTTACATAATAGCTAACAGCAGTGTCCCCACCACACCCTTTTCCCAGACTCCTGTCACGCGTCCTCATAAACACAGTCATTCCCACTGCTCGTATCCTCAGGCTGGGCTGACGCACAGGGATTCTCATGTCGTCTATGCTCCATTTTAAAGAAAACACAACAGGTCACTTTTTATGTTTTTCTTGTTCTTAATTTTTTTGTTCAATCTAATCCTTAAAGGGGCTGTACTGATTTTTACTGACTTTAAAAAATGAAGAACAGAACTAGTTAATTTTGCAGTTTGCAGTGGTCCAAAGTTATTCCACACTTACCTAAAAAAAAAAATAAAAAAATCAGAGATGAGTTTCAAATGCTTTTTGGAGGCCAGAACATAGTTTTGCTGTCACAATAAAGCTAACAACAGCTGGCATGTTAATGTGCACTTCCTGATTATCTGACAATAAAACGATTGATAATTAGATGCCGACAGCACATAACAGGGTTATTTTGACCTCAAGAGCTGCTTATACAGGGTGACCCAAAACTCACTGACACTTTTAAATCTTTAATAGCTCCTATAATTCTTAAGTTATGAACCTTCCGAGATTTTTGGCAATATATACGGTTATAATTGTTCACTTACACTTGAACTTATCACTACTTAAACTAGGGGAAGTAAAAATTACCTTTTTTTTTTAAGTAATGTTTTTTAAGTGTCCACCATCTTGGGTTTGGCACTAAATAGCCCGATCCAACACACATTGCATAATATTTGAAAGCATTTCCGGGCTTATGGCTCTTATTTGATCCTCGATATTATGTTTTAAGTCATTTATTGTCAGAGATTTATTCACAAACACTTTTTCTTTAAGATAGCCCCACAGGAAGAAATCAGGACTCGTCAGGTCTGTGGAGATCACATACTGCCCCCTGTGTTTGAAAATGACTTATTATTCCTTTAATGGCATTTACGCTTGGGGCATCTCTGGTATTAAAATGTCAACAGTAACACCGCTGGGTTTCTGAATTTGACCCATGTGACTCAAAGTACCACTGTACAATGAGGGTTCGTTCCTCGGTGCTATATTTGCTCATATTAATGTCGGAAGGGTAGTTCTAAATACTCTGAAAAAATAAAAGAGTTATGAATTTTTATCAGCTGTCAGTGACTTTTGGGTACGATATATCTATTCTGGGGCAAAACATCAACACTCAAATACTTACAGGAAAAACTGTGTTCAGGGAATTTAATCTGTTTTTATATTATTACTTTTTATCAATTATTCTATCACAAAAAATGTATTTATAACACGCTCTACAACCGCACCAAACACCACATTACAAACAGAATCTCTGGGTGCACCACTATAATAGACAGATGTGAGCTGGGAGCTGATAATACATGGATGCTTGGGTTGTCATTATGCTAAAGCACAGTTGGATGTGAGAAGAATCAGATGTGCTCAGCCATGTAATTATACCAACAGAGCCAATGCCAAATGCTCATTGTTACTACGACTGATGACATATTTTTTTTTACAAGTACAATGCAATATCAATAGACACTCAAATTAACAAATGAGCAATGCTTAAAAACCTGAAAATGGCACAGAAACTTGCCTGGAATGTTCAAAATTAAAGCATTAAAACACATCCATCTCCCAGGCAAAGTTACACGTGGAATCTATGGAGAGGCTACTCCATTCAAAGTAATAAATACAAAGACCTATAGTTATATACGTTCCTACCCTCACCTATGGTCATGAGGGTAGCGATCATGATACAAGCAGCTAAAACGGGTTTCCTCCGTAGGGTGGCTGGGCGCTCCCTTAGAGATAGGGTGAGGAGCTCAGTCACACGGGAGGAGCTCGAAGTAGAGCTGCTGCTCCTATACGTCGAGAGGAGCCTATTGAGGTGGCTTGGGCATCCCCAGGGACGTGTTCCAGGCCGGGAGGAGGCCCTGGGGAAGACCCGGGACATGCTGGAGGGACTATGTCTCTCAGCTTGCCTGGGAACACCTTGGGGTCCCACAGGAGGAGCTGGAGGACGCGTCTGGGGTGAGGGAAGTCTGAGAGTCCCTCCTTAGACTGCTGCCCCCATGACCCCATCCCAGATAAGCTGAAGAAAATGGATGGATGGATAGTTATATAAATGCTACATTTTCACACTTCTGAGCTACTGTGTTCCAAGTTTTGCAGATTAATTCTTTTCTTTAAAGGCCCTGTACCCAATTTTGTTCCATTTGTTTGAGCAAACTTTGTCTTGTCCTAGGATAGATATATTGTATAAGGTCAAAAAAGCCAGCTGTGTCCTTTCTGAGCATAATTATAAAGCATTTTATTGTTCGAGAACCAGTAAGTGTCCGTTAGCATGCTAGTTGTTATTAGCTTTACGGTGATGGCAAAACCCTGCTCTGACCTCAGAAAGTTGTGCTAAGGTCTTATAAAACTGTGAAATACCGCTCGGCATGCATAAATGAGAAAAAGTCCAAGTACTTCCTTGATTTTGAAAAAAAAAAAAAAAAGCAATGTTTGCAAGGACGTTTTTTTTTCCCCTTAGACAATTTGATGTATAAAATTTGCATAATTTAAAGTGAAAGACCTTACGTAGATATCTGCAGTGTAAACCCAACAGACACAAAACGCATATCCACCATTATTGTGTCACCTTAACTCATTTTCGAAGATTGTTCATCACCTCCTCGCTGCTGCTCAGTGTGACTCATGGAGCAATCAGGTCGAGTGGGTGCTCCGCTGTGAAAGCCATTCGCAGGCAGCAGTAGATTCACACATGTCCCAGGTATGTGCTACTGCAAGGTCAATGAATAATGCACAACACACGCTGCTCAGGCCACGTTTGGTAAGATAATCTGCTATTGACTTCACACAATGCCACACAAAGTCTACTCTCCAATACTTCTGGTACTTAGCGAGATCTGTTTTATGTCACCTTGAAGTGGTTGTTTCAATGTTTTCCATGAATTTGAGTACATTCGGTTGGCCCAGCAAAGGTCAGGGTCAAAATGAGTCTTACCGTCTGAGAATCGGGAAGTGTACAGTTAGCATCATAGTTATTTTTAGGTCTATCGCGACACTCAGGTTGTGACACCAGCTTATAAACTCATTGAGTATCTTGTAAGCTCAATACACCCAATCTTTTGATATCATCTCATTGGTTGGTGATTCAAAAGTGCTCCTCCATGTTTTTAAAGTCCATTTAACTTCACACTAGACTTGTTCTGATCATTCAGACGTCAAATTTCTCTAAGCCAACAAATTTCTGTAGTTTTACTTACTGTATTTAAGTCGCACCATTTTTCGTAGTTGTGCGACTTACGTTAACATACCAGACACTCATTCAGTTCATTGTCTATACTTCATGCAGCTGAATACATACGTGTTATGTAATGGTTGATTATACATGTTACAGTTCACTTGTTTGAAAAATAGATGGCGCTGGTAATACCTGTAAGAACATTTACTTGACTTGTTTTCTTTATACATTTCATACTTAATTTCCCCTTATATATTTCCCCTTCATTTATATAAGACCATAAAGGTGATAATTTTTCATGTGGAACAAAATTGTAAATGTTTAGTTTATCATAAGTCTAGTTTAAGGTCACAAAAACTACTTCCTGTTTTCCAGTTCAGTCTTTTAGGCTAATGTGGAGTCTTACCCGACAGAGCACTATTTAAGAAACAATTGAAAAGTAAAATATAAAGTCTTGGGTTCACTAGCAGTTTTGTGTGTATATGTAATATAAGCCAGAACTTATGTTATATTTGATGTGTTTGCTAGTGTGGTGAACTGTGATGAAGAAGTAAGACCACAGTAAACATGAGTGAAAAGAACTCGCGTGTCTCCTGTGTTTGTGGACAAGCTGCATATGTTACATTAGCGTAGCATATCTGATTAACTGTTAATACCTTATGTAAACATAGCAGACATGTGTTCAGTTCATTGTCTGTGTGTCACATTAGCTGCTGTTCAGCCTGTTGTTCTCTATGTTATTGTTATTATTATAACTTACCTTTAAAGGTAAAATGTCTGTTCTTGGTCTCAGATTTTGTTAAATAAATTTCCCCAAAAAATGAAAAACATGAAACTTATAGTCCAGTGCAACTTCTATATGTTTTTTTCTTCATTATTATGCATTTTTTGGCTGGTGTGATCTTTCCTCCAGAGCGACGTACAGTCCAGAAAATACGGTGTTTTACACTGCTGCACTCTTAAGGTGTCTTTATGAAACTGTTGCCTTTAGTTGTTTTTTGGTAATAACTTGTTTCTAGGCATAATTCCATTTTAAAATTTCCATTTTTTTGTTCAACCAAGTTTTGTTAGTTTTTGTATTTGTTACAAATATATTATATGTGTATTTGTGAAGCATTCTCAGTGACATGGTGGCAGTGGCTTTTTCATAGTTCACACTGTTGTCTGTCTGACCATTTAAGCATCATTTGTCCTACAAAAGCCATGTAATAAATTAAAACACTTTTTAAAATAGGTCTACTAATACATTGTTTTAAGAAGCCTGAATAAAGGGCCAACTGTGACCTCTTAGGTCGAGAAAGGACTGGATACATCAGAGACCAGTGTGACTCATGTGTGGGTCTATGTCAGCGTGTCTTTGAGTCACTTTACTGTATATACACCATGAGTAGTCCATACGTCACTTTTGTGATGTACAATCTGATATCATACTGTTACTGTTAACGTATGCTGTTTAAAACAGTTCTAATGTGTGTAATATTGAGATTAATCACATGAGTCCATTGGCAGATAGTGATAGTATGTAACTTTCAGGAGGTGGAAAGTCAACTGCACGATTCCATGGAAACAGAAAGTTAAAACTATACCTGGGAACATTCTCCATGGAAATACATACATTTTGTGCCATATTGTGGAATATTATAACCAAAGGAAAAACATTTCCATGGAAACAAGCAGGAGGAGTCAAAAAAAGTCTGGTCTGTGGAGATGCAAGCCCGCTCAGAGGAAGTACACCTGTTTTTCTATGTTTTTCAGAGCAATAAAAACATCTATGATGAAAAAACATGTTTTTATTTTAGTCAGTTTTTTGGCAAAAAAATGTGGCATACTATGGTTTTAAGTGAAGTGAATAATTCAACCAGGAATACACTATTTTCTATTATCAAATGTGTATCACTCTTGCGTTTTCTGGTGACATCTTAGCTCGTCACATTTGATGTTGTTTTCTATACCTGGCCACTTCCCTTGACGGGTTCATGATCTAATCTTGTTTTCCTCACGTCGTTACTCAATAACCTCATGATCACTAGATCCATATATGGTCATGTGACTCATCTTGTTGTCTGTGTGAAAACTGAGAGCTGTCTTGGATGAATAAAAGTAAACCATTTTTATGTTATTTGTTCAAACCCAATGATAAAACCAGTACCACCAACCAGCTTTAAACCACGTCTGATTCAGGGTTTCCACATGTATTAATTTTTTCAAGTTATACAATGTGAAAAAAAACAATGCCAGTACAACCCAAACAAGTTTTTAAATCCTTGTTGTAAATCTTGGTATACGAGTCTTGATATATATTTAAAACACAAGATTATAAGTGATGCCATAAATACAAAAAGATTTTAAAACCACATATATGAGGCAATAATTTAATACAACATCTTGGAACTTAATTCACTCTAACTTAACTTACACAATCAATGTTTTTGTTCCAAAATGTAAAAAAAAAAAAAAAAGGAAAAGAAATGGCACATTGTTGTTATTTAAAGTTAAATCTGTTTAAGTGTTCAGTGGTTGAGTGTGATGTCTGCAGCTGATGGCAACACTGTGGAATGTTGATCACCTCAGTCGTAAGAATCTCACAGACGCGTCGCTGACTGTTTTGTTCAGACGGCTAATAGCCTCAAGGTTCATGCTGGAGCTTGTTCCACAGGTTTGCATCATTCATCCAACATTCAAAGCGTCTACCATTGTTGACCATTTTTATGGCCCTTCTGCATTAGGTTTTCACAACAAAAGAATAGATAGAGAGAGTATGTATCTGTAGCCTGGCTAGTCAAGCTTCTTAATCATTTAGTAACCAAAGTAGTTCAGACAATAAAACTTAAACTTAAGTGTACAGCTATTCATTGTCTAGTCTTTTTGAACTTGACAGTTGATAATGGGATACTGTTCCTAACAATATCTTAAGATGCTAAATTCAAATTCAGTCTTTTTGTTAAGGTACATTTTTCAGGTGTGGCCCATAGAGACTATATTATATTTGCCTGTGAGATACCTCAAGATACCAGTCTAGGGCCACTGTTGTTTAATCCAGTATTAATTTTTTTGTGTGTGACAATACTTTGACTACAATTTAGGGTAGAAATAGTTATAGTTTATTTGTATAGCACAATTCATACAGAAAGTCACTCAAATCAATACATAAATAATTATCATAAAATTTGCATTAAAAGAGAAAAGTGCAAAATACAAACCTTTCAGTCACATGCACAGCTAAACAGAACTGTTTTGAGCCTGGATTTAAACATTGTCAAAGTCGAGGCCTGTCTCACATCTTCAGGTAGATTGTTCCAGGTTTTAGCTGCATAAAACCAGCAGGAGGCCGGCCCCTGAAGTCCTCAAAGTGTGAGACGGTTCATATGGCACTAACATGTCTGAGATGTACTTTGGTGCAAGGCCATGGAGAGACTTGTTCACAAGCAGAGCTGCTTTAAAGTCTATTCTCTGAGCCACAGGAGCCAGAGCAGAGACCTGAGTACAGGACGCATGTGTGAAGTACTTCCTGGTTCATGTCAGGACCCGAGCAGCAGTGCTCTGCATGTACTGCAGCTGTCTTACCACTTGTTTGGAGAGGGCAGTGAGCAGGTCATTAAAGGATAAGTTGTTCCTTAGTGTAAAGATCTGAGGCAGAAAAAAACCTAACCTATTATCTATATGGTTCAGAATGTTCATTTGTTTCAAAGGCAACTGTCAAATCTTTTTTTTTTCTTCTTATTGTGTATTTGAGCAGTTTCAATGGGTCTGCAATTTTGATGATGTCACCATGCTTCTACAGTCACAGTAGTTTGTATAGTTGTAGTGAAAGTGCTAGTACCATGAGTCAGATGTCTATGAGAACACTTTACTTGCCTGGGGACTAGCTGTGACTCACCCAAACATGAGGGAGGTTTCATACACCACCAAACCAGTCCGGCTGCTGCTCTCTAGGATTCACCACAGGACAGCCGACATGGCAGGTTTTCTTTATATGTAGTGAGATACAGAGACAGCCATAAAGATGAGAGCAGTTTGACTCATGGCTACAGGTCATTGAGTGAAGTCATGGTTTCTTTGTTGTGTGTCACATTACAGTCTATGCAGGAGTGAAAAAGCTACAGGACATGTGTGCCAAGCGGCTGCACTGATCAAATTAGTATGTTTATTGACTTGAACGCTTGTCATTATGCTGTCCACCGCAGCTGTGGTACCACTCTTCAAACCAATACAATCAGGTTGCAAAAGGAGTTGAAAAATGTAAAACTGACCTAGGGATCTTTATATTTATTAATTATTTTTAACACATTTTGAAACAATACCAAAAAACAATCAGGAGAAAATGTTTACATGAATGAGAGTTATATATGTGATTAAGGTTTGAGCTGTTTAGAAATGCAAAGGAACAGGTTCTAAAAAAGACATGGCATCTGTCCAGATATAATTAAATTAGCGTCAACTCCATCAAACAGACAAAATCACATGCAGTTTGATTTATGACAATCCAACTCAAATTTAAACATGTCATCTATGTTGTAATAAGGGTAATTTTCTATTGTGTCCAACTGACTATTGTTCCATCTTGCTCACAACAGTCACTTACTTACTTGTACCTCATATTGTAAAAGCATGCTATTTGAAAAGGAAATAAACGTGGCTGAATGGCGTCGCCTATGTATTTTAAAAGGCATTTTGTTGAGTGAGAACCCTAAGGATGCAACTTTAACATGTCACTGTCCAGATTAAGTGTCAGGTTTGTTCAATACTATTTTTTTCATCTTAATCTTTTGGGAATTATGTGTTTTTCTAGGTATCTACAGTTAAACCAGTCGTAGCAGTAACCATCCATGCCATTCAGCTCGTTGATTCTATTGTACAACATGCTAATTGTTTGACTGGGATCCAGAATACACTTTAATACTTTACAAAGTTGTGAGTCTGGTCACTGGTGAAGCTGCACAAGTTCAGATGAGCCTGGCTGACAAGTGAATCAGCCAATCAGGGACACGCAAGGTATCACATCAAAACAAATATGGCAGCTTATGAGGAAAAAAGAGGGAACAAAAATGTCACAAGGCAGTGAAAAACAAGATGTCATGATCCACGTTTGCTCCTGCCTCCTGTGTCTCCTCTCCCCCTCCCTCACCTGCCTGACTCCAGAGCTGGGCGGAGCCCTGGCTCCTCCCACACACACCTGCAGCCCATCAGGGCAATCAACACACCTGCAGGTGGTTAAAAGGAGCCAGGACCCAGCTCTCCTTGCCAGGTCGTCTGATCGTCACCCTGTTTGCATCACTGTTTGTCTGCGTGCTGATCATCACCGTGTCTCTGCTGTGCTTCCTGCCCATGTTCGTCTGCTTGTTGTCCTGCCTGGTGTCCTGCCTGGTGTCCTGCCTGGTGTCCTGCCCGTGTCCTGCCCGTGTCCTGCCCGTGTCCTGCCCGTGTCCTGCCCGTGTCCTGCCCGTGTCCTGCCTGTGTTCTCTGACCCTGTCTCCCCGGTCCCGGCTGTGTTTCCCGTCTCGTGTCTTCCCTGCACCTCTGGACCCTGACCTGCACCCAGCTCCTCCTGTATTGTCCCTGTCCCGTCACCTGTGTGTTGTCTTGTGTCCTGTCAATAAACACCCTTAAACTTGCCCCGAGTCCCGCATCTTTGGTCCGCCTCACACCCCACATCACGACACAAGATTTCTGTAGAATCAATGAGCGAAGCACAAAACACTGTTAATTTGAAGTGAGGAAAATGTGACTTTGTTTGTAAAAATCAGCCAAAGAGATCCTGTGCTTCACATGAGTCACTAAAAAAAACAAATCTTATCACACAATCATGTTTAGTTCTGGCTTGAAACATGAAGTAGAGTGAGGTGAACAGACTGATCCCTCTATATGTGTCTTTATCAGTCTGGATTTCCCAGGTAAGCTCATTTTAATTTGATTTGCCTCCGTCTCCATGGATGTGTGACTTTACTCCCTGTACTCATCTGTACCTGTGTTTTTGTCGGGTGTTTGGGTGGAAGGGCATGTGGGATGTGGCATTTATGTATGAAATTTGCTTTATAAACCAAGGTTGACTTGATCTGAGTGGAACAAAGACGTGCACATTTGCAGGTCTCCTTAGGGTTGCTTAATGAGAGTGAGGAGTATTCCATAGCTGTCCACGTCACGGAGCTGTGGAGGGCCTGCAGTTGTTGTGGCCGTGGTGACACATAGCCCTCTCACATGCACAGCACAACTCAGGTGATGTGTTCAGCTCCAGGAAAACAAGGAAATGTGCCACAAGAGACGGATAATACAATATGTTACCTAAAAAAAAAAGTCAAATATAAAGATTGAAGACTGCCCAAGATGCTTAACAGATACAATAATAAAATACAGCATGAAGAAAATACCATACGAATAAGAAACCACTGGAACACATAATTAGTAATGTGAAATAAAAAATAAATAAAAATCACAAATACAAAGAAATTAAAAATGATTTTAGACTCTTGAAGAAAAATCAATGAACCTGATATACAGCATAAAACATAGAGGTACATGAAGGTGCATTACACAATCAAGGTGTAACAAATGCTAAAGTTGTGACTGCAAAATCAACTGTTTTAAGCTTTTAACCATGTTATATTATTGTCTCCTCATCAAAAATATGCCTTGAGTTGTATTTTTGCTTCTCTCATACGTGTTTCATTGATCCTGGTTACATGATTTCTTGCTCTCAGTCTCAGAAACCACTCCAGTCCAATTAAACCTGGATTGTTACGTCAAATTAACTTTGCACAGCAAGATGGATTCTCGTAATATTTGTGAGTAAACAAACTGCACCCACTGTGAGGTTAAATGGGTCGGCGGACCAGTTGTTTAATGGCTTATTGTATTTATTTCTTCATTGTTCATTCCTGCAGCTGACAGGAGGGGGGGGGGGCTCCAATGGCTAATTACTGGAAATGGAAATGTATTTTGCAAATATATACATTCTTTTAAGTTAGAAAATGAACTACTAATGCCAAAACATTTCAAAAACAATTTGAAGGCACAAGAATGAAAATGGATGGATGGAAAAATGCGTAACATGTCATGTGCTAAATCTATGTATGTATGCATTAAATGCTCTAACCATTGTTTTCTGAAAGTCTCTTGGATGCGCATCTAGAGCAACTGTGAGTGCTAACAAGTATGTTTTATGGCTTATAAATACATATTATTGTAAAATAAAATGGATGTTGTTTTAGATGAATACAAGCTCATAATGACTCTTATTTTTACTTGAAGACACACATTGCACTGAACTATCAGAGGAAACTGGGCTATTAGTGAATATTTGATGACTCTGTATGCTCCCCTCTCTGCTGCAGCCTGTGCATGGGCATCAGACCCACTTTTAAAGAGCGGGTGTTTGCCCCCCACTTTAAAAAGGTGATTAACAAAAGGTGCATTTCAGTTTCATAACTATCAATGCCGTTCCACTTCTTCAGCAAGAAAATTCATATTTCAATCACGTCCTTTCTGCATTTTATGATTACCTTTTTAAGTTGTCTTCATGCTGGGCTGCTGCTGCTGCTCTTTCATTGGTGACTCACTGCCGTGCCCATGTCAGGCGTGGTGTTGCGTGACCGGATCCTCCATTCTAGTCCAAATATAAAGTCAAGCTAATATAACACAATTAATCTTAAAATTAGTCACATTTATGAAAATGTTAAAATAAAATAATATAACCAGGTCAATTTCTTCAACTGTTAGTTCATTACCTCCCTTACGTTCTCCATTATCACTGACATAGTGCAAGGTCTTACAGGCACAGAGCAGGAGTCTATATGTCTTTGTTATGTGGACAGAGATCTTAATCCCCATGAAGATTTCATAGGACTTTATGAAGTTGTTTCAACCTGGAAAGAACTTGGCTCAGGTGGCCAAGGATGTCCTCCTCCCATTACACCTGCCATCGTCTTGTCTTCGAGGACAATGTTATGATGGAGCTGCCAACATGGTGAAACAAAAGGAGTACAAGCCATTATAAGAGAACAACAACATGTTACACTTTGTTTATTGTGGTGCTTATGGCTTTAATCTTGCAGCTCCGTCAGCTTGTAGTTTATTCTCTTTTGTCTTTGATGTACTGCATTATGTTTTCTTTCACCAGTCTGAAAAATGCAGAGCAATATTCAAAGAAATCACACATTCTGAACTAAGTGTCAAAACCCTGGAAAGACTCTGTCCTGATGTGTAAGGTTGGCAGCTATTCAGGCTGTTGTTGGACAGTATGAAGTATTGTCTTGAGGAAATGACTGCATGTGGCTCATCAGAAACATACATTACTCCAAAAGGCCTTTTGGAAGGTTTTCAAAAAGGACAGACATTACTCGGTCTTCTTCTTACATCTGAAGTCCTAAAAGAACGTGAATGTCTCGACCGCTCCCTTCAGTGCAGGCTGGGCTCTGACACAGGGACGATGGCAACAGTGGATTGTGTGAGAAAAAGTGGAGAGATCTAATGAACATTTCCACCAGATTTATGCAACTGCCTGTAACAAGGTTAGCGAAATAAGCATTGACACCATTCAGATGTCTCACATTTGACGGTCCCCCGAGCGCTTCACAGGCAATGCTTCATTATTCATTCCAGCATCTACTGAAGAGTACTACTGATTAGAATTCTTCAAATTGTTAGATGTTACTGATACAGTTAATGAAATGATTTAACCAGAGCAGTTTTGATACTCTGAGGAAGTTAGAAGCAGTGCTAATGAAAGGTGGAGGATGCTATCAGTTTGCAGCCAGAACTTAATCAGAATTTACTGGAAGTACAGCTTGCAATGTTTAAGCATCAACATCCCTGCAACAATGTAAGTGATGCTGTTGATTCTCTCAGAGCTATGTTGCCAGAGGTGCTCTCTTTACACAAGCAGAGACCTTGGTTAAACTTCTGGTAATCCCATGCTCCTCAACAGAAGCAGAACACAGTTTCAGTGCTTTGCAAAGGCTCAAAACCTGGCTTCGATCCTTAACAAACCAGCATTGTTTGAATAATGTGGCTGTCTGTGACATCCATCAAGAGAGACTTAATTAGCGTGACATTTCTGGTCAATTCTTCATCTCCCTAAACAACAGAAGGATGTTTTTTTGGAGGTATTAGGGCTGAATGATTTGGGAAAAATATCTAATTATATCCAATTATAATTTTTCTGACATTAGATTTGGGATTTGTGTTTTAATAAATCTGCTCAAAGTTCACATTTTGAACGTATCCGGATGAATTGATTAAAAGAAAGACAGAAATATGAAATGACAAACTAATACAAGAAACATTTTGTGTAAACATAAACTAGCCACTTTATGCTGCCAAATATTTTCTATACAAAGGGTGCTCACTGGTAGATTTTCTGCAGGTTCGTTTTTTGTCAAATTCATAGTTAATTCTTCTAGACCACCTTTGTGCTTGTCCTTATTCAGAATAATATAAGCCATGTTTGGTGGCCTATTTGTAGCGGCTGTTGTGTAATGGGGGATTTAAAATGACAGCCTATTGATCTGGTTCTGTGACATTTTCATTATGACATTTCGTATTATTATTATTATTGTCACTGAAGTAAAATTAACTTTCAAGTCACTGATCACAATTGAATTTTTTATATTGCAGATATTAAATTACACAACTTAACCTTGCTTACTATGTTACAAAATGATTTCCACTGGGTCACTGCAACTAATGGCATCAATTAAAAAAAAGATACTTTTCTACTTTTCTAAACGTTGTGTTGCCCATGAGACTGTGGCGTAGAAGTTACTGCGTTTGCTGCTGTACAATCCTTAAAACTGCGGATGCATTTTCACACGCTTCGCTGAACAAGTCAATATTTGCCATGGCGCTGCTCCTGCCTATGAGCTCCCTGTGTTCATCGCAGCTGAGCCACCGTTAGCTTTGAGTCATTACTTTGACAAACAAGGCTTAAAGAGCCAGCTCAACACTCCTGTCAAATATGGCAGGGAAGTCCATTATGTAATTCATTATGCTAATTTTTCAATTTAGGAAACACTACAGCTCCTGTCTGGTGGTGCACTGGGCTGCCCGCAGAAACAAGCTCATGGGGACCTGCCTCCTTTATGGGGACAAAAATCAGGTTTCCATAACATAAAAATAGTGTAAGTCAAGGCACTTCCAGTTCTTAAATCTCTTCTTAAAACTCGCTGGCATATGGGGATTGATTAATTTAAAGCTATACTGTGGAACATTCCAGAACACTGCATGGACAAGCAGTTGGGACTCTCAACCAAAAAAATCCATAGTCCAGCTTAAATGGTTAAAATACAGAGGTGAGTTGTACTCAGTACTCAAGTACATTTAGTATATCCATCCATCCATTTTCTTTCACTTATCTGGGGCGGGTCGTGGGGGCAGCAGTCTAAGCAGGGACTCCCAGACTTCCCTCACCTCAGGCACGTCCTCCAGCATGACATAGCCCCTCCAGCGTGTCCTGGGTCTTCCCCGGGGCCTCCTCCTGGTGGAACATGCCCTGGGAGGTGTCCAGGAGGCATCCTAAGCAGATGTCCGAGCCACCTCAGCTGGCTCCTCTCGAGGAGCAGCGGCTCTACTCCGAACTCCTCCCGTGTGACTGAGCTCCTCACCCTATCCCTAAGGGAGCACTCAGCCACCCTGTGGAGGAAACTCATTTCAGTCGCTTGTATCCTTGTCTTATATCTTGTCCTTTCGGTCATGACCCAGAGCTCGTGACCAAAGGTGAGGGTAGGAACGTAGATTGACTGGTAAATTGAGAGCTTTGCTGACTCAGCTCCTTCTTTACCACAACAGACCGATACAGCGAGCGCATCACTGCAGACGCTGCACCGATCCACCTCTCAATCTCACGTTCCATCCGTCCCTCACTCGTGAATCACTCACTCATCAAGACCCTGAGATACTTGTACTCCCCCACTTGAGGCAGGGACTCACCACCCAGAGAGGACATTTAGTACATTTGTGTAAAAACATAAAATTGTATTTCTCTGAGCAGTTTTCAGACATAATACATACTTTTGATTTTATAGTGTAATAGCACACTTACTTGATTACAAGTTTAGGTTCCTCTTCCCACAGTGTCTACAAGTGATAAAAGCTTTATGTTGACAATAGTAACAAAGCATTTCTTGCATTGCTCCTTCAGATATGGTTTGTGTGGTCTGTCCTTTGAAAATACAAGATTTTGGGCATTATTGTTTACTCATTCACTACACACTCCTGTCTCATTACTGACAGCATGATCTCAGAGGTGAGTAACTCAGTTACATTTAGGCAAAGCTGTTTAGTTGTATAGCACAATTTGTACACAAGGTATTTCAAAGTGCTGTCCACAATGAGAAATACATTAAAATCACAATACAACAAATCAAAATATAAATAATCATCCTTAATATTAAAGGCGAAAAGTGCAGAATAAAAACCTTTCAGTCACATGCACAGCTAAACAGAACTGTTTTCAGCCTGGATTTAAGCATTGTCAAAGTCGAGGCCTGTCTCACATCTTCAGGAAGACTGTTCCAGGTTTTAGCTGCATAAAACTGAAACACTGATTCCTCATGTTGAGTCCTGACTCTGGGCATCAGCAGGAGGCCGGTCCCTGAAGTCCTCAGAGTGTGAGATGGTTCATATGGCACTAACATGTCAGAGATGTAATTTGGTGCAAGGCCATGGAGAGACTTGTTCACAGGCAGAGCTGCTTTAAAGTCTATTCTCTGAGCCACAGGAGTCAAAGCAGAGACCTGAGCACAGGACGCATGTGTGAAGTACTTCTTAGTTCTAGTCAGGACCCAAGCAGCAGTGTTCTGGATGTACTGCAGCTGTTTTAACACTCATTTGGAGAGGCCAGTGAACAGGCTGTTATAATAGTCTAACCTACTGGAGACAAATGCATGGATAAGTCTCTCTAAATCTGGTTTTGACAGTATACCTTTGATTTTTGCAATGTTTTTAGATGGTAAAAAGCTGCAGATGTTATTGATTTGATGTGGCTGTTAAAGTTCAAGTCTGAGTCCATTATTACCCCTAAATTTCTAGCCTGATTTGAAGGTTTTACAGAGAGAGACTGGAGGTGACTCCTGACACTTTCTCTTTATTTCTGTGGGCCAGAGACTATGACTTCAGTCTTGTCTGAGTTTAGCTGGAGAAAGTTGTTTTGCATCCACACACTGATCTGCTGGATGCAGTGGCAGAGTGAATCTACTGGACCATATTCAGCTGCTGCCAGTGAGACATAGATCTGAGTGTCATCTGCATAGATATGGAAGGACACTTTTACTCAGTTGCACTGACCTACGCTTCCCACTGAGTGAGTCTACAAGTGACATAAGCCCTATGGTGACAATGTTAAATGTTTTCAACATTTCTTTCCTGCATCTCTCCTTCAGATATATATTTTTTTTTTTTTCTCATTTCTGTGGTCTATCCTTTATAAATACCAGACTTTTTCATTATCTAATGTTTTGTCTTTCCAATTACATTAACTTAAAATTATAAGTAACAGTCTCAACAGTTACTCTTTAATATGTTTCTCTTACTTGAGTAGTAGTTTTCCCAAATACTTTTTACTCTTATTTGAGTGATTCCTTGGACCACAATTTTGTACTTCTACTTGAGTAATATTATTTTTATAAGTAACGTTATGTACAAGTTTTGGCTTCTCTACCCACCTCCGCATGATCCTGACAGAGATGAGCTAATAAACACGTCAGTCAGTTTTTGTTCTTCCGACAGCTTTAGCTCTCATAACTACCCAGTGCTTAGAGCGCCGGCCGCTTCAGACGCTTTGAGCTTTTGTACCGCTCAGAGCTGGATCGCCGCGTGCTGTCATCTGTGACCAAACGCTTTTGTTCAGGCAGCATACCCTTCACTGAAACCAGAGCACTTCCCTTGAAGCACAGCAAAACACAGCGTCCGACATAATAAAGCCAAACCTAAACTTGAGCCTTTAGCTTGTTTTGTCTGGTGCCAGAAAAAAAAAAAGAAAAATTCTCGAAATTCACAGTGGGTAAAGCCTGGAGTGATTTTGTAGTGGAGTTATCAAGACGTATTGATACTGAAAAAACATAAATAGGACATTTGATATTTTCTGTAAGTTTCAGAATTTTATTCGTATCAGAACTACTATAAGACCATGAAGTATAGTAGTATTAAAGAAATTAACTTTTTTCATGCTGAAATATACATTCTATGACACAATTAAAATATGTGTATGATGTTTGTTTGTTTTTTATCACTGCGGTATGTCCTTTTTTCTTAAATCAAAATCAAGTACCAAATACCACAACTACGCCCTCGCCCACACACCACATGCACTATATTAAGGTGAGGTTGGTGAAGAGCACTGTTCCCTCGAAGCTGCGCGTGAGCAATTGCGCAAGGTGAAGGACTGAGCTCACTATAGACTATTATTGCTCACCTAGACTTTTATTATTTTTTATCCATAAAAATCATGTTAAAGTATCAGAATATACTGAATTTTTTCACACAACTACCTCTATTTTACATATCCATCCGTATTTTTTCTTTGACGCGTTGAATAAGAAGAGACTGGGAAAATCCCCGCAGCTCCTGTTTCTCATTCGTCATCTTCGAGGGACAGAGGCAGATTATTTTTATGACAGTAAACTATCTAAAGAGCCCCATGCCTCTGCTTTGAGATGCCGTTTGAATTTACACGAAGCACAGTTGGTTGCGGAGTTACGATAATGGAAAGTCCACAATCGCAAATCTATCAGTGACGATAGGACCGACGCTACAGGACACACAGCACGAATGAGGCAAGACGCTGCTCGCTGACCCTTCAGAATAATGTCGAAGCGAACGGGCAGTGGCACTGACAAAGCCAGAATAAAAAAGAAATGCGGTTCATCAACTTGGATAAGGCGAAAACTACTGCAGAAGTGAGAAGGACAGAAGGGAAAAATAAGGTGACATTTAAATTCTCAGTTTGTGATTATTCTAGTGTTGATCTATTATTAATTTTAATGTATTAAGGATAATAACCATCAAATGTTTTTACTTTGAGAAGTAGAAATGCTAATTCAATCTATAATCATATATTTTACAAAGTTGATGTAATTTTCACTGTATCACGTGTGCTACAGCACATGCCACTGTGCAGAATGTGAAGATTATATAATGTGAACAAAACTGTTTCTTTTAAAGATGTGCATGTCTCAATTCCTCCAGAGCAATTAAATATTGGTCATTAAATATTGTTTCTTGTTTGAGCAGTACAAATGCTAATCAAAACTGTCAAATTGTATATTTTACAGACAGAGTTACAGGAGCAGGACTCTTTCAGACCACAGCAGCAGGATTTCCCTCATTTACACCACAGTAGGATTCTCCCAGAAGAACAGGAGGATTCTCCCAGAAGAACAGGAGGATTCTCCCAGAAGAACAGGAGGATTCTCCCACAAGAACAGGAGGATTCTCCCAGAAGAACAGGAGGATTCTCCCAGAAGAACAGGAGGATTCTCCCAGAAGAACAGGAGGATTCTCCCAGAAGAACAGGAGGATTCTCCCAGAAGAACAGGAGGATTCTCCCAGAAGAACAGGAGGATTCTCCCACAAGAACAGGAGGATTCTCCCAGAAGAACAGGAGATTCTCCCAGAAGAACAGTAGATTTCTCCCAGAAAGAACAGGAGGATTCTCCCAGAAGAACAGGAGGATTCTCCCAGAAGAACAGGAGGATTCTCCAAGAAGAACAGGAGGATTCTCCCAGAAGAACAGTAGGATTCTCCCAGAAGAACAGGAGGATTCTCCAAGAAGAACAGTAGGATTCTCCCAGAAGAACAGGAGGATTCTCCCAGAAGAACAGTAGGATTCTCCCAGAAGAACAGGAGGATTCTCACAGAAGAACAGGAGGATTCTCCCAGAAGAACAGGAGGATTCTCACAGAAGAACAGGAGGATTCTCCCAGAAGAACAGTAGGATTCTCCCAGAAGAACAGGAGGATTCTCCCAGAAGAACAGGAGGATTCTCACAGAAGAGAACAGAGGATTCTCCCAGAAGAACAGGAGGATTCTCACAGAAGAACAGGAGGATTCTCCCAGAAGAACAGTAGGATTCTCCCAGAAGAACAGGAGGATTCTCCCAGAAGAACACGAGGATTCTCCCAGACCACAGTTGGACTCTCCTAGACTATAGTGAGACTCTCTTACACAGTGCATAGCAGGATCTTCACATAAAAAAAATCTAAGCATGTTTTCAAAATAGTTTCAATTGAGTTTATTGTTGGCTTGGTTCAGTTGGCAGTTCATATTTTGTCACAGTTAAACTAAATATGCTTCTAATAGTGTAGTAGTACTAGTAGTAATACTAGTTATGGACAAGATCGTTGTCTATTTCATTGTAATTATACAAAATGCCTTATTAAAAGTAATTTGACAGAAATTACTGTTGTAATTTGATACTTTCAATAGATCTTGTAAGTTGTTTGGATGTAATGCTCGCGTGTTCACAGTGTGCACGTCTGATGGTGCTCACAGTGGTGAAGAGAGTCCTCAGGGAGTTTGTGTGTTTGCTCAGATACATGAAAAATTAGAGGGAACATTGGTGAAGAGCCTTGCCCAAAGACACACAAAAACATATCCACTAGATGGCTAGAGTAACTGGTAAGCTACTTGATGCTTTGTAAATTATTCTTTGTCAAAGTTTGAAGAATTGGCATTTATTTTAGACCGTGTAGATTAAAATGATGAGATGGGCGTGGAACTTTTCAGTGATTTAAAGGGCACAATGTAACTTTTCCTGTGAATGGACTGCCACTTTCCAATCTTGAATATATTCCATTAGATGTGTTTTATTGCTACATAAATACTTTGAAAAACATGCATTCTTACGGTGAGCGGGCTATCCTCCATACACATAGAAAAGTTTAATGCAATAGTGTGGAACATTTCAAGCAAAGCAGTAACATCATGGAGAAAAGCACGTGGTGGACCCTCTACCAGAAAAGTGCACCTTTAAAAATGACTCTAATCTTATAATTACTAATTAATATTTACAATAGTAATAAGACTAACAAAAAAATAGATTAATAATAATATCATTTCAAAGTGGTTATTGTATATTTCTTCTGTACTTTGAAAGTAGACTTGGCATGTGTTCAAATCCTGTTACACAAGAGCTAGCTGAAGAAGTGGCTCTGGAGTGTTATGTGAACCATTTTCTGCAACGTGTGACAAAACTCTTTGCCAGCAAAACATGAAAGAAAAAAAAAACAAAACAGCGAACATAACTTGTTTTGTCAGAGCATCTCGTGTGGTGCCAGACTCTCCATGCTTCGGTGCACTGGCTCTGGATACGAGCCACGTTTGGGCCTGCTTATTTGCATGGCAGTCCGGACGTCAGCAGCAGCGCTTCTTCTTCCCTGCACAGTGCCCAAATGCGTCAGCAGCAGCCAACCCCCCCCCCCCCCCTCCTCCTCCTCCTTCTCCTCCTCTTCCCCCCCCTCCTCCCAACACCTCAGCACACAGTGTCCTTGAGGACTCTCTACCACCACTGCCTCTTCCCCTCCCCCCCTCCACTCCTCCGCTCTGTTCCTTTCTCTTCTTCAGCCTGTTTACACTCGCAGCCATTATTCCAGCCACAATGGGCATGACGACACCGCACCGAGTGACTAAACACCGCGCTTACTTCTATAAGTGAGCGCGACTGACAGACGAGATGCAGTAGATTTAGAGTGTGTGTCTAACTTTGAAAGTTATGTCTTTTGATTATTTGGCAAATGAATGTCAAGTTAAGTTATTAAATGAAAATGTGTTTCCGTTAGATGTTTATATTGCGTATGCATAGACATCAGTTTATATATTGACAGTTTTATATGACATTAATTGAAGTAATTGCAAACCATTCAGCTTTAGTCAGTCAGGGTGTACCCCAAGGTTCAGTAGTGGGACCTTTCCTCTTCATTGTATTTATATGCTTTTTTTCATCAGATTATCCAAAAACATGGCCTGATATGGGTTATGTTGCAAGAACTTGTAGTTATTTGAGCTGATGGAAAATGCCTCCCTCTTTAGTGCTCAGTTTTACTTGCCCGAGCAGCCAAACACACACGTGCTTTTACAACAATTTAAAACGCAGTCAGATGATGGCTAATGAGTAATAACGAAAACATAAATAACACAGAGCACAAAGAAACAGCATGGATTTGTGCAGAATCATCAAATGAAGAACTAAACTTTTCTTTGCACCTAAGATAAACATGCTACAAAATAGAGTCTGTGATTGGACAGTTGTTTATCACAATTTATAGTCTGGTTCTAGACCCTTCTGCATTTGAACAGAATGTGGGAAGGACTGTCCAGCCCATAATGCAGTGATTGAATGAAGAGGTGATCTGCTCTGATGACTCATATGTGATTATCCTGTAGCGAATGTACAGACAAGCAGACCTGAATGCTTAACCTCTGCAAAAAGATAAATATGATGCTAGCCTCCTTTTGAAATTAGGCTCTTCTGTTAAGCCTTGGTCTAATAAGACTAACAAAATAGGTCTATCTATAGAAATCAAGTGTTGAGTAGGTTGTTGAGCTGAGTCATATGCCAACTAAGTAGTCATTAGTTTGACATCTGAGTTACACCATCCTCAGCTGTAATCAAGTATTAAAGTAGGAAGCAACTAGTGAAAATAGAGATGGTATATAAGTACGTATGAGCAATGGTACTATGAGTGAGTTTAAAATGGACCTAGTTTTGATTTAGCATGGATACAGTTTTCATCAATAGGCATGTTTAGTGTTAAAGAGGACATATTGTAGCATTCTGGTATGGGGAACCATGCCAAAGTTCTTCTTGTTGTTTATTTTTTTGAACACCAGGGCTACTGGAGGTCGTAACCCACTCCAAAACAAGCACAAAAGAAGTATAAAGCAGCAGCAGTCTCAATTCAGCAGAGCCAGTGTCCTAAAATATCCTCCTCTCCTCAAAAATTACATTATTACACTACCCCCCTTATCAAAGTCCCTTGCCCACGAGAGACACATAGTGAACCCCTCTTTGCCACCGCCCTCACAGGGGACAGAGAAGGTGAAGGTGCCTGAGGGAGGAGCAACGTTGTAACTGGGGGAACTACAGGTGTTTACACCATTAGTTAGGGTGGGGTCAGAGACAATGAGTGAGGACTGTCCTTGTAAAGGCTAGTCTTTCAAGGTGCAGTGCCACTTTCATCTAGGTGGCACCTACAGTCTCTCCAAGATTATTCCAAATTCCAACCCAGTCACTGTCCAGTTTGGGAATCTGCCCTTTTTCCACTGGCTATACACCCAGATCTGGTCTCCCACTGCAAAGGGCATCCTTTAGAGTGCATGTCACTTCCTGAAGATTCCAGTTACTCTGGTGCTGGAGAGGAGGCTGCAGTGTCTGGTGGTCTCCCTATTATCATCTGAGCCTGTGTCTGAATCTCCATCTTAAGCAGGGGAACAGCTAGTAAAGTTCTGGGCAGCAGATTTTCAAGCCATGATGGCAAATGGCAGATGTGTTTCCCAGTCTCACTGTTGTTTGGCCGTGACAGTAACATGCTGTTGGGCCAGGGTGTGGTTGAATCTTTCAACGACAACATCACTTTGTGGGTGCAGAGGGGCTGTGTCTTTTCACAGATAGCTGCAAAAATGCGTGACACAAAGTTTCGGCCCTGGTCCATGTGTATTGCTTCTGGGATCCCAAACCTATTGAACATGCCGTTCACTAAAGCATTCACTATCGTCTCTGCTCCTAATTTGGAAGGCTGAACACTTCAGGCCACTTACTAAAATTGTCCATCGCAGTGAGGACACAGTGGTTACCCTTCTCTGTCAAGAGGAAAGGACCAAGAACATCGATCCCTACCCTTAACATGGGAAACTGTTTGAGGAGGGTGCAATACCTGTCTGTGGGCCCCTTGTGTGATGTGCATCGATCACAGCGGCGACAATAGTCCTCCACATCCCTCTTCTATTGGCTCCAGTAGAATCCTTGTCACAGAAGTGTGACAAGTGTGACACAGGAGTGTCTTTGTCACCCTAAAATGTCCTGTGCCCACAGCTCCATGACAGGCAGCAATAACTGTCTCACAGTGAGAGTCACAGGGACAGTCAGATATGTGGAGTTTTTTATGTCATTATGTAACACTGGAAAGTCAACTTCAATGTTACTGTGCATGAGGTTATTGTCCATGGGAGGGGGACAGAGAGGGGGGCACTGTTCAGCAGCCTGAGGACAAAAACTGTTGGTCAGTCTGGTTGTTCTGACCTGTTTGGACCTGTAGCTTCTATCTGAGAGCAGCAGGTGGAAAAGGCGTGGAGGGTGGTGCCAGTCATGAAGGATGTCGTACACTTTCCTCAGATAGTAAGTGGTGCAGATGGCACTGATCACTGGGAGAGTCATCCCAGTGTTTTCACCACCCGCTGGAGTACCTGCTACCTGCCTTAGTGCAGTTGGGGAACCACACTAATAATCCATATGTCAGAAAATTACTGATGGCACAGTTCACCATCTGTGGTCTGGGGATGTTGGTGCTCCTCAGTTTCCTCAGGTAATAAAGGCTTGTTAGGTCTTCTCTACAGCTGAGGCAGCATGAGTGCCCCAGGAGAGGTCCTCAGTCACAGTCACCCCCAGGAGCCACGGCCATTTCTGGGTCACAAAAGCGTTACTTTAACAACACATAAACTGTTATAAAAACAAAGGTGTCAAGCCTGAACTAAACACAAAATATCAGATCATTATAATATTCTGTAAACTTTTGTGAGCTTTTATCTCACAAAAGTTTGTGTTCCTTCACCATAAACTTACTCACCAAACTCAGGTAAAAGAAGTTATATATGATACTCTAAATCAGAGTGGGCAAACTTTTAGACTTACGGGCCACAGTGGGCTCTAAAATTTGACAGAGGGGCCGGGCCAGGATGTATATATGTGTATGTTACATTAGAGGTTTGGCCTGTAACATTTGGCAAAACGTGAATATGAAAGGCTCATTGTACAAATTGTTTTCCAAATGCACTTTTTTAAAAACTCCCCTTCAGAGAAAGGCTTGGTAGCTTTTGCTAATTTGAATGCCAGCAAAAAACTTGCCTTGATACTTTGATCGGACTTTGGTGAAAAAATATTCTGTTGTCCACTCCGTATTAAACACTCAGCGCTAAATATCCACTTTTCTTTTCTTTGATAAAGCTTCTGTAAAAATGAGCTTAAGAAAGTAACACACACGGACAAGGTTGATATAACTGAAGTGCCCCAGCGTTTGGGGAAACATTGGCATTACTGGGAAAGGTAAATTGAACATGGTTTACCCCAACCTATTTTAATATTATTTTGTTACATTCGGCAGCCGGATTAATGAGCCCAATGGGCCGTGTGTGGCCCCCGGGCCATAGTTTGCTCACCCCTGCTCTAAATGATATACCATTTTTTGAGAGGAGAGGTCTTCTGTATTTTAGAGGAAAGTACTACAGATTACCAACTGAGGCTGGACCGTCCCAAAGTTAAGCCGGAGGTTTGAGGCCTTTATGATGTGATTCCGGACCCTTCTGGATTCAAACAGATGTAGATGGGACTGGTCAGTCAACAAGAAAACATCACCTAAGGCTGTACATGGAATGTTACATGGTCAAAAGCTCAAAAAAGTAAATTTTGCTAAACGTGTTCTTTAGAATACCACTTCTTTCTTTCATCATAGTTATATGTAATTAGATCTTGGATATCTGTCACCTGGTCATATAATCATCAAGCTAAGTTTTCCATGCTGACTCATGGAAACTGAGTGACTGACAGAGGGAGGACTGGGTATAAATAGCCTGAATAGGCCCAAACTATCTAACTCATAATATTAATGATGGAAATTATGTCAAAAGTAAATTCATAACCTAATTCATTCTGTCAAATAAGGGAGACTGATAATATAATAGATTTGAGGCCTGTTGTCACTGGTTGTAAAGAGGAGGAATTTGAGAAGCTCAGAGGCTGATGGTTTTGCTGCTGTGGTGGAGAAAAGATGGAAGAAGGTGTCAGGAAGATGAGATTTATGTTGAATTATAATTAGAATACTATTACAATTTAGTCCTAAGGTACACAATGTGACTTAATATTCAGCAGTATTACACTTAACTCACCTCTCTATGGAGACAAGCAGGTGACAGGCCCCCCACCAGAAATGTTACATATTGCACCTTTAACATGAAATGAATCTTGTCAATTGAACCTGTACAAAATCCACTTGTCAGAAGAGCAGACATTACAAACTCGTCAATTTGATAAACATGAAAGTCTTGGTTCTTTGTAAACAGAATATCCTCGTATAGAAGCCAAGCAGCAGTGGCAGACTGCGACGGAGTGAAAATAAAATAAATTAGGAGCCGGAAAAAGAGCATCCCTGAGAGAAGAGCGTCTAAAAATACCTCTTTCTGTGCCTTCCCAAGGTCAGGCTGTCATTTTGATGTGATTGGAACACAGCAGTCACCGCCGTCTCCCACTAACAAGCATTACCCCGGCAGAGACCCATCCAGTGTATCGCCGGTACTTAAGGATCATTTATGCAATACATTACACTCGCTTATGTACAAATAGCCTTCAGTCTGTGCTTAACAATGTATGCCGTGAAGGACTCAATGTTGTACGTATATATCTGGTTTGTTTGTGCTAGGGCCTGTGCAGAATGAAGGGGCCCCTAATCCTCTTCCCTAGTCCAAATATATACAGCAATCCAATTTTAAAATAAATAAATAATCTCACAGATTATTTAAATGTGCACTTATCTGGTGACAGGGAGTTGTGAAAGGTAACAAAGTACAAAATTAAGTACTGTACTTAACTGTTTTTAGGTATCTGTATTTTACTTTGAAATTTTGCAACGAATGCTTTTTACTTTTAGTTCACTAGATCTGAGAGGAGGTATCTGAACTTTTCTTTCTAGTTTGACTCAGATGAGGGATTTTTTTTTTTTATTTTATTTTTTTTTTGTGTTCAGGGCCTTAAGCAAACCAAACATAAATAAAAATGACTAGAACATATAATGAAATCAATTTGAGTCGCTTCTGTGGAACAAAAATCAATTATTTATCAAGATGCTTTACATAATTATCAAAATAGTACCCTTTTAAAATGTACTTCCAAGTAATAAGCAAAGTTTTATTTTTATTTTTTTGTTTTTCATGTGATACTTTTACTTTTTATTTTTTGGCTACTGACATGATTGGTGCTTCTACAGTAAAATTGAGCGTTTCCTCCACCGCTGGTGACAGAGCCACCTGCTTGTCTCAGTGGAAATGTGCTGCCTGGAATGTTTCACAGTTTGGTGTATCTATCTGGACTCTGGGACAAAAAAAAAACACGTTAAATGTCTTGAGATTACTCGTAAAATGTAAGTGTCACAGTTTGCACCGGTCACATTAATAACCCATCTTTGCACTGTTGTTCTGATGTTGTTGTATATATCTACCTCTAAGTATTTAATTTTATTTTTAAACATATCTTTTTTTAACTTTATGCATGCCCTTATTTGTGTTTAGTCAGTGTTTTATGTTGCACTTTATCACCGAAGTAAGTTCCTAGTTTGTGAGCTTTGTTCACTGACAATGGCAATAAAAAGTCTTCTGATTCTGATTCTGATTCTGATGTCTATCTCCAGTCCAGCTCCGTTTCCCAGCCTGTTCCGGTCCTTCTTTTACTACCACCCTGTTTTACCTGCAGCTGATAGCCATTTGCCAATCAGCCCAGGGTAGTCTGTATATACTCCTCCTGTTCAGTCAAGAGCAACACTCCAGCTCTGTATCTGTAATAATCTGTTGTTTGCGTTTATCCCAGTTTGAGTTTCCTGTTCCTGAGTTTATTCTAACCAGCCTGTTTACCTTATTGAATCCCTGAAGTGGAAGAGATTTTGGTTGATATTAAAAAATACATTCATTCCTCAGTTGTTTATTGCCTGATTTACCATGTTCTGAATAACCTGTTTGAGGGACACCTTCTGTTGTAGTTACTAAGACGTTTGACGGTTCTTTGTGTTACATTTGAGTCCAGTTCACCTGTATGATAGTAAAGTTACGCTTTACTTAGTCAGGGCTGTCGTACCTGGAGGATTTGACATACAGTGCATGTTTTGGGTAGAGAATGTCATCTTTTACATGCTCCAAATACCCACAGCATAATATTCAATAACTCCTTAATGTGAGACAATGCACTTAGAGTAAGATATTTGGAATAGAATGAATAGTTTATGGTGACTTTAAAAACACAGAGGAGCACTACCTAATTTAAGCTTTCAGTTCTTAGTTTAATAACGGTCTCTGTCCATTATAAGTCAGTGAAAAGCCATGGAAAAGCTTTTAGATAGAACTGGTATGGCGCCAGCTGGCTTGTGTGGCATTATTTGGAAAAATAAATAACTCCAGGTGTGTTTTTGATGAATTAAAAAAAAAAAAAAAAGATTAGCACTGTTTAATTGGCCGTCACTGAACCTGTGGGAAACATTGTGCAAGTTCTGTTTCAGTATATCAACACTGACCGCAAAGCACGTAGCATGTGAACCCAAATTTGACTTTACATATTTTTCCAGTCTGACTGCTTCAATCTAGTCGTAGTGGTCAATAATTATCCAATGCAGACTTTATCCTGGCCACCTCCCCTCCCTGTTTGTGTACACCTGGCGATTGGCAGATAGGGTCAAGGTCTAACCAGAGCTGAACCTTAACAACAGCTGCATGTAAATTTATGAAGCCTGTTTGCTTAGCTGACTCACGGCTGCCACAACAGGAGATTCCCCAAAGCAATGATATTTCTATGTGTAAATATTATATGACTAAAATGCCACGAGGAAAAGCAAACAAAGCGTGAGACAGTATGGATCAGGAGCTCAGATGCACATTCAGAGGCACATTCACGTGGGTGGATCAAACGTGAGTCAAAGCTCTCAGATTGGAGGAGAGGAATCGTGGTGTCACATTTCTTGCCTTTAAAGGTCCTATATTATACAAATGGACTCCTGTGAGCTTTAAGCCATGTTATAATGTTACCGCCTCAAAAACATACCCGGAGTTGTGCTTTGATTCATTCACACATGTTTAAGTAACCCTTTATTATCAGTCTATCTACATCTCCAAGCGCAAAATGCTCTATTCCACCTTGTGATGTCATGAAGTGGTAGTTTTCAATTTAACAGCTACATTTTTATCTTTAGTTCAGTAGAGACGGGCAATTTCTTGGCTGAAATTATCCTAATGGTTCTAGTGAAGGTGTATGGAGTTTAGAAACACAGTGGAGCACTTCCTGTATTGCCACGTGACATCACAAGGTGAAACAGAGTGTTTTCTGTTTGAGAGAAGAACTAAATATGCAGGGTTTGTATGTTAAACATGTGTGAATGAAACAAAACATAACTCCAGGTCTGTTTTTGATAAGAAAACAACATAGATCAGAAAATGGCGTGTGGCGTCTGAAGGTGTTTGTGAGTAAAGCATTGCACCTACATCGCTTACTATAGTAAAAGAAAAAGCTCCTCTGTTCAGATATAAGGCAGTGTCCTCCAGGAATCTGACCAGAACTGAAGAATGAGCAGCGAAACGTCTTCACTCCTACAACTTTTTGCCCAGTTGACAGATTTAAATTTGTCTTTTACTATGGATCAGACCTGGACGACTGACAGGTTATACCAGGGGTGTCAAACTCACATTCACATGGGCCAAAATTAACAACTGAGACAAATTCACAGACCAAACTCAACATTTGCTGAAAAAATGACTGCACCTGATATGTAATGTTAAAGCTTTTCCTATGAACTTTAGTTTTGCTTTAACACAAAATATTGCAAACATATGAGAAATAAAATCTGAAATAAAAGGCACATCTGTTGTATTTAAATAAATTAATAAATAATGTCTCTCTCTGTAGCCCTTCAAGTTCCTTTTTAAAGTGTTTTTTTTTTTTTTTTTTTTTTTTTTTTTTTTTTTTCATGAGCCAAAAATAATAATAATAATAATAATAATAATAATAATAAATTTCAATTGAAAATTCGGCTTCCAAAATATTAACAGCCCATGCCTTGGAGTAGAAAAAGTGCATAGAGAAAACATATATTCGAGCTCGAATTGCTATATTCTGATTTACTCTTCACATTGGTCTCGACTGCGCACCAGCATATTAGCAAAGCATTCTGGGATTTGTACTATTATATATTGCGCTATATACCGGCGGGCCAGCTCTAATGCACATTCGATATGATCTTACAGGCCAAATATAATTACACCACGGGACAGATTTGGCCCCTGGGCCTGAGTTTGACATATGTGGTTTACACAGACAGATATATTACTTTATTACTTTATATATTACTATTACTGATATTTACGATTCATGAAAAAAAACCTGAAAATGTGTATGTGAAAAAAATGTGTGTTTTATTTCTCAGGCCAATCAGCAATACAGAACCCTAATACATGTTTTAATCATACATAGACTGGGGTAGAATTATTTCAAAAAGAAAAAAACAAATAAATAAATGCATGTGGATTGCAGAAATTCACGTCTGTCGTCAATCTGAAGCTTCAAAGCGGTTTGTTTCTTTCGTTTCAGTTTTGCATGTCATGGCTGCGCGACTCTTATCAGAAAAGAACTTTAACTTCTGCTTCAACTGTAAGATCTTCAGTGTGATTGCTCCACTAAAAACATGTGTAACAGATCAGGACTTAATGATGAATATGATCAAAATGTTCTCTAAAAATGAAAAATAAATACATAAAAATATGCATTATTTTTTTTATGCTTTTTTGATCATGGAAATTTTTAAAAGTGAAGCATGTGTTTGTTTTTTTCTTTTTCTTTACTACTGTAGATCAGATTCCCCTCTGCTGTGACAATGCTCTCTATAAAAAAAACCACACAATTCAACAGGACAGTGTGTGCGTTTGTTTTTGTGTGTGGGCACAGCTGGGAGGAGCGGAGCCCGGTAAGACTTAGTCAGCCACCCCCGTACCCTTAGCGACGCAAGCAGGCAAGCTAACAGCTGTACTGATTGCTAATGTTCAACTACAGCGAGCACATCCCCAAACAAATACCCGTGAGATGCAGGAAGTTGGCTAACAACTCCACACACGTGACTCATGCAACAAGAGGAACTGGCCACCGAAACTGAAACACTTGTTTTCTTTGCATTGTAGTGACAGACTAGATATTTACCAGCTCAAAAGATAGAATGGTGAGTATAATTTCCAAATAACATACAAACACTCGAAATTAAGTTGTCACCAATACAACTTCTGCACACCTGGGTAAATTATGTTATGTTTTAAAGTTTGTTTGTTTTTTTTCACGAGCCAACTTCCAAACTATTAACAGTCCATGCTTTGGAGAAAAAAAGTGTGTATAGAAAACATATTCAAGATCAATTTGCTATTTTCTGATTTACTGTGCACATTGGTCTCGACCGCACACCAGCATACCAGCAAAACATTCTGGGATTTGTAGTATTAGTTGTGCATGCGGCGGGTCAGCTCTAATGCACATTTGATATGATCTCACGGGCCAAATATAATTACACCACGGGCCAGATTTGGCCCCCGGGCCTGAGTTTGACTTATGTGGTTTATGGGAAATTTAATTCCAGAACCAGAAAGTGGCGCTCATTGTTAAGTTTTGTCAATCCAACGTTAGTAGAGTGCTTATACAATACATCTATACAGGGGCAAGACTCATTTTCCTCAAATACAACAGAAACAACATTAATCGTATTGTGCATAAAACCTGTTAACCCTGTAGTTTAGAGCTCTACGAAAATGTTCTGAAATGCATGGAATTCTCTATATATAGTTTAACTGTTCTTATGTCAGTCTTCTCACAGAAGCTAATTCTCCTGGATGATTCAAGATGTGCAGGGTGAGCAGAATGTTCACTTAAAACTTAAATCGAATCACAATGCAAAAATCACAACCAGGTTTTTCTTTTTTTTTTTAACCAAAATTGCCCAGCCCTAGCTTCTCCTTTGAACAGAAGAGCACACTTTTAAGTAGCCCACCTGCTAAAAACATATCTTAACAGACAAACAAACAGCCCTTCAAAGTGACAGTGTTTTAAATAGCTGACATTATAACTGTGTTCTCAATCTTTGCAAACTTAAATGACTTTTTCGAGCATATAATCATGTTATAATTAGCGTACCTTACCTGGAGCTCTGTTTTGTTTCATTCATGCGTGCTATAAAAATACTGAGCGTGAGAGAGCGTCCCTCTCTCCGGAGCGCTGGAACACTCCATCTTGTGAGCCAATCCAAAAAGTGCTCGTCTGTGGTTTTAAAGTGGGACTAAACCCCTGAACTCTACTCAAAACCACATTTCAAATAGAGCTACTGAAATGGAAGAAAAGAAAAGAGTGGGGGGAGAGAAAGGCCAGGGTCTGGGGGTAAAAGGAACAGTGTGGTTGATCTAACAGGTATCCACATTTCAAACTCCGCTACTGCAGGTGTTTGTGATCAGAAACACCTGTCTGTAATCAGGGAAGTCCTGTGTGATGTCATGTAGTACTTGAAATTGCATTGGCCACTGGAGGCAGTACACACTTGACAGTTTCTGACCGGAAAGTGGGAAATCTATCTACCTTGCACTCAAGTAGTAAAAAAAAAAGTGTTTAGTGTGTTTAGTGTTTAGTTTCACTTTAAAGTCCATAAACTTTACTTTAACACCCGACTCAACTTCACTAAGATGCAACTGAACTTTCGACTTCCAGTCTGTGCCTCCTCCTCTGGCAACCATCGTGTTGTACTATAAAAACTCAAGATTCAAGGCTGAATAATGGGACGATATCTGTGATTTTTGTTCTGATCAAGTAATACTATGGCAAGTATTGTGATATTGAACCAATACCACTGAGTTTTGTATTTAAGCAGTTAAACTTCTTTACTTTTATCTTGGCATCATTATCTTGACCTGATCTAAAAATCGAAGAATTCTGTATTTTAATTTGCAATGTTTCTGAATAGCAATGAGAGTCAATACTTTTCTTTAGACAATATCAGTGTTTTTTTTTGTATGAATCTACTCATCACAACACGAAAAATAAATGAATGTTAGTCCATGTGAGGTCATCTGGTCTTCCGTTAATTTATTTTAATAGATTCTTGTTTCAAATCGAGGTTTAGTTTGTTTTCGTACCAGTTTGGACTGCTCACTAGCGCCTCAGAGTGGTCAGGTGAGGTTGCTGTGACGTGTCCGGTCAGCTGATTTAAACCTGTTTACCCACTGGTGGAGGTAGGACGACGGCGCCATCTGCAGACTGACTTCTACAGGACAGTATCCAGGTATGTGCGAGTAAAAAAGGCCCCCTCGACCCGGTTGACCACTCAACAGTGAACAGTCGAACCTGTCAGGTATGAAAGCAAACTGAACTTTGGCCTAAAATAATTATAAAATCCCTAAGTGCGGCAGTTTGTCATTGCATCTGATTGACTTTAGTCTATGCAGTGGCTTTCGGACTTTTCACACTTGCCACCAAAGAAAAGATTTAGCTTTCAAAGTACAACCAGATTTAAACCAGGTCTATAACAGGATTATTCCAGGTCTAATCTAGGGCTAGATCTTAAAGTGGCCTTCATCACTGGCACTATAGTTCTAAACAAGAAATTATCCAAAGAAGGACCAACGTGGATAAAATTAACTCTAAATTAGGCCAACCCCCATCTTGAAGAGCTGTCAAAGTACCACCTGAAGGAGCTCGCGTCCCACAGATTGAGAATCGCTCGTTGTAGTGACTTCACGCTAGGGATGTTCTGCGTATATGTCTATGGTGGAATGTTCTACAATTTCCATGGTAATGTAATACACACATTAGCAAGCACTATCAAACCGTTTTAAGACACATTTTCAGGAGCCTGTGATCAATACGAGTGTTTGTGGTCCTGTTTAGGTGTTTGATTTTCAACTAAAAAAGATGGCATGAAAACTGTTGGCTAACGTTAGCTAGCTTGTGGCTGTAATGCTATTTGACAGGGATTTGTTTCAGAGCATAAATCATCTCACCATCTAAGTCAGTTCTTTATGGTCAGATTATGTTAAAATAAAGTCCAGATTAAAGTCTAGCAGAGCTTCAGACAGAGCAGAGCCTACAGTTAGCATCACACCCACAGTTGCAAAGTTTCAATCGGCTTATGCCAACCTATGACACACGTTTGTGATATAATAAAATTGCGGTTGATGGGAGCCATATTGTTTCTATGGAAAGTGGTGAGTGTTTAGTCTTTTTACTTTTTATACACACAGAAAGTGCTTGCAAATGTGTGAAAGTTGCTGTTTTTTTGCCAAATAAAGTCATGCAGGGCAGTCAGTGCAGGTATAGAGGCTTTTGGACGTCTTTTCTATGACTTTACACAGACTTATAAGGGGAAGAAATTGTTATAATCGTGTCTTAACTTGAAAACATAGTTAACAACAGCTGCTCGGACATTTGAGCAGTTTATGCATAATTTCTTTACATCAAGAGCAGAACCAAAATGGCCGCCGGTGGTATGTAGGTCATGTGACACCGATACCACATTTAAGGGCCAAGTTCGAAAACTCATCAGTCTCTAATGCAGTCCCCTCTTTTTCCCCATAAACCGTCAGCGCTTAAACCGACACATGCCAAACTCGACGCTCTGTGGTGTTTTGCACGTCGGCCCCCCGCACCGTGCACGTGAGTAAGCCAGCATGCACATGGGTAAGCGAGCGTGCACGTGGGTTAAAGGGGAGGGGCGTGCACGACAGATAAGTGTTCCTTGGAGCGACCCTGGCCTGAGTGTGGACCGCAGATTCATGGACGGAGAGCGGAGATCTGTCAGCCTGCTGGCAACGTGAGAGGACACCTGGAGTAGTGTGTGCACATGCGGCCCTCCACTCTCGCTCTCTGCTCTCTTCTTCTCTCTTTTTCTACCCCCTTCCCTCCCCATATCCCACCCTTACCCCCCCACATACACACACACACACACACACACCATGAGCCCATCTCCTCCCTGTGACTCATCAGCACAGCCTTAATCACCAATGAGCGGCCATGGTCTCACCTGCTCCTGCATCCACATGAGAGGGGAAGTAGCTACAGCGCACTCCTGCCCCCTGCTGGAGAATGGGGTGACCTGTGTGGTATTGTCACAATCTCATTTTCTCTGTTAATAGTTATCTGGTATAAATACTTCTCAAATGTTGATTATTTGTAATTTATTGACCTTTTTTCCAGTATCTATCTTTTTTTTTTCAGCACTGATATGCCTATCCTGAGGTAACTTCATGATATAAAGTCTGCAGAGATTGAGGAACTAGAGGAAGTTCACCAAGATACAATCAGAACATGCAGACTCCTCATGAAAAGCCCATAATAGTCCACAAGTTGAGGGGAGAGCTGGGGGGACACCGGACAATTCTGATTCATAATGTTTCATCCATTTAAAGGTGCAATATGTAACTTTTTTGATGGCAGGGCAACAGACAACGTTCATGTTTTTAAGAGCAAGAACCCTTTTTTTTTTTTAATCTTGGCTTTTAATTCATATTTATTGTTTTTATTTATTATTATGTTGCATGTATTATTTTATATTATCTTCTTGATGCTGTTTTATATTCTAGTTCTTCGGTTTTTAACCCATAGATTGTATATATAAACGGACATAGCTAACCTGCTAGCTGGTGCGTTCCGAATAGAAAATGATCATGAACATACTTCTGGCTCAACATTCTTTTCTATTGAAAAAAGCTGTGGCTGTCTCTCTAATAACTGCTGCTGCCTGGTGTTT
>JAIEZT010001318.1:5427243-5614612 GCA_019594935.1 Periophthalmus modestus | reverse complement strand
CTACTTCTTTTTAAAGTGACTCAAGAAAATGTAACTACTAAAGTGATACCCACCTCTGCCTAATAGCCAATTTCATCTACCATGAAGCCAGAGCCACTTGTAGCCACAGTGATTGTAATTGTTCCGCTGGTTATAAAAACACTATGCACCCTTGATGCAGCCTGTTGTGTTCCGAGCGCTTTGATAAGCTCCGCTACAGTAACAACTCATCGTCTCTGCTGTTGCATTGACTTGATGAACCACTGTCTAATCAACACCGAGGCCTTCCGTCCGCTCTTGCGATTATCACTACCTCCAGAAAACAAACTTTTTTTGTTTTATCGCATAATATGACTCATGTAGCTGCGCCCCGCTGATCACTTTAAATAGAGTTTGTGTAAGTAGGACGGCAATGGATGAGATCTTAGCATTAATACAACATATTTGCCATTAATTTGATCTCTTTCTACATCTGCAAAGCATCGAAATGACCTCAGTTCCACCTTGTTGATGTCATGACTAGTGGTAGTTTCCATTGAAGTGGTAGTTTCCAAGTTACCAGCGGACCAGTTTACACTTTTGTTCATTAGAGATTGGCAATGCCGAGCCGAACGTCTTTCAAATGATTCTAGTGATGGTGTACGGAGTTTAAAAAACACAGGCACAGGGAGCACTTCTGTATCACCACACGTGACATCACAAGGTGGGAACAGAGGTTTTCTGTTTTTGAGAGAAGAACTCAGTAGCCTAAATATGCAGGGTTTGTTTGATTAAAAATGTGGAATGAAAACAAAACAAAATCCAGGTCTGTTTGTGATGAGGAAACAACTTTATAACATAGATAAGAAAATAGTGTAAATATGGGCCCTTTAAAGATGACATATTTTTTATATTGTGGGAGTATTTAGTACTAAACTATGACATAGATCATGATTTTACATTTTGTTCATTAGAAACAGTATTATGCAATCTGAAAGGGCTTAATAACAGACAAAGGTCCATAGACTTCCTGTTAAGCTGCAGAACTGATAGGCCCCCGCCCCTCACAGTGACCTCACAGTACATTTTCATCTATGTGTGTTTTTTTAGTGCTAAAAATCACACTATGATATTTTTTTAACCCTGTTTTGACCCACAAGTCTGAACTTTCTGACTAATCACAAGTAGAAATGGGATAATAAAGAGTAATACGTTTATCGTGATAAAAAGGTTAGACAATAGAGTTGATGGTTTGTGAAACATTTTATATAAATATGATAATCACCAACCAAGACCAATGGTCCTTATGTCACCAGAATGTGAAGAAAAATCCATAATGTTTCCTTTAGATCATAGTTGTTTTCATTTTATTAAAGTTCATTTAACATGGAACCTATTTCATAATATTTCAGTTAATAATTATTCATATGCACAAACATTTTACACTATCAGCAACTTTAATAATTATTATGATGTAATCGTTAATTGCAATTATTTTGGGCATGATACGTGATACCAAAGTTCAATACAGCCCCGTGTCTAATCTCAAGTAAGTATAGATGAGCGGGGTGGAGATAGGGGGTAGGTGAAAACAGACATTTTCTGAGCACTCAAGCCTCAAACAATACAGGATTACTCAAACGTCTAAATCAGGGACCTTCCTTAAGATTAATACGCAGGACCATGCATATTATATTAAGTCTGTTTTGAGTAAATTAGAAACATGGTTTAGGGTTTGGGTGAGTTAGGGTTAGGCATGACAGATTAGCACACTTTTTTAGAACACATTAGTCTCTTGTGTGTCTAATGTGTCTTTAAAAAAAACCCCCTTTTCTTATCATAGAATCTCAAAATTCCGCACCTCCCTTTTGAACTGGTGCTACTGCCCACACTGCGATCAATATAAACTATATTTCTAGCAGAATAAGTTCCACCAACTGGGCCTGTCACAATAATTACTACAGTATATCGACTTACCGTTCAATACATGAGAGATTGAACAATAATGTTTGGGGGTCATATTTATCAGGGGCACTTTTTCTTTGTTTGTATTGTTATTTTTCTGTTCTACGATTAGATCTGAGCTGTAGATGGGTGATTAATAACTTCTGTGACTTTTATAGATACAAACGAAGTACTAAAAGTGTTTCATTTTGCTTTTTATTTCACATTTGTTATCATGACAGGCCTACCACCAAACCACACTATTTTATCCCAAACTTTTACAGTAATCGTCCTTGAAGCAACAGTGAATAGCATGGATAGCTACTACACTCCCTTCAGGAAACATGTGACCAGACTAGTTGTACAATGTCTTTGCACATGGGGTTAAAATGCACTTTCTTCAATCCACATCAGATAAGTTTGCACATTCCCCCTTCATATGCAAATGAGCTCTGGATTGAAACACATTGTTTTGGTGACCTTTGCTTCGTTTCACTATGCATGAGCCAGAGGTGCTATTGTGATGTACAGCAAAACCAGAGCAGGACCAACCACCGCACCTACAGTTTCTTGACCTGAAAAACCTGAAGGTTATATTTGAACACACACCATCAAAAATTGGGACTAAACTGGACCAAATCTGGATTTTAGGACTAAACCGAGACTAAAATTAGATCAAAACAAGCATGAAGCAGGACTGAACGTGGGTCAGACCCGGACATACCAACAGAAGTGTGCAGCCTAAAATATCAATAATTCAAATAGATGCAAAAACAAGACTGGACCAGTTCTAAGATAGTTTTAAACCAGTACTGAACCAGGTCTAGTTGTCAAAAGACTCATATGGACACAATCGGTTTTGCATGACCCACCTTAAAAGACCTGAAATGGGAGTTTATATTTGAATACGCAAACATTATCAAAATTGAGACTAATCTGGGTTTTAATCTGGACTACTGTGTACTAGGACGGAGCCATGACTAGAACAAGAACAAACCAAGCATAAAGCAGGGCCTAAACTCTAGTACACAACCCTAAAAACTGCTATGGACCACAATAAGAATACAGGGTACCCCAGTCTGACGATCACTGTTCTACTATAAATAAGATTCAAGATATGTTCACTTCATTTCTTGCGCACTACATTAAAAATTTGGAAATAGGCTCAAACAGGGATAAGTACGCCCCACACCGTTTGAAGACCACGCTGTAAACAAAATATTATGGGGATTGCAATTCAAGTCATTCGCGGTTCATTTACATCAAAAAGTGAGTAATCCTAGAGCTAAACAGAACAGGGAAATGACCATCAAAGTCGGGACAAGTTTGAACTTGCCCTTAATGCACTAAGCAGACTCTAAATGACTAAACCAGGGCTAAAACTAGCTCCAAAATCAAGTCAAACCAAATCAAGACTAGCGCTTATTTCTAAACCAGGACTAAACTGGTCTAAACTGATACTGCTGAGTTAAAAAAAACCAAGACTCAACTGGATCTAAACCAGTCTAAACCGGTACCACCAGAAGAACACCACTGCCCTATTGATTCTGTAAGGATCACATACATTTTCACTCATGTCTCAGGTCACACATTTCCTGATTAGACCAGGACAAACCTAAGACTAGAACAGAAGCAAAAGCAAAGTCTACATCAGGACTGGGCTCAAACCAGGATCAAACCAGGAAGTGTCACGATAAACATGGATACAAGGAGCTACCAGTTGCTCTCCACCCCCTTTCAACTAGTTCCCCAAAGGATTTATGAATTATACATATTCCGCTGAATAACTCAAACTGGATTTCTCATGTCCTTATTATTACAATTGTAAATGTTTAACTCTGTACTCCAGCTAAGGCTTGTCATGGCTCTTATTTCTTGAGACCACTAAAATTGATAGCTTTGTGCCATTTTCGTTTTGTAAAAGTAGCTCACCGGAAGAAAAGTTTGGTGACCCCTGATATGTGAGAATTGCTATAATCAACACTGCAATTTATAAACCCTTTCACATCTTACTGAGTGGGCAAAAATGAACTACAATTCCACAATTCATCACTAGTGAATATTTCCAGACTACAAATCAGAAGTTACAGTTACAATATGAAGTTGGTTATGCTTTATTTGTATCTGTTCCTATAATGAAGATCTATTTTATCCTATACATTCTACAGTGTGGCCCCAAAGTCACTGACACTTTAAAATCTTCAATAGCTCCTATAATTCTTAAGTTATACTCACCAAATTTTAGCAATAAGTAAACGAAAAGTTCCAAGATTTTTGGCAATATTTATGGTTATGATTGTTCACTTACACTTGAATTTATCACTACTTAAACTAGGGGAAGTAAAAATGACCTACTTTAAAAAAAAAAAAGAAATGTTTTTTAAGTGTCCGCCATTTTCAGTTTCACACTGAATAACCCGATCCAACACTTTGCACTTTGCATTTCCAGGCTTATTTGATCCTGGATATTACGTTTTAAGTCGTTTATTGTCTGAGGTTTATTCACAAACACCTTTTCTTTAAGATAGCCCCACAGGAAGAAATCTGGACTAGTCAGGTCTGTGGAGATCACATACTGCCCCCTGTCTTTGAAAACGACTTATTATTCCTTTAATGTCATTTACACTTGGGGCATCTCTGGTATTGGAATGTTGACGGTAACACTGCTGGGTTTCTGAATTTGACCCATGTGACTCAAAGTATCACTGTACAATGAGGGTTCGTTCCTTGGTGCTATATTTGCTCGGAGGGGTAGTTCTAAATGCTCTGAAAAAATATAATAAAAATATTTAAAAACAAAGGAGCTATGAACTTTTTTCAATTGTCAGAGACTTTTGGGCCACCCTGTATATCTTGACATTTATGTATTTATTTGGAAATCTCACTGCAAGGAGTTTTCCAGTAGTTTCCCGCACATAGTCTGATTCCAAGTCAGTGTCTTTGCTATATCACGTTATGATTAAAAGCAGCACTAACCTGACCTATTCCTACTCATTCATTTTACAGGCTTCCTCTTACAGATGTCTCTCATATTAAGGCGCGTTCGTACCCTGATGCTGCTGCTGCTGCGTAATGCGTAAAGGGAGAACGATTAGCAGGAAGAGCGTGGGGGATCATTACGGTGGACAGTAGCGCGCAGTTCACCCGCGCTGGACGTGCGCAGACTGGCCTTGTGCGCACTGGGCGGCACAACTGCGTGAGGAAGGACGCTGTGACTCTGCGCAGTAAACGTGTCTTTTTTTTAAGTTACATGTGCTTTATTTACAAAACAAAAACTATATAAAAACTGATGGAGAGTTAATTCTTTCATGGCTACATATGTTTTTAGGTTAAGAATGAAAATCAGAAACATTATTAAAACGATTGATTTTTTAGTAAGCCTATTAAGAGTTAGACAAACTTTATCGATCCCCAAGGGAAGTTACTGGGACAAAGTATCTCACACCTAACAATAGCAAAATAACAAAAGCAAAGAATAGATGTTAATAAAAGTTAAATTACAAAATAATTAAAGCAGCAAAATAGCCATTAAGATGTGTGTCGAATCATCCACAATCTAAATAGTTCCTTGGTCTAATTTAGAAGAAAAAAAAAAAAAAAAGAGAGAGATTAGACTTGGTGAATTTATAGATATAGCCTAATTTACCAAACAAAATCCAAAGACAACAGCTTTCCTATATTTATTTCCAGGCGTGTGTGCGTCGCTGTGTTTTGCTGCCCCTCTGGTCACGTTACCATTACGCACGTACCACTAGTTAGCGAGTGTTCCTTTGCACGGTGATTAAGGGGGAGGACCAATAGCAACAAAGGAGACGGGGAGGACGCTAGCTCCGCCCCTCCCTATCTCTCCGACTCCGTCCGCGGCTTTATACGTGCATGCAATCCCCGAGTTTGACCAGAATCTTTAAACCTCTTCTACCACTATCGAGTCTATGCGATAAAACGAAGCACCAGCTGTACCAAGCAACGAGACAACGAGACAACTTTGGACACCGCTTTTGCATCCAAATATACGGTAGGTTCCTCATGCTTTTCACTGTGGAAGTAGTTCGCTTTTTACGCGCTGGGCTGTTGATTGTTAGCCGATTGTGAACGTTTTACGCAGAAATCGTTTATGCGTAACGCTGTTGAAATGCGTCTCCTTCTGTCACTGCGTTAATGTCACGTCGTGAAAGAAATTCTCACTTCTTTTGCGATTTTGCAACGATTGATGTGCGTAATTTAATCCTAGAAATGGCGCGTTATATTTAAACCGCTTTACGCACGGGGATATCCAAGAAAATAGGTATAATTGGCCAACAAGGGACATTGCATTAGTAGGAGGATGTATTCCATTGAGTGCAAAGTGTTTTTTTATCAGCGCTAAATGGCCGCGATCGTTACATAAAAGCAAGGGACAGCAGCTTTAAGACCATTAGCAGGCGGTAATTCTGGTTTTTTTAATACCGCACAATGGAATGAAATGAAGTAAGCGGTTTCTATGGGGAGCGTGCAGTTTTGTTAAGTACCTGGGGGTTGTGTGTTGTGTTGGGGTAAAGAGATGGTCAATATTAGCATTCCTCTGCGTCCTTTTTGGCTACAAGGGTATTGCACGGCTGCTGCTGCACTCTCCCGTCTTATGCTATAGGCTGCCACAGTATCAAGTGCTGTCTGGTGTAATTTGGGTCCATTGGAAAGGACTAATGATGTAACTGTTCTCAAAGTGGTTAGTAATAGTTTCTAGTGAGAGGTGCAGTCCACTTCTCTGGGATTCTTGTTTCGACACGCCATTTTTTGTTACTTGTGCGTAAAAGTAACAATGCGGTGATAAGGAGTGAATTAATTAGTCATTGTACCATTTCTGCACAGTTTTAGTGGACATTTTGTCAGATTTTTATGTTGGTCTTTTTAGTTTAGTGTTGATAAAACAGTAGCTCCACATGTTCAGTTAATTAAATACATTTGAAAAAAAGACAAACAACATTGGTCATTATGGAAATTATCCAATTAAGCAGAAATATGTTGTAAAACCAAATAAAAAACTCAATTAAGCAGTTGACATGGACAAACATTATTCAAGTTATTACGCCGTTTTTTATTACCAATCAAAATATCTTGCACTTCCAAGTACAAGTTTTAGCCACATAGACCAAACACCTCTTAGTATCATTGATGTCATTGGTAGCTGGGTTTTTTGAAGTCGACACAGCGCCTCTGAAGTGCAGCCCGGGGCACTGGAGTCAGCTGTGAGGTAATGCCATAAACAGTGGAGGATGGTGTAGAGAGGATCCAGTGGTCAACAGGAGTCTTCTATCTTGTCTGAAGTGGGGGTTGGCTCCACTGACTCTTGTTCTAGCCCAGTTTTGTGATCATTTGTCAGGTTATAATGCTAAAGTGTTGATATTATATTAACATGTGCTTATTGGTTGTTACTTATACTTATATTATACTTATATTCCCATATAACCTGTAGCTTTTTTATAGACAGAGACTTCACTGACTCACGGGAATTACTTGGTTACTGTAGCTTTACAACAATCAAACACAAAAACACGAGTGAAAGACAAGGCATTAAGAATAGTAGAAAAAAAAGCTCCTGTTGGTTTTTGGTGTCAAGGACCAACTCCTGCTGCTACTGCAAGAAGCGCCTTATCAACAAAAGCTTTATTTTTGTCACACAGTAACCAAGAGGGAGGTCCCGGGCTCTCAAAAAAACAAGACACATGAAGAAAGTCTTACGTGTGTTTTGTTTGAATTTCAAATAGTTCTCTGTTTAAACTCCAATGATGTTTAAAAAAAAAACTGTGACCTATGTGAAATTTTAATTAACTGCACAACTTGTCAAATATTTCATAAAGAGGATAATGGCTGCTCTTAACTTGTTTCTTTTGTGGATTTGTGAACCTTTTAGTCTAACGTAGTATATATTTTTCTCATTACAGTCATGGCTGACCACATGATGATGCCAATGCCCCATGGCTTCCGAATGGGCATGAATGGACCCCCCCAGCACAATGGCCAACCAGGCATGCGCAACCTCCCCAATGGACAGATGATGCACTACCGTGGCCCTCAGAACGGCATGGAGGCTGCAATGCGCCAGAGACAGGGCATGGTAGGACCCGGCGGTATGAACGCTCCCATGGCTAACCACCACCCCCACCACCAGATGATGTCCGGAAATATGATGTACAACAACCAAGGACCACCCCAGCACCCACATCACATGCACCCCCAAGCGCAACCACAGCAACAGGGGGACCCCAGCAGCAGCAGTACCACCCTGGAAACCTTACTTCCCAACAGCTTATGGCTAGCATGCACCTTCAAAAACTCAACACCCAATACCACGGACACCCGCTCAACCCGGCGAATGGGCACCACCTTCCCAATGGGGCGCAGTACCGCATGGGGCACAACCAACTGCCAGGGATCCAGCACATTGGCGGAAATATGGGTTTCAACGGCACAGACATGGACTTGATCGACGAAGAGGTCTTGACGTCATTTGGTTCTCGAACTCGGGTTGGATCGCGTCCAGGAGTTACCGGAGCTATTCCTGGGACAGAACGAATTTTGATTTCTTTACGGACTTTGTTTGCAAGCAGCAGCCCAGCACGGTTAGCTGTTGAGGACCCTCTGGACATTTGGATGGCTGGTTGTAACCTTCCAAAGATGGACCGTAGTAGCACAGCAAGACGAGACAATCCCCCTGTGATGTTTTGGGTGTTCTGTGTCTCTGTATTTGACTGTCTTTTGGGTCAAATGAAAAGCATGCACAATGATTGATCTTGTGCCATGTTTTTAGCCAAACCATGAAGCAGGCAACTGGCCCCTAGTGTGCCTCAATTGCCAAAGCTAAGGCAAAGTTTAAGCTGGAAAGGCAACGGGAAAATCAATCTAAACAACACTTTTGGGGTGTATTGAAATGTATTTTAGTCACCAAGTAGCAGACTTTATATGGATTGATTTATAAAAAGGTAGCCCTCAGAATCAGTTTCTACAAAGAGGTTTGTTTTTCTCAAATGTGTATATTGAAGGCTGGTTCTTCAAAAAGTGATGAAATTCTTAAAAGGGAGTGATTTTCCTTGGAGAGAGGTGTGCAGCATTTCTGGGTGACAGGGTTTCTCGTCTGTGGGTGAGGTGTTGATGATTTAGCGTTCAATGTCATGTACCTGCCTTCATCTACTGTACCACATCTGCTCCCTGCTAATTAACTGGAACAGCGCAGTGTGGGACTTAGCCAAGTGTTCACGGAGAGCTAGCAGCTTATAGCAGAATGCTCTTTTTAAGCAGGCTTTAAGCTATTACTTAAGAATAAAGAAGGCTACGTCCACACCAATGCTTTCTGTTTTCACCAGTAATGTTGTTGCCTTATACAGCCTCTGTTATTACTGCCTTAGTGTCAGGTGCACTTACACTAAAAATGTGCACACAGTTTCTTTGTAAGAAATGGGTCCATGGTGTGCTTACAGCCTTAAATGTGTATCAGCATGGACTGCTCAAACACTGTGTTTATTGGTTTAGGCAAATCAACATGCTACTGTATTTTTTGAGCAGGGGTCAAAATGACCCTTTTACTGTATGGGTATAAATGCGTTACCTACCCCATGCTGATCATATATGCTGTTTGTTATTTATTGAATGAATAAAAGTGGTTGTAGAATGAAAATCATCATCCATGTCTCATTATGGCTTGTCAAATGGAAGCTAACTTTGCTAATGTTGTTGTGCACTTTGCTACAGGATTTCTGTAACTATTTTGGAAAAGAATGCCCATTCTAATAATATAAAACCACGCTGTGCACACGAGTTCAACTCCTAAAATGGGCAAAATGTCACAAAGCAACATAATGCTAAGTATTAGTGTGGACGCAGCTTTGGCTGTGGTTTTTACATTTTAAAAGGAAACTAAACATTCTCTCCTCCACTGTTGTCCCACTGTTGCCCGGTGTGCTGAGGTGATTGTTAAAAATAGGGTGTTTAGCCAGTCCATTTTGTGGATGCAGCGCTCTCCCATTAGTTTAATCATTGTTTAAAGCCGCCACCTGTGGGCATTGATTCCATTAGGCCTGAGAAGCACAAAGCGTGCAGAGTTGTTGTTTTTTTGCCATAGATTCGCTTACACTGCTGCTTTTCTACTGATTACATTTAAATTACATGTTCTCACACGCTTGTCTTAATTGAGGTCGGCTTGCACATTCTCCAACGACTCAATAATTATAAAACGGACAGCCAGGTTGTGTGGCGTAGCGTTTTGAGTGCATTTGGTAATTAGGTTTTTGTGGAGGTTGCTGCTTTTTTTTTCCGCTGCAGGAGGACTTGTTCTGCAGAGAGTGGAGCAGGGTCAGAGCCGCTCCACCGCTTTGTGCTAATCTGCTCCTGTCTCTGTGGAGATCTGCCATCATCAGGCTCTCCAAACTACGGCCAAATGACGAGTGAGCTGCAGCCTCTCACTATACCACGGCCTTAGAAAACTGTGGCCTCTGATCGTTGCTATATCAATAAGCCTTCTTGTGTATTGTATCTTTGTACTGTAGACTAGAAGTGTTCAAGTTGATCTAGACGTATTTCAAGAACACATGTTATGCATTATTATGGCTTTAACTTTCTTTTAACATCTTTTGGTCACTCTGGAATAAGTATTACACATTTTCTAACTTAAAATAATAACAATATACTTCATAAACTTCACCTCAGTTTCCAATGAGACATTTAAAAGCTGGAGCTCCCTCTGCTGTCAGCAACAGGAATTAACATTTAGAAAGGAAACAATTTAAAGTAACTTTTCTCTGTGACTGCTATATTTGTAGAGCTAAGCACTAGTTGTGAAGACAGTTTGAATGAATCCAGTGAGGTTAATGAATGTTAATGGGCTTAAAAAACTGTGTAGAAGAAGCTGAAGTTTTATCTATGACGCAACTAAACTGACAGTATACAAACAGAGTGCTTAGAGAAAACATTGAATTAATGGATAAACAAGCATGAGTGAAACAACAATACAACTTCAGGTATGTTTTTGACAAGGGGACAGCCAATTTTGCATAATATGTGTTCTCTAAGGTATTTTGAAACTTTGTCAGGTGTAGATGTAACAGTAGCCGATTTTTGACGTGTGTTGACAGAAAATATACTATCCTATGTTTCTGCAGAGTGTGTAGATATGGTATGGCTTAGAAAACGAATGAAGCTTTAAGTCCAGCTGAGAGGGCTGCCTCACTGTCCAATGCAGCAGAGAATGTTCCACTGCTCTGATGGTACTGTCTCAAGATGGTGGTGAAAATGTCAGATTGTACTGCTTTGTTCTGACTCGGCTGCTGTGTTCACACTTGGTCCTGGTTTTGTTCTGATTTAAGAGCCCGGTGTAGTCCTCATGTAGACTTGTTTTTAGTCCTGTTCTACTTAGGGGCTGTAATGAAATTGAAATTTGAGCAGATACAATTCAAACAATCAAATCGCAAAGGCTGCAAGTATTTACTGTTTTTTTACTGTTTTATCTGTAGTTAACGAAGATGTTTTTTGAAATTCTTGTATTATTTAGTATTAGCTCATATTTCAGTCTCTTAAATGTTAACGCTCCTGGAGTTGTTGTTACAATGTGCAGTCTGAACAGAATCCTACTTTTAAAATATATATTGCAAATCTAATCACAATTACAGAACTTGTTTGAAAATCACAACTGGATTTTTTTCCCAAATTTGTGCAGCCCTAGTTCTAGTCCAGGTTTAGTCTTGGTCTAATCCGGGTTTATTTCCAGGTTTAGTCTCAGTTTGTATGTGGTGAACACAAGTGTGAGCGCAGCCTGACACACTGTTTTATTTGGGTAAACCTCTTTATGTCCCCCCCTGTACCCAGATCCCCAAAGCTTTTGTAATGTTATTGATTCTATTTTAAGAAAATGTATTTTATTTTCAAATAAAATATTTATTTAAAGAATTTCTTTTTGTGTTTTATGAAAATTTTGTAATCATACAATCTGCATATTTTAAAGGCACTGTACCTGATTTTTACTGTCTTAAACTTAAATAGAATTTGTTCATGTTGTTAAAATGGTTTGCAGTGGTTCAGACGTTATTCCTCACTTTACTTATGCTTTCAGAGCATTTTAATTATTCACAGTGATGAGTTTATAAGCACTTTCCACAACAATCAGAAACCAGAGTAGAACAAAGAAAACACCTGTCATTTCATTGTTAGCATGCTAGTTATTTTAACTTTACAGTGCTGGTGCAACTGCTCTCTCTGGCCTCTGAAAGTTGGAAATACTCATTGCTGTGGATAATTACGATGCTCAGAATGCATAAGGTAAGTGAGGAATAACTTTGGACCACTGTAATATATTTACATTCAACTAGTTCTTTTTATATATATATACATATCATTTCATATCATTTATTATTTATCATGATTTTTACAAGACAGTAAAAATCCTCTTTCATTTAAACTATATACAAGTTGCATATTTCAATGTAAAATGTTCAAAATGTTCCATCTTTGGAGTCATTTCTATTGTTAGACACTTTTCCCCCACGTACGTGATGAGCAGTCAGGAACAGTGGTGCAAACTATCCTCCTTTCTGTATCATGACTCAGCACTCCATCAGCACAAATCTCCCATCTTCCCTTTTAGATCTATCTTTATGTTCTTTTAACGCAGTAAAACATGCACCACTGTTGTGGGACTAAGTTCTATTCCCCACCATAGGACGTATAGGCCTTCTCTGATTTTTGGCTCCCGCTGTAGGAAGTCAAATGCTATTTCAGGATATTCGCAGAGACATCCTGTCGCTGTGAGCCAGGATATCAATCACCATAAATGACATGGCTCTTCCCTTATATGTCCACATACTGGCCATTTCCGAGCTCCGTGTTGTAATGCAAAAGAAACACTGAAAACAGCCATATAAAGCATTACACTGCAGCTTTTTAGGCATGATCTTAATGGTATTTCAGGCTTTATAACTTAATATAAGCGTGACTTTTTTTTTTTTCTTTTTCTTTTTTACAGAAAATGCTTGGATTAAAGCTGCATGTGAGTGTCCTTTAGTGGCTGTGTTTTCCGTGGCACTCTCTGATTTCTGCATACAACTAAACATAGCTGGAAAAAATACTCAGTTTTGTTACTTAAGTAAAAGTACAGATACTGGTGCAAAAAATACTCAAGTAAATGTATCCCATAAGAAACTCTACTTGACTAAAAGTGTGAAAAAGTATCTGTTTTTGAATGTACTTAAAGAAAAAAAAAGCTTTTTGGCATATAATAATGCTTCAAATATAGTGATTTGATTCAGAGTTTGCTGAATTTTTGTTCAACAGAAAAAATTGTATTGATTTTCCTAGTTGTTTTTTTTTTCATATTTTTGTTTGGTCAAACTACAAATGCGTTTCTTTTCAGCAGGTCTCAAACATATTTTTTACCTTTTCAGTTCTGTTCAAAAATGTAGTAGAGTAGAAAGTACAGATACCTGCTCCCGAATGTAGTGAAGTAAAAGTAAAAAAGTATTCTACAACAGTACTATAAAATCTACTTAAAATCTACTTACTTAAACATTTTTTACTTAGTACAGTAACACTACTACTTTTACTTCATGACATTCTACCACTGATACTTCTTATAGTAATAAAATATTTTATTTTAGGTACGTTTGAAGCCCCAAGGTCCCAGGACAGGGCAGATAAAAAACACTTCAACAGAGTCTTAATGCATTCAAAGAAAAACAGCGGATAACAAACTGCAGGGTTAAAGCAGAAATGGGGGAAAGAAAGAAAGCAGAACGTGACCTTTTGGCACCTGATGAACAATTTAGTGTGTTCTCTGTCAATAAGAGGTGCTGCTGTGTGTGTGCATAAATGAGGAAAAAAAATGAAATTTAAATGATTTAAGTAAATGTCTGCAATATAACCAGGAGTGAAAAATGTAAGAACATACATATATATATATATCTATATATATATATATATATATTATCTATATATATATATATATATATATATATATATATATATATATATATATATATATATATATATGGGGAGATATTTCCGCATATGCACCTTGAATTATGAGTACGTGTTTGCAATCTGAATTGTGAATTACGGTTATATTCCAAGCAGAAAGCTGAATAAGCCACTTGCTTTGGGTTGCCAGGTTGTGTGTCCTCAGACAGCAGCTAATGGCGTCCCAGTTTAATACATAATCACAGTGGATTGTATTTTAAAACGCCCATATTAATCTATTTTCTGATCTATGTTATATTGTTTCCTCTCATCACAAACAGACCTGGAGAGTTGTGTTTTGTTTCATTCACACATGTTTAACACACAGATCCTGCATATTTTAGGCTGAGTTCTTCTCTCAAACAGAAAACATTCAGTTCCACCTTGTGATGTCATGAGGTAATACAGGAAGTGCTCCACTGTTTTTAAACTCCATACAGCTTCACTAGAATCATTTGGATGATTTCAGCCCTGAAATTGATTGTCTATATGGAACTAAATGCAAAAGGTAGCTGTTAACTTGAAAACTACCACTGTGTGTGACATCACAAAGTGGAACAGAGGATTTTGAGCTTTGAACATGTAGACAGGCTAATAAACCAGGATTACTCAAACATGTGTGAATGAAAACAAAACACCACCCGTGGTTATGTTTTTGATGAGGTAACAACATTATAACATGGTTTAACGGTCACAAGAGTCCATTTTAAAACAGCAGGAGTGCAAGATATGATTTTAAATCATGAATTAAAACATTTGTCCCAAGTATATTTTAAAGAAGCAACGTTAAACCTTGATTAAAAGTCTCAAGAGAATTTAGCACTATATGTTCCTTTAAGAGCTGAAAAAAAAATGTCCCATTAAAATTCTAATTAGCAGCACTGGAAAGTCATGTTGGGGATACCTGAAACGAAGAGCTGCTTAGACGATCAAGGCACCACTTTGTCCTTGAGCTATGGAACGGATTATAAGAAGTCACAGAGAAGCATATAAACCAGCACAAGTACAGCTGCAGAACCACCATCTCCCCACGGTTCAGAGGAGGAACGTCAAGGTTAAATAATAACGAAAGAAAGAAGAAGAAGTTAAAAAATGGACCCGTTTTACAGTAAAAATACAATAGATTAGTGAGTAAAAAGTGTTATTTTTAGCATTTTCTCTTTCCTGTTTCAGTTCAGTAGAAGCAGTTAAAGGTTAAATAGCCCGTATTACGCTATTTTCTGATCTATGTTATTATGCCTTAAAGCTCACAAGAATCCATTTGGAGTAATATAGGACCTTTAAATAGCGAGGCTGTGAGAAAGATATGTTGAAAACCGGCAGCTGTGGTTCCCGTATAATTAAGTCAGCGTATAATTCTCTAGTTAGAAATGTCAAAGTATTTTTTAGCATTTTGTTGCAGATTTGGTTATTTTAGTTAATATGAGTTCAGTGGAAGCAATTGAAGGTTACAGAAAGTAAGAAGAACAAGAAAATGTGTTAAATAAGGCAGCTGTGGTTACCGTACATCACAAATAAATGCAGAATTCTCTCGTTAGCAAATGTCATATAGTATTTTTAACATTTTCTATTTTAAATTTTAACTAGCCTCCGCGGGTGGTCTCATCCCCTTTTTCCTCTAGCGGAGGCCTGGGACCGTGAGGGTTCTGAGCAGTATCTTTGCTGCTCGTGTACTGTACTGCACTTTTGCTGGACGGAGATGTTGGATTTTTTTTTTTCCTGGGATCTGCTGTAGCCACTCCTCCAGTTTTGGGGGTCACTGCCCTTGTAGTACTCCGATGACCCCGGGGCACCCACTGAGCGACGGTTGGGAGCTGGAATCCACACAGGATACTTCAGTCAGTGTGACAGCGCCCAATCATGTTTATGTCGAGATTGTGTGGGATTCGAACCACCAACCTTCAGATCAGTGGACAAACACTCTATAGTACATATAATTTCTTCTATTTTAGCTTGCTTCAGTTTTATTAGTGCTTGCTAGTTGCACAATGATGCTATATCTATTTTTAATTACTCACATCTGCTTTGTGAATGTATTGGAATTAGCAATGTGGGTGAGGTGTCTTGCTCAATTACACAATAAGTCTGGGGCGAGTTTGAAAACTGGGTTACACACCATTGTGCCACATCACACGGCTTTATAACGCCAGACCAGGGATGGAAGGTAACATAGTTAATAGTAGAAAAGTACTGCACTTAAGAAGAAATTTTAGGTATTTGTACTTTACTTAAGTAGTTTTTACCTTTTTATCTATACTTTTATTTAAGCAACATCCACCACTGGCACAAGACTACAGTGCAAACAAACATGAAATCTTTATGGTAATGCTGTATGGATTTGGCTCTGGGAAATGGATGGGTACACCTCAGGGTTAATATATACAGAATACACACAGTGAGGTACTCTGGATCATCATTTCTTAACCTTACTTCATGTTTTTTTTTTACTTTTTCTCTCCCCTTAAACAGAACTGATAACCTATACTGAACAAAAACAGACAGCAGTAAAAAACTTGAAATGAAATGAAAAATACTAAAACTGTAAAACCAGTCATCTAAGAGATTTACATTTGGATTTTGCATTTTTAAAACAAAAAAGCAAATGACCAGCTGTGCACAGACCATAAAGAATTCTGGATTAGTCACTATTTCTAGGGTTACAGTGACTTTCATGTTCCTTTCTGTTTAATATTAACAACGATTCCTTACACTCAGGATACTTTGGTTGGTCGAAGTCTCTCAAAGTGCTACACTGGAGTCATTATTCATTCACTCCACACTCGGTGGTGGTAAGATACTATTGTAGTCACGTCTGCCCTGGGACAGACTAACTGAACAAGGCTGCAGTCTGTGCCATCAGCCCCTTGAACCACAACCATCATTCGCACCGTATAATATGTAGAGTTCATTTACAAAAACAAGCACCATTTGAAAAAGTCATTGGAGGCTTGTAGTTTATTCTTAGTAGATGGTAGTAAACTTTTCAAAAGCTAAATGTATTTTACTGCTATTAAAATCTAATTCCATCTCCATCCATCCATCCATTTTCTTCCTTTTATCCGGGGGCAACAGTCTGAGCAGGGACTCCCAGATTTCCCTTACCCCAGACACGTTCTCCAACTCCTCCGGTGGGACCCCAAGATCCTCCCGTGTGTCCTGGGTCTTCCCTGGGGTCTTCTCCTGGTGGGACATGCCCGGAACATCTCCCCATCCTGAACAGATGTCCGGGCCACCTCAGCTGACTCCTGTCAACATGGAGGGGCAGCGGCTCTAATCCGAGCTCCTCACCCTATCTCTAATGGTGCGCCCAGCCACCCTGCGGAGGAATCCCATCTCGGTCACTTGTATCCGTGATCTTGTCCTTTCGGTCATTACCCAAAGCTCATGACCATAGGTGAGGGTAGGAACGTAGATTTTACCGGAAAATCGAGAGCTTGCCTTTTGACTCAGCTCCTACTTTACCACTCCATCTCCATCGAATTCCATCTCTTCTTGATAAAATCCACTTTACATATTGGCATTGATAATATCTCAAAAAAACAGTAACAAAAAGAAACACTTTTTGGCAACTTTTCAAAACGGAACTGTCTGGTTTTGCTACTGAACTCTTCATATTAACAATTTCGTTTTTGACTTTTATTTATTCAGTCTATTTTTTATAACACATTACTCATCTAACAGCGACCTAAAGTGCTCTGAAACGGCCTTAACTTCAGCACGCTAAACTAAAAACTGATTACATCAACTTTCATTGACTGACACAGTTACACAGTAAAAAGTGAGTGTCCAAAAGTACAGCTGAAGAAGATGGAGCGAGATTGAAGGTCTAAACAGGGCGCTTATGGCACATGTTGAGCATAAATCAGCGCACAGCCTCAGTGGGAGGACACATACGGAGGACAGGACGGGGGACATGCATTTGACTGGTGCGTGTCATGGCCGTCCTCAGGAGATGGAACGTGCTGTTCTAAGTCTGAAGGACACACACTCACCACTGTCAGGGTGCTGCCAGCGTACTGCATGAGCCTGGGAGCACAACATGGCAGATAAGAATTAAAGGGCCCATATTACGCTATTTTCTGATCTATGTTCTAATGTTTGTTTCCTCATCACAAACAGACCTGGAGCTGTGTTTTGTGTTCATTCACACATGTTTAACACACAAACCCTGCATATTTTAGGCTGTGTTCTTCTCTCAACAGAAAACACTCTGTTCCACCTTGTGATGTTGCTGTACAGTAGGGGTGTCAAAACTCAAATTCATCGAGGGCCAAAATTGAAAGCTGGGACTAAGTTGCGGGCCAAACTAAATATTTTCTGAAACATTTTAACAATATCTCCATGTTTTTCAAAAGGGGTGGATTAAATTTGAGTGAGGCGACAGGTAGCAGATGCGAATGAGTATCAACAGAAGTGGTGGGGGCCAATGCGAACGTATTTCCAAAGCATTCTGGGATTTGTAGTATTACAGGTACATGCGCTATACCGACATGTCAGGCAACAGGCCAGCTCTAATACATATTTGACATGATCTCTCGGGGCCAAATATAATTATATCAAGGACCAAATTTGTTTCTGCTATACAGGAAGTGCTCCTCTGTGTTTTAAAACTCCACACACCTTCACTAGAATCACCGGGTCATTTCAACTCTGGAATTTCCAATCTCTACTGAACTAAAGGGTAAAAGGTAGCTGTTAACTTTAAAACTTCATGACATCACAAGGTGGAAACAGAGCATTTTGAGCTTTGAAGATGTAGACAGACTAATAAGCACAACTTCAGACAGGTTTATAAGGAGGTAACAACATTATAACATGGCTTAAACCTCACAATAGTCAGTTTTGCGTAATATAGTACCTTAAAGCTAACATTTTTAACAAGGTTTTAATAGTATTTTAAGTATTAGTTTACTCAAAGTTGCATTTCTATTGATTCATTTGTGTTTGAGTAAGTCTGTATTGTCAATTCCGTGTCAGAAATGTCACAATAATAATTTTTTAAGTCTGCCGTTTTGTCACATTGAAGCGCAACTTTGAAGAGGCGGGGCTTTTCAGTTCAACGGTTCTGAACAGGACGTCACTGGACCAGTTTCTGTTATTAAGCCATTTTAGGTCAACGTAGTGGTTTAAAATGAACAAAATGCAAAATAATAAAGTATGCATGTGAGGCAAAAAGAGGTATGTATAATTTCTGTGCTGGCAACAACAAACTGCTGTTATTAAACTTGTTAATGTAAAAACTATAGCGTGTATCTAATGCTGTTGACAGGGTTCATTTGCAGCTGCAGACAGGCGATAGGTTCACTGAGCTAGAAAATGATGGTATATTGTTATACACATCCTTTATCATTAGCATAAATTATAATATGCTACTTTAACAAGCTCAAAACATAACAAAAGTATCGATTTAACTTAAAATACCCACAAAAGCAACACTCATCAAACCAATATCAACAAAAAAATGCTCACTTGCAGCCGTTTTTTGTTTGTTTAATTAAGTAGTTTATTCCATTAAATAAAACCTTTCTCTTTGTTTCTATGTGCAGATTTAATTTTGCATTCCATAATTAGAACATAATGACCGAACCAGATGTTTTGAGGGTGTTTCACTGTTGCAGTTGTACAGTATTTACCATCATTGTTTTTAATTAGCAGCGATGTAAACCGGCTTCCTTTGCCATTCTGCCTCGTGTCTCATTTAAAAGATTTATGCAAATAACAACATCACAAAGTGAGATTGTTCATTCCCATAGATAGCGCTGACAGCTGTCTCACACCTGTTTCCTGTTTGACTGAAATGCACCATTCTTAGCCAGAACATTTGCAAATCAACAGCTTCTTGCAGTGACTGTGGTTTAACTTACATTATCGTAAGTAAACACAACAGCTGCTTCTACTGGATTTTTTGACATGTATTTGAGTAAAGTTGGTCACACCCCAGTACAGATATATTGTATAAGCAGCTATTTAGGTCAAAATAAGTCCATTGAGTTCTGTATACCAAGGATCAAGAAGTGCACTGTGTGGTTTGCATGCTAGTTGTTGTTAGGTTTACTGTCAGGAGGAATAACTTTGGACAAACTGTTTTAGGCCAGGGGTGTGTCAAACTCACATTCAGTGGGCCAAAATTAAAAACTGAGACAAATTCACAGGCCAAACTTAATATTTTTTTGAAAAATGTACTGCACACTGATATGTAATGTTTAACCTTTTCATATGGAAACAAACTTTAGTTTCGCTTAAACAAAATCTCAAACAACTCAAGCTTGATATTACAAACAGAGAGAAATTAAATTTGAAATAAAAGGCACATCAGTAGTATTCATTTCTTATTTAAATCAATAAAATAAATTATGTCTCTCACTGTAGTAAATAATTTGGCTGAGGTGACTAGTAGCTTGGTTGCTAATGTCCCTCCCAGAAAAGGAGGGGCACTTGCCGGTCTCAACTACACGCCAGCGTACTAGCAAAGCATTCTGGGATTCGTAGTATTAGTGATGCATGCGCTATATACCAGTGGACCAGCTCTAATTCGCATTTGGTATGATCTCACGGGCCAAATATAATTACACAATGGCCCAGATTTGGACCTCGGGCCTGAGTTTCACATATGTTGTTTTAGGCTATGTGAACTAGGTTTGCTTTTTTTCACACGTATTTAACCCAATAAAAATCTGGTAAAGCCCCTTTAAAGTGCATATTACTTTCACTAAAACGTAGTAACCATCATTACATTTAAGATTTTACTAAATACTTGCCTAGATTTTCTAGTTAATACCTTTTGGTGACGTATATGTTTTTACTTCCTGGTTGAAAATGCGCAGCAGATATGACATAACTGCTACCTAGCAACCATAAGGCTAACAATTTATTTATTTGCATTAGTCTAATTACTATAGTGTAACTTAGACTGAAGTTTAAGCTTTCACACTTGAGATGGAGAGATGGATGGATATTCTGCTTTAGAAGTCATCACTACTTCAAACTGCCACGTAACTGAACTGAACTGTGATCAATATGTATTTTTCAAACCAAAACCATAATTAGAACAACATGAAAAACTGTCATATGCACTTTTAACAGGTCCGGTATTGTGCAAAATGGACTCTTGTGAGCTTTAAACCATGTTATAATGTTGTTACCCTCCTCAAAACATACCTGGAGGTGTGTTTTGGTTCATTTACACATCTCCAAAGCTCAAAAATGCTCTGTTCCACTTTGTGATGTCATGAAGCAGTAGTTTTCAAGTTAACAGCTACATTGTTCCTTTAGTTCAGTGGAGAGTGGTTATTTCTAGGGCTGAAACTATCCAAATGATTCTAGTGAAGGTGTATGAAGTTTAAAACACAGTGGAGCACTTCCTGTATTACCACATGACATCACAAGGTGGAACAGAGTATTTTCTGTTTGAGAGAAGAGCTCAGCCTCAGACACAACATTGTTACATAGATCAGAAATTAGCTTAATATGGGCCTTAAAGTGGCAAATTTTCTCTTCCTTGTCATCGCTGTTGTTCTTTGGAAAGACTGATATACACAGTGCTAGAGAAAAGTTACACTTGTCCTTGGCTAGTGCCTTGGCCTTTGGAAACTTTCCCTGCTGAGTTTAAAATGTCAATTACTCCTGACGTAACAGCACAGGATGGATGTTGGACCTGTCAAAAAGTCGACAGCTTGTTTGCCTTACCGCTCCAGTGTTAAGTCTCGAAAATAAATTTGTAGTGGTAGTGGCATCAACATAAGAAAAGATACATTGCCGGGGCGACAGTGTCTCAGTAGGTAGAGTGATCATCCCATAGACTGTATAAAGGAGTGAACTACGGGAGTGTGAAGTCATCGATAGCGTTCGGCTCCGGTTAAACGAAGCTCATCGAGGCTAGCAGTTATAGGGGCGAATCTGGAGTCACGTTTCATATTTGCAATTTCGACTACGAGAATCATAGCAAAGAGAGCCGCTAGTTTAGCAAGGAGCAGGTGCTTAGCAAGGCTGTCAATCAAACCTGTTGTTAATGCTAGCGGGAGCGACCTCGGGGAAAGAAGGCATCTGATTTGCCTGTTATTAATGTTCATATCTTGATTGATGGACAGAATAGCAAAATAAAAACACCAGGATCACGTAGAGCAGGTTAATACGAACATTTTAAGATCAAAGTGACGGGCCTGATAGCGGCAGTTACAGAGAGAGGAGTGACGTTTTTTTTTATAGAAAATGAATTGGAGCCAGAGTTGATAGAAGCGTGCCAATGATCACTTCCTATTTGGACCACGCGGCTAGCAGGTTAGCACTGTCAATGGTTTGTCCTCTGATTTGGAGGTTGGTGGGTCGAATCCCGCTCCAAAATAAAGAAGATCAGGTCCAGGTCCATTTGATCCCACAGATGATTGTGTCATTGTGTCCATGGGCAAGACACTGAACTCGACTCATCCCCAGCCCATTATAAATATATTTTTTTTGATCCGCAACCATGTCGGTCATTTGAAATCGTATACTGTACTTGTTTCGTCGTTTCATCACCTTGTGCAGACAGATAACTTCTCACTATGTTTGTGAGTTCAACATCTGTGGATTTGAGCCGTTGGGCCAATCACAGAGCAGCATTGTGGTTTAGGGCGGCCCAGACGAACCAAAACAAACAGACGTGCAGAAGTGAGGCTAATTTCACAGAAACAAAACGTAGTACAGGGAATTGTTACACTGTATGTGGAAAACGTCTGCGCTTTTCGTCAGACTGAGCTTGCAAAAATGAGATCCACTCCATCCACTTGCTCAGTTGTTGTGACACTTTTAATCAGCTTCTAGTATCGAATTGCCTTTTCCGCCTCCTTCCGACAGGTTTCAAGAGTGATCATGTGTAGGTCTTGCATAATGATACCCTCATGTTTTTGGCTAATCTTTTTTTGTTCAGTTGGGTACAAGCCCGAGGTTCAAACACGGTCTCGACATGGAGTCACCCGGCCCAGCTCAGCGTTGCCACTTCAGGCTTTAGCAGTTAGGTCGGTGGCTGTGCACTGATCACGCACAGTAGTTCAGTTGGTAGTGTTCGTCCTCTGATCTGAAGGTTTGGTGGTTTGAATCCCGCTCTGTGTCTGTGTAACACTGGTGTATGAATATGTGTGAATGGTTGAATGGTGCCTTGATGTAAAGCACTTTGAGTGTTTTGAAGGTGAAAAAGCACTATATCAAAAAGTATCATTTTTAGCAGTGCTCTTCTCGCGAATCCTACCACGACAACTGAAGGATTCTGAACGACTGAAGGCTGAGTTGAAGGTAAGTTTATTTGTATAGCGCAATTCATACATAAAGTAATTCACAGTGCTTTAGAGAATAAGAAAGTCATTAAAATCACAATGCAAACACATCAAAACATGAATAATCATCATAAAATTTGCATTAAAAGAGAAGAGCGCAGAATAAAAACCTTTCAGTCATATGCACAGCTAAACAGAACTTAAAACATCGTTAAAGTCGAGGCCTGTCTCACATCTTCAGGAAGACTGTTGCATGGTTTACCTGCATAAAACTGAAACACTGATTCTCCATGTTTAGTCCTGACTCTGGGCACTTGCAGGAGGCCAGTCCCTGAAAAAAATCCCCAAAAATCCACAAAATCCCAATTTTTTTGTATCAAAGACATACAGACATTTCAATAGATTCATGGTGGGTGTAGTGCTTTTGTTTCGTTCTTTTCAGTCTTTAACGCAGTTTAAGACTAGACTGAAAACCCACTTCTTCTCCCTGGCATTTAATAATAGCTACACTGGATATCTTGGTGTTTTATCGTACTTTGCCTATGTATTGTACTATCTGTATATTTCTTTTTGTTGATTTTTTTATGTGAAGCACGTTGGTCAGCTGACGTTGTTTTTAAATGTACTATAGAAATAAAATCGTATTGAATTTCCTTTAATATGTATTATGTTTTAAGCTGGTTGATCTTTCACAAGACGACTCACGGCATATATTGTAGTAACTGCCTAATACACAACTATAAAAAAACCCAACATTGTCCCCATTGTCAGTGGGTGGTAACACTCTCATTTTTGTCACAAGCCAAGAAACTACAACAGCTTTCACTTCCCAGTTAAGCTTGCCAACGTGCGAGCAGGTTCTGTTTCATATTCCCAGTACACAAGTTGTTATTTGAATGTTGTTGATCACGTAGGCTCCAGCTGACTCATAGGGAGTGTAAATACTGCTTAGGCTGCTTGTTTGTGTGCACGTGACGAGTGTGTTTCTGTCCATGCTGTGCTCAACTCCTCTTGGACACAGCTCTGGCTAAGGACACTCTTATCTCCCCAACATAAACAGGAAGCTGCCTTATTCTGTCACTTCTCGTCCAACCACAAAAGGTCATTACCAAAACCCCTGAATTAGGTTGCTGCCTGCGTACAAGCCGAACACACAGCACTTGAAATTCATAAATAGCAGAGAGTCTATTTTTGGACCGTGCAAAATGGGGAAGTTATTTTTGAGGCAATTTTTTGTTTACTGCATTCCACGTATGTTTAGTCATGCGTTTTATGCTTTGAGCGAGAATCAACAACGTGACGTACAATGGGGCGACAGTCGCTCAGTCGGTGGAGCGTTTGTCCGCCGATCGGAAGGTTGGCGTAAACATCATCGGTAGGGTCATCAAATCACAGGTCGGCGATGCGATTTCAGCCCCCGCAAATGAATACTGCTGTGTGTCCTTGGGCAAGACACTTAATCCACCTCGCGCCCATTGTTTGCATACACCGGCGTATGAAAGTGGGTCTGTCTGTGCGAATGGGCGAGCGGTTTCTTGATGTAAAGTGCTTTGAGTGCTTTCAAGATAGAAAAGCACAATATAAAAATGTGACTAATTACAATTTAAATAGTCATTAAAAGGAAAAAGAAAGTGTCCAAACGTTTGATCTGCTTGTGCACTAAGAAAAAAGAGAGTAAACTAGCCAAAAATGTTAGCGTGAAGCGTGGAAGCTGGTTAGAAGTTTGTTTCAGTGAAGGTGATTTGTGCACCGAGCACAAATGATGATGAAATTATTAAATTATGTAATCTTTAAAACAAGTAAGTGGTATTTGTGCACTTTTTGTGGTTAATGTTCTGATCCATCCATCCAATATTTGTCGCATTGCACACATTCTTTTGACCTGTAATTGGATTATGGATGGTGACCACTTACCGGTAATCCCAGTTAATTAAGAGATTGACATGTGCTTTGCTTAATATTTGGTTTCTTTTGTCACACATTAGCCATGTTTTAATTTCCCGGCAGCAACCTGTCAAAATTGTTTGAGATAGGCAAACAGAGGGCTTTCACTGTTATATAAATGAGATAATAATAAGACAATGTTGATGTTAACATTTCACTTAAGACGGCAATCAACTTTTGTGCAACCGTTTTGCTAGTGATATTAGCATTTAATTCTACTGGGCGACAATAGTTCAGTTGATAGAATGTTTGTCCACTGATCTGAAGGTTAGTGATTTAAATCCCCCTCTCGCCATAAACACCATTAACCCAGGTTGGCGGTGTGATTCCAGCTCCCAAGGATGAATGCTGTCATTGCGTCATTGGGCAAGACACTTATCCCTTGCCCCCGTGTATGCGCACACTGGTGTATGAATGTGTGTGTGAATGGGTGAGTGGTTCCTTGATGTAAAGTGCCTTGCAAAGCGCTGTATAAATATGTGACCATTACCATTTCAGTCTTTGCATGTCACATTACAGCATGTTTTGGTAAGTACCGTCAAGAGCTGCCAGATTAATCAAAATGTCAGTTTGAATGGATGCAATTAGCAAATCGCAAAGGTTAAAAACATTTAAGTATAATCATTTCCTCCACTAATTTACTCTGCCTAGTTTGGTCTTTTAAGTCAGTACTAACTGGCGCATGTAAAATGTGAACTTTGAACAGAATCCTTCTATTAAAACATAGATTGCAAGTCTCATCGCAACCCTAGTACCTATATTCTTATTCTTCCATATACTAGGAACTGTATACAATATGAAGACCCTCACTTTCAGCTAACAAATGTATTTTTAACTTTGGTGCATAGTTATTTCAATGTGCCTCCGGGCTGCAGTTTACCTTCTGCCCACTCCACACTGCATATATCAGGACTATAGCAATCACTGCACCTAGAAACTCTATTTTTAACACGCAACACATTTTGTTTCAGAGCAGTTATTTCTCAGTGAGGTATGCATGTTCTCTGTGTGTCTGGGTGGGCTCCTCTAGAAATGTTCCACAGTTTAACAGTAAACATTTCTTGCATTGATTCAATTACAGTTATTCCACAGATCTGACTTGTAACTTGGAGGGTAAGTGGACTCTGATAAGTGCCATACTGCGGAGCATTCAAGGCGACTGCATCTCAGTTGGTGGAGTTTTCGTCTACTGATTGGAAGGTTGCCGGTTTGCATGTTCTCTGTGTGTCTGGGTGGGCTCCTCTAGAGTCCCCTTTATCATCAAATGCATGAAAGGCTATCCTCCAGCTAGGTACTCCTCATTATGAACCACTGGTCACTCTCTGCTCCTGACAGGTTGCCTCAGTTTCATTGAAATATGGGTCAAATACCTTAAAGCTGAACTATGTGACCTTTCTAGTGGAGGGTTTTCAACATCCTAGTCATAAGAGATTTTATGGCTTTACCTGAAACGTTCCACAGTTTAGCAGTAAAAATTCCTTACATTTATTCAATTACAAACCACAGATCTGACTTGTAACTTGGAGGGTAAGTGGACTCTGGTAGATAAGTGCCATACTGCCATATTCAAGGCAACAGCAGCTCAGTTGGTAGAGTATTCATCTACTGATTGGAAGGCTGCTGATTCAAAATCTGCACTCAGCTTAAAAATACATCATTGGTAAAGTAGTCAGAGGACCCACTGAACCAATGAATGTGTCCTTAACCCACCTTTCCCCTAGTGTCTGCGTACACTGGCGTATGAATGAGTGAGTGGTTTTTGATGTAAAGCGCTTTGAAGGTGGAAATATATAAAAAAAAATATGACCACTGACCATGGAAAAGTTACATTAGGCACCTTTAAATTTGCATTGTACATTGTTTTTGCATACGCAGCAAAAATCCCCTCGTGTATCTAAGAGCAGTCTTTTTCAGATTACACATATTATGAGCACAATCTCTGGGTGCACCGCCACTCCAGTATAATAGACAGATGTGAGCTGGGAGCTGATAATACCTGGATGCATGAGCTGTCATTATGCTAAAGCACAGTTGGATGTAAGAAGAATCAGACACACTCAGCCATGCAATTATACCAACAGAGCCAATGCCACATGCTCTTTGTCACTACAGTTGTAACAGACTGACAGATTACAAACAGTTTTTACACGTGTAATCTACTGTGAATAGACTAAACACCTAAAATACGCCTACAACAAAATCTCAAATAGAGCTGATCAACTGGGCGGTGCCGTCGGTCTAAAGAAAAGAGTGAAGGAGGAGGATGGGTGGGCGGGGTCTAGAGGCATAAGGAACAGTGTGATTGGTCTAACAGGTATCCACACTTCAAACTCTCCAGACCACTGAAGGCAGCACAAACAAATGTAGGTGTTTTTGACCAGAAAGCTGCAAATGTACCTAGTTTGAGCTAAATTTGCACACAGTTTAGTAGTGGAAAAGTGGATTTAGTATTTAACGCCACTTTAACCCCTAACTTCCTCTGAAAGATTCGTTTTTTTTCCCATACTCCACTAACCCCATTGCTACTGGTCTGTGGAACTTTCGAAATGATTCTAGTGAAGAGGTGTGGAGTTTAAAAACACAGTGGAGCACTCACAAACACTCACATGTCAGGCATAATGATGTGAAACAGTGAATCAGAGCATGAGACGGTAAAACATTTGCAAATTAAAGATATAAAGTGTTAAAAGCATGTGCACTGATCCTGGAAAATAAACCAGAATGAGTTTTTTTAAAAGTCGTGGTAAAACAAAGTACGTTTTAATGTCGGTTGTAGGTGGTTCCAGTCACTTGCTGCAAAGAACTGAAATGAGGTTGGGTCAGAAGCTGCTGAAGCGGAGTGTGTGCGACTGGAGCTGGGAATGTTTAGTAGTGAGCTGAGGTAGGGCGGTGTTTTACCATTTAAAGCTTGTAAATGAACAATAACCGGTGGGTTTGTCTACGGCTATTAAAAAATCATGCGCACAGTTTAGTAGCGGACAAAGTGGATTTAGTGTTTGATTCCACTTTAATCGATAGTTGCTGCTCATCCAAGCCGTTTCTTCAGTTCCATTCAGACAGATATAAGGCAGTGTCCACCAGCAATCTGACCAGAACTGAAAAAGCGGCTTGGATGAGCAGTGAAACGTCTCCACTCCTACAACTTTATGTCCAGATTTTACTTTTGGCTTTTACTATGGATCAGACCTGGACGACTGCGGGATAACACAGACATCCACTTTAATCATTAACTTCCTTCTCCCATGGCTACTAGTCCATGCAACTTCTGAAATTATCCAAATTATTCTAGTGAAGGACTTCCCGTATTGCCACATGACATCACAAGGAGACACAGACACAGCCTCTTGGATTTGTGTGTGAAACGTGTGTGAATGAAACAAAACGATGAACGATTGATGAGGAAACATTATTACATTCATCAGAAAACAGCGGAAAACTGGCCCTTTAAGATTATTGACGCTGCTTCACTCCCCAGTTAAACCACTACACTACATGTAACTTTCTCCTTTCCTTAAACACTGTGAAAGAGTTTGAAATCCATGTTTAGCCTGAAATGATTATGTAATAAAAGCCGTTATAATTGTGACAAACCTGCTGCAAGTGCTGGCCTGTGCAGACGTCGTAGTGCTCAATGATAGAAAGCTCGTCAGGTTGGGTTGATGACTACACAGCTATGAAAAGGCAATGTTTTGTCTTGCTTTATTTTACTGAAATGTACACTACATGGTGGAATATAAAGCCTTTGTGTGAAACTATATAGAAAGTATAGCTGTATGCTCCATCAGAAAAGGTCTGTGGACTTTTAACAAGAGTGAACATTTTGCTTTTGAGTGTGAAAAGAATACAGTGATCCAGTTTGAGCCTATTTGAAACTATTCTCCCTGTGTGAGTGTTGCAGAGGCAGTGCGGTGGATGTGTGCTCACTGCCGCAACACTGTTAGCATAGCCTCGGGTTTCTTTACAGAGCCGTCGTTAAATAGCAGCTTATGTAATCATCTTAATTCACAAAAGCTGCTCCTGCACGATTCGTTTATGTTAATCTGACCACTCGTCTTTATAGAAAAACTCTCAACAATGCTTCATTTATTTTTTATCTATAGATATATGGATTTATATTATTCCTCATACTATTGTTTTCAGTTGATGCTGCCTTTATTTAACTAAACATAAGTCAGTTCTATGTTTTTTTTGAGGTGATGCATTTAGGACAGTCTTTTACACCAGAAGCTTACACCTGTGTGCAGTTTTTTTTTTCATTTAAACTCAGCCTAGGGTCCGTACATAGATGTATGTTCAGGTGGACTTCAATCCGTTGCACCCATTTTTTCCCACCTGGAGGAGATCCTTCCAGTCCCTGAGTGTGGTCCCGGTCAGATGTTCGTCCAAAGCAGGTGTAGCTCAGTGTGCAGCCGCCGCTCGTGCCAGTGAAGCGTACTGTCCTCAAAGCTCCGTGCGTTATACCACATGGCTTTGTTCCATTTTTCCTTTAATGTTTCAGGTGCACTGCACATTTCATCAAGGACGTTGTCAAAGTATCTGTGTGTATATTACTCCGCTTTCTTTCTCCAATAGCTTTGAGCCGATAGCCGCCGGGCTGCTGCGTCATCATCCCCCGCTCTCCCTACTCCCCCCAGCGCACAGACTCACTCGTCCTTTGTTCAAATGCAAAATACAGAAGTACTACAGGCTTTGTGCTGTTTGTAAGGGGCATAAATTGTATATACAATGTGTAGTGTATGTGTAGTCTGTCCAGCATGTCTTGCGTCTTTCCCCAGGGCCTACTTCCGTTGGGACATGACCGGAACACCTCCCCAGGGAGATGTCCAGGTGGCATCTGGAACAGCTGTCTGAACCATCTCAGCTGCCTCCTCTCGACATGGGGGAGTGCCGACTCTACTCCAAGCTCCTCCTGTGTGACTGAGCTCCTCACCCTATCTCTAGGGGATCACCTTGTATGCACAATCTTGTCCTTTTGGTCATTACCCAATGCTCATGACCATAGGTGGGGGTAGGAACATAGATTGCTCAGCAAATTAAGAGCTTTACCTTTCGACTCAGCTCTTTTTCACCACACCAATACAGTCACCTCAACATACAACATACTTTCAAGTCATTCATTTTAAATGTTTTTCTTGACTTGACTGATTGCATACATCAGTTCCATGTGGCTGTGGGATCCTAAGTCAGATCCATGGGGTGTCCAAACTATGGCCCGGGGGCCAAATGCGGCCCTCACACTAGCTTTTACTGGCCCTCAGACCTCCTGCTGAACCGGCCCAATTGATCATAAGCAATACTTTTTACGGCAAGTTAAACTACTTCTACCACTATATCCTCAAACATCACATTGGATTGTGATACAGACCTAAAATGAATGTGTTTCAAGCCTTATTAATACACAGCGGCTCTGTCAGAGCTGCTTTTAAAGCACCGCACTGTATTGATCACCAGTCTGTGACCCTCTGCTACGAATATGTTTTGAGATGTGGCCCTCGATAAAAAAAAGTTTGAGTAGCTCTGTTCTAAACATTTTGGAACACCCTAATTACCTATAGATGGAAGATAAATGTACTATTTCTTAAACTCTGATCTATAGTTTTATTTATTCACGTAGGTTTGAGTAACTCTTAAAGAAAATGTAACGGCATTTTGCTGTAGATGTACAGTCATGCCACCAAATGATTCAAGGCAGAAGGTTTCACTATACTAGCCCTATCTATACCTTACACTTACATAATAGCTAACAGCAGTGTCCCCGCCACACCCCCTTTTCCCAGACTCCTGTCACGCGTCCTCATAAACACAGTCATTCCCACTGCTCGTATCCTCAGGCTGGGCTGACGCACAGGGATTCTCATGTCGTCTATGCTCCATTTTAAAGAAAACACAACAGGTCACTTTTTATGTGTTTTCTTGTTCTTAATTTTTTTGTTCAATCTAATCCTTAAAGGGGCTGTACCGATTTTTACTGACTTTAAAACATGAAGAACAGAAATAGTTAATTTTGCAGTTTGCAGTGGTCCAAAGTTATTCCACACCTAAAAAAAAAAAAAAAAAAAATCAGAGATGAGTTTCAAATGCTTTTTGGAGGCCAGAACATAGTTTTGCTGTCACAGTAAAGCTAACAACAGCTGGCATGTTAATGTGCACTTCCTGATTATCTGACAATAAAACGATTGATAATTAGATGCCGACAGCACATAACAGGGTTATTTTTGACCTCAAGAGCTGCTTATACAGGGTGACCCAAACTCACTGACACTTTTAAATCTTTAATAGCTCCTCCTATAATCTTAAGTTATGAACCTTCCCGAGATTTTTGGCAATATATACGGTTATAATTGTTCACTTACACTTGAACTTATCACTACTTAAACTAGGGGAAGTAAAAATTACCTTTTTTTTTTAAGTAATGTTTTTTTAAGTGTCCACCATCTTGGGTTTTGGCACTAAATAGCCCGATCCAACACACATTGCATAATATTTGAAAGCATTTCCGGGCTTATGGCTCTTATTTGATCCTCGATATTATGTTTTAAGTCATTTATTGTCAGAGATTTATTCACAAACACTTTTTTCTTTAAGATAGCCCCACAGGAAGAAATCAGGACTCGTCAGGTCTGTGGAGATCACATACTGCCCCCTGTGTTTGAAATGACTTATTATTCCTTTAATGGAATTTACGCTTGGGACATCTCTGGTATTATTCCTTAATGGAATTTACGCTTGGGCTGGTATTAAAATGTCAACAGTAACACCGTGGTTTTCTGAATTTGACCCATGTGACTCAAAGTACCACTGTACAATGAGGGTCGTTCCTCGGTGCTATATATTTGCTCATATTAATGTCGGAAGGGTAGTCTAAATACTCTGAAAAAATAAAAGAGTTATGAATTTTTATCAGCTGTCAGTGACTTTTGGGTACGATATATCTATTCTGGGGCAAAACATCAACACTCAAATACTTACAGGAAAAACTGTGTTCAGGGAATTTAATCTGTTTTTATATTATTACTTTTTATCAATTATTCTATCACAAAAAAATGTATTTATAACACGCTCTACAACCGCACCAAACACCACACATACAAACAGAATCTCTGGGTGCACCACTATAATAGACAGATGTGAGCTGGGAGCTGATAATACATGGATGCTTGGGTTGTCATTATGCTAAAGCACAGTTGGATGTGAGAAGAATCAGATGTGCTCAGCCATGTAATTATACCAACAGAGCCAATGCCAAATGCTCATTTGTTACTACTACGACTGATGACATATTTTTTTTACAAGTACAATGCAATATCAATAGACACTCAAATTAACAAATGAGCAATGCTTAAAAACCTGAAAATGGCACAGGCAAAATTGCCTGGAATGTTCAAAATTAAAGCATTAAAACACATCCATCTCCCAGGCAAAGTTACACGTGGAATCTATGGAGAGGCTACTCCATTCAAAGTAATAAATACAAAGACCTATAATTATATACGTTCCTACCCTCACCTATGGTCATGAGGGTAGCGACTGAAAGGATAAGATCATGATACAAGCGGCTGAGGTGGCTTGGGCATCCCCAGGGACGTGTTTCAGGCATGTCCCACCGGGAGGAGGCCCTGGGGAAGACCCAGGACATGCTGGAGGGACTATGTCTCTCAGCTGGCCTGGAACACCTTGGGGTCCCACCGGAGGAGCTGGAGGACGTGTCTGGGGTGAGGGAAGTCTGGGAGTCCCTCCTTAGACTGCTGCCCCCACGACCCCACTCCAGATAAGCTGAAGAAAATGGATGGATGGATGGATAGTTATATAAATGCTACATTTTCACACTTCTGAGCTACTGTGTTCCAAGTTTTGCAGATTCATTCTTTTCTTTAAAGGCCCTGTACCCAATTTTGTTCCATTTGTTTGAGCAAACTTTGTCTTGTCCTAGGATAGATATATATAGGGTGTATAAGGTCAAAAAAGCCAGCTGTGTCCTTTCTGAGCATAATTATAAAGCATTTTATTGTTCGAGAACCAGTAAGTGTCCGTTAGCATGCTAGTTGTTATTAGCTTTACGGTGATGGCAAAACCCTGCTCTGACCTCAGAAAGTTGTGCTAAGGTCTTATAAAACTGTGAATACCGCTCGGCATGCATAAATGAGAAAAAGTCCAAGTACTTCCTTGATTTTGAAAAAAAAAAAAAAAAAAAGCAATGTTTGCAAGGACGTTTTTTTTTCCCTTAGACAATTTGATGTATAAAATTAGCATAACTTAAAGTGAAAGACCTTACGTAGATATCTGCAGTGTAAACCCAACAGACACAAAACGCATATCCACCATTATTGTGTCACCTTAACTCATTTTCGAAGATTGTTCATCACCTCCTCGCTGCTGCTCAGTGTGACTCATGGAGCAATCAGGTCGAGTGGGTGCTCCGCTGTGAAAGCCATTCGCAGGCAGCAGTAGATTCACACATGTCCCAGGTATGTGCTACTGCAAGGTCAATGAATAATGCACAACACACACGCTGCTCAGGCCACGTTTGGTAAGATAATCTGCTATTGACTTCACACAATGCCACACAAAGTCTACTCTCCAATACTTCTGGTACTTAGCGAGATCTGTTTTTATGTCACCTTGAAGTGGTTGTTTTCAATGTTTTTCCATGAAATTTGAGTACATTCGGTTGGCCCAGCAAAGGTCAGGGTCAAAATGAGTCTTACCGTCTGAGAATCGGGAAGTGTACAGTTAGCATCATAGTTATTTTTAGGTCTATCGCGACACTCAGGTTGTGACACCAGCTTATAAACTCATTGAGTATCTTGTAAGCTCAATACACCCAATCTTTTGATATCATCTCATTGGTTGGTGATTCAAAAGTGCTCCTCCATGTTTTTTAAAGTCCATTTAACTTCACACTAGACTTGTTCTGATCATTCAGACGTCAAATTTCTCTAAGCTAACAAATTTCTGTAGTTTTTACTTACTGTATTTAAGTCGCACCATTTTTCGTAGTTGTGCGACTTACGTTAACATACGAGACACTGATTCAGTTCATTGTCTATACTTCATGCAGCTGAATACATACGTGTTATGTAATGGTTGATTATACATGTTACAGTTCACTCGTTTGAAAAATAGATGGCGCTGGTGTGTTTGTAATACCTGTAAGAACATTTACTACATTTACTACTTTACTTGTTTTCTTTATACATTTCATATTTAATTTCCCCTTATATATTTCCCCTTCATTTATATAAGACCATAAAGGTGATAATTTTTCATGTGGAACAAAATTGTAAATGTTTAGTTTATCATAAGTCTAGTTTAAGGTCACAAAAACTACTTCCTGTTTTCCAGTTCAGTCTTTTAGGCTAGTGCAGAGTCTTACCCAACAGAGCACTATTCAAGAAACAATTGAAAAGTAAAATATAAAGTCTTGGGTTCACTAGCAGTTTTGTGTGTATATGTAATATAAGCCAGAACTTATGTTATATTTGATGTGTTTGTTCTACGGTGTGAACCGTGATGAAGAAGTAAGACCACAGTAAACATCAGTGAAAAGAACTCGCGTGTCTCCCGTGTTTGTGGACAAGCTGCATATGTTACATTAGCGTACCGTATCTGATTAACTGTTAATACCTTATGTAAACATAGCAGACATGTGTTCAGTTCATTGTCTGTGTGTCACATTAGCTGCTGTTCAGCCTGTTGTTCTCTATGTTATTGTTATTATTATAACTTACCTTTAAAGGTAAAATGTCTGTTCTTGGTCTCAGATTTTGTTAAATAAATTTCCCCAAAAAATGAAAAACATGAAACTTATAGTCCAGCGCAACTTATATATGTTTTTTTCTTCATTATTATGCATTTTTTTGGCTGGTGCGATCTTTCCTCCAGAGCGACGTACAGTCCAGAAAATACGGTGTTTTACACTGCTGCACTCTTAAGGTGTCTTTATGAAACTGTTGCCTTTAGTTGTTTTTTGGTAATAACTTGTTTCTAGGCATAATTCCATTTTAAAATTTCCATTTTTTTGTTCAACAAACTTTTGTTCGTTTTTGTATTTGTTACAAATATATTATATGTGTATTTGTGAAGCATTCTCAGTGACATGGTGGCAGTGGCTTTTTCATAGTTCACACTGTTGTCTGTCTGACCATTTAAGCATCATTTGTCCTACAAAAGCCATGTAATAAATTAAAACACTTTTTAAAATAGGTCTACTAATACATTGTTTTAAGAAGCCTGAATAAAGGGCCAACTGTGACCTCTTAGGTCGAGAAAGGACTGGATATATCAGAGACCAGTGTGACTCATGTGTGGGGCTATGTCAGCGTGTCTTTGAGTCACTTTACTGTATATACACCATGAGTAGTCCATACGTCACTTTTGTGATGTACAATCTGATATCACACTGTTACTGTTAAAGTATGCTGTTTAAAACAGTTCTAATGTGTGTAATATTGAGATTAATCACATGAGTCCATTGGCAGATAGTGATAGTATGTAACTTTCAGGAGGTGGAAAGTCAACTGCACGATTCCATGGAAACAGAAAGTTAAAACTATACTTGGGAACATTCTCCATGGAAATACATACATTTTGTGCCATATTGTGGAATATTATAACCAAAGGAAAAACATTTCCATGGAAACAAGCAGGAGGAGTCAAAAAAGGTCTGGTCTGTGGAGATGCAAGCCCGCTCAGAGGAAGTACACCTGTTTTTCTATGTTTTTCAGAGTATAAAAACATCTATGATGAAAAAACATGTTTTTTATTTTAGTCAGTTTTTTTGGCAAAAAAATGTGGCATACTATGGTTTTAAGTGAAGTGAATAATTCAACCAGGAATACTCTATTTCCTATTATCAAGTGTGTATCACTCTTGCGTTTTCTGGTGACATCTTAGCTCGTCACATTTGATGTTGTTTTCTATACCTGGCCACTTCCCTTGACGGGTTCATGATCTAATCTTTGTTTTCCTCACGTCGTTACTCAATAACCTCATGATCACTAGATCCATATATGGTCATGTGACTCATCTTGTTGTCTGTGTGAAAACTGAGAGCTGTCTTGGACGAATAAAAGTAAAACCAACCATTTGTATGTTATTTGTTCAAACCCAATGACAAAACCAGTACCACCAACCAGCTTTAAACCACGTCTGATTCAGGGTTTCCACACGTATTAATTATTTCAAGTTATACAATGTGAAAAAAAACAATGCCAATACAACCCAAACAGTTTTTTTAAATCCTTGTTGTAAATCTCGGTATACGAGTCTTGATATATATTTAAAAAACAAGATTAAAAGTGATGCCATAAATACAAAAAGATTTTAAAACCACATATATGAGGCAATAATTTTTAATACAAACATCTTGGAACTTAATTCACTCTAACTTAACTTACACAATCAATGTTTTTGTTTCGAAAAATAAAAATAAAAAAAAAGGAAAAGAAATGGCACATTGTTGTTATTTAAAGTTAAAATCTGTTTAAGTGTTCAGTGGTTGAGTGTGATGTCTGCAGCTGATGGCAACACTGTGGAATGTTGATCACCTCAGTCGTAAGAATCTCACAGACGCGTCGCTGACTGTTTTGTTCAGACGGCTAATAGCCTCAAGGTTCATGCTGGAGCTTGTTCCACAGTTTGCATCATTCATCCAACATTCAAAGCGTCTACCATTGTTGACCATTTTTATGGCCCTTCTGCATTAGGTTTTCACAACAAAAGAATAGATAGAGAGATTATGTATCTGTAGCCTGGCTAGTCAAGCTTCTTAATCATTTAGTAACCAAAGTACTTCTGACAATAAAACTTATGTTAAGTGTACAGCTATTCATTGTCTAGTCTTTTTGAACTTGACAGTTGTTAATGGGATAATGTTCCTAACAATATCTTAAGATACTAAATTCAAATTCAGTCTTAAGGTAACATTTTTCAGGTTTGGTCCATAGAGACTATATTATATTTGCCTGTGAGATACCTCAAGATACCAGTCTAGGGCCACTGTTGTTTAATCCAGTATTAATTTTTTTGTGTGTGACAATACTTTGACTACAATTTAGGGTAGAAATAGTTATAGTTTATTTGTATAGCACAATTCATACAGAAAGTGACTCAAATCAATACATAAATAATTATCATAAAATTTGCATTAAAAGAGAAAAGTGCAGAATAAAAACCTTTCAGTCACATGCACAGCTAAACAGAACTGTTTGAGCCTGGATTTAAACATTGTCAAAGTCGAGGCCTGTCTCACATCTTCAGGTAGATTGTTCCAGGTTTTAGCTGCATAAAACCAGCAGGAGGCCGGCCCCTGAAGTCCTCAGAGTGTGAGATGGTTCATATGGCACTAACATGTCTGAGATGTACTTTGGTGCAAGGCCATGGAGAGACTTGTTCACAAGCAGAGCTGCTTTAAAGTCTATTCTCTGAGCCACAGGAGCCAGAGCAGAGACCTGAGCACAGGACTTATGTGCTTGTACTTCCTGGTTCATGTCAGGACCCGAGCAGCAGTGCTCTGCATGTACTGCAGCTGTCTTACCACTTGTTTGGAGAGGGCAGTGAGCAGGTCATTAAAGGATAAGTTGTTCCTTAGTGTAAAGATCTGAGGTAGAAAAAAACCTAACCTATTATCTATATGGTTCAGAATGTTCATTTGTTTCAAAGGAAACTGTCAGTTGTCAAATCTTTTTTTTCTTCTTATTGTGTATTTGAGCAGTTTCAATGGGTCTGCAATTTTGATGATGTCACCATGCTTCTACAGTCACAGTAGTTTGTATAGTTGTAGTGAAAGTGCTAGTACCATGAGTCAGATGTCTATGAGAACACTTTACTTGCCTGGGGACTAGTTGTGACTCACCCAAACAGGAGGGAGGTTTCATACACCACCAAACCAGTCCGGCTGCTGCTCTCTAGGATTCACCACAGGACAGCCGACATGGCAGGTTTTCTTTATATGTAGTGAGATACAGAGACAGCCATAAAGATGAGAGCAGTTTGACTCATGGCTACAGGTCATTGAGTGAAGTCATGGTTTTCTTTGTTGTCTGTCACATTACAGTCTATGCAGAAGTGAAAAAGCTACAGGACATGTGTGCCAAGCGGCTGCACTGATCAAAGTAGTATGTTTATTGACTTGAACGCTTGTCATTATGCTGTCCACCGCAGCTGTGGTACCACTCTTCAAATCAATACAATGAGGTTGCAAAAGGAGTTGAAAAATGTAAGGTAAAATTGACCTAGGGAACTTTATATTTATTAATCCAACTCAAATTTAAACATGTCATCTATGTTGTAATAAGGGTCATTTTCTATTGTCCAACTGACTATTGTTCCATCTTGCTCACAACAGTCACTTACTTACTTGTACCTCATATTGTAAAAGCATGCTATTTGAAAAGGAAATAAACGTGGCTGAATGGCGTTGCCTGTGCATTTTAAAAGGCATTTTGTTGAATGAGAACCCTAAGGATGCAACTTTAACATGTCACTGTCCAGATTAAGTGTCAGGTTTGTTCAATACTATTTTTTTCATCTTAATCTTTTGGGAATTATTTGTTTTTTCTAAGTATCTACAGTTAAATTGTTTGCTAATTGTTTGACTGGGATCCAGAATACACTTTAATACTTTACAAAGTTGTGAGTCTGGTCATCAGTCCTGTGCTTCACATGTGTCTCTAAAAAAAACAAATCTTATCACACAATCATGTTTAGTTCTGGCTTGAAACATGAAGTAGAGTGAAGTGACCAGACTGATCCCTCTATATGTGTCTTTATCAGTCTGGATTTCCCAGGTAAGCTCATTTTAATTTGATTTGCCTCTGTAAACAATCTCCATGGATGTGTGACTGTACTCACTGTACTCATCTGTACCTGTGTTTTTGTAGGGTGGTTGGGTGGAAAGGCATGTGGGATGTGGCATTTAGGTATGAAATTGACTTTATAAACTAAGCTTGACTTGATCTGAGTGGAACAAAGACGTGTACATTTGCAGGTCTCCTTAGGGTTGCTTAATGAGAGTGAGGAGTATTCCATAGCTGTCCACGTCACGGAGCTGTGGAGGGCCTGCAGTTGTTGTGGCCGTGGTGACACATAGCCCTCTCACATGCACAGCACAACTCAGGTGATGTGTTCAGCTCCAGGAAAACAAGGAAATGTGCCACAAGAGACGGATAATACAATATGTTACCTAAAAAAAAGTCAAATATAAAGATTGAAGACTGCCCAAGATGCTTAACAGATTAATATACAATAATAAAATACAGCATGAAGAAAATACCATACAAACCAAACAAAAGAACCCACTGGAACACATAATTAGTAATGTGAAATTAAAAAAAAAAAAAAAAAAAATCACAAATACAAAGAAATTAAAAATGATTTTAGACTCTTGAAGAAAAATCAATGAACCTGATATACAGCATAAAACATAGAGGTACATGAAGGTGCATTACACAATCAAGGTGTAACAAATGCTAAAGTTGTGACTGCAAAATCAACTGTTTTAAGCTTTTAACCCATGTTATATTATTGTCTCCTCATCAAAAATATGCCTTGAGTTGTATTTTTGCTTCTCTCATGCTTGTTTCATTGATCCTGGTTACATGATTTCTTGCTGTCAGTCTCAGAAACCACTCCAGTCCAATTAAACCTGGATTGTTACGTCAAATTAACTTTGCACAGCAAGATGGATTCTCGTAATATTTGTGAGTAAACAAACTGCACCCACTGTGAGGTTAAATGGGTCGGCGGACCAGTTGTCTAATGGCTTATAGTATTTATTTCTTAATTGTTCATTCCTGCAGCTGACAGGAGGGGGGGGGGGGGGGGGGCTCCAATGGCTAATTACTGGAAATGGATATGTATTTTCCAAATATCAGTGGCGGGCCGTGCATTCCACACCCAGGCCTTCAGTAGTGTTCTGTCTGAATCAATCCAACCCTCAATAACTATTTTATGGCTATAAAACGTTTACTGCAGCTACAGCTGCGACACACAAAAAAAGCATCAATAATAACCTCATGAAATTGCAATATTATTTAGGAATATAGCCAAATTTTACTCACCAAAAATCCGTTTTATTTGTACACAAAATCCATCCTCCTTTCTTTCCTCAAGAAGATTTCAATTACTCTGTCGTACAGATTATCCGTGCGTTTCAGTTCCATCAAGAAGTCCTTTTCTATCGCCATCGAAGATAATGCTGAAAGTCGCTCCTTGCGGTTGACCTCTTCGTGCGCTCGGAGCCCGCACCGTGTTCAGTGGCCTCGTAGATTTCCTCGTATCGGCTCCTCTCGTTCAGCTGTGTCACAAAACTCCTTTACCCTTGCCAGACAAAACTGTACATCCATTTTTGTCCTGTAGTATTGAAAAGAGCATGTCTGAATGCTCAAAAATGCCATTAAATGTGTGAAGCAAAAAACAAAACTCAAAATCATCCAGACGTGATGCAGATGCCCCGTGTCCCATTTCTCCACATGCACCGTTCAATGTGCTGCTCGAAGTGCAGGTCGAAGTTCCCCCCCGACTTAAATACGCTGGTTGAACGGCGTATTTAAGGGCATTTTGGTGAATTTTTGGTGAATTGAGACACGGCCGCGGTTTGCTTGAAGGCCTCCAGGTAGATTTCTGACCCTGGCAACAAATAATGGCTGAAATGTGATTGGTTAAATGCTTAAATATGAAAACACACATCTGGAAGCATCGCAACCAGGGGAAAAGCAATGAAAGGAAGCTGACAGACAATTTGGAATTATTTAATAAGTATTCATGGAAAAAATATAATTAACATCAGTCTGTGATTCAGATATTTTTTTAGGCCAGCAGAGAAGGCCTTGCAGGCCCTGACGGCCCACCACTGCCAAATATATACGTTCTTTTAAGTTAGAAAATATGAACTACTAATGCCAAAACATTTTTAAAACAATTTAAAGGCACAAGAATGAAAATGGATGGATGGAAGAATGCATAACATGTCATGTGCAAAATCTATGTATGTATGCATTAAATGCTCTAACCATTGTTTTCTGAAAGTCTCTTGGATGCACAAACATCTAGAGCAACTGTGAGTGCTAACAAGTATGTTTTATGGCTTATAAATACATATTATTCTAATATAAAAGAGATGTTGTTTTAGATGAATACAAGCTCATAATGACTCTTATTTTTACTTGAAGACACACATTGCACTGAACTATCAGAGGAAACTGGGCTATTAGTGAATATTTGATGACTCTGTATGCTCCCCTCTCTGCTGCAGCCTGTGCATGGGCATCAGACCCACTTTTAAAGAGCGGGTGTTTGCCCCCCACTTTAAAAAGGTGATTATCAAAAGGTGCATTTCAGTTTCATAACTATCAATGCCGTTCCACTTCTTCATCAAGAAAATTCATATTTCAATCACGTCCTTTCTGCATTTTATGATTACCTTTTTAAGTTGTCCTCATGCTGGGCTGCTGCTGCTGCTCTTTCATTGGTGACTCACTGCCGTGCCCATGTCAGGCGTGGTGTTGCGTGACCGGATCCTCCATTCTAGTCCAAATATAAAGTCAAGCTAATATAACACAATTCATCTTAAAATTAGTCACATTTATGAAAATGTTAAAATAAAATAATATAACCAGGTTAATTTCTTCAACTGTTAGTTCATTACCTCCCTTACAGCTCTCCATTATCATTGACATAGTGCAAGGTCTTACAGGCACAGAGCAGGAGTCTATATGTCTTTGTTATGTGGACAGAGATCTTAATCCCCATGAAGATTTCCTAGGACTTTATGAAGTTGTTTCAACCTGGAAAGAACTTGGCTCAGGTGGCCAAGGATGTCCTCCTCCCATTACACCTGCCCCCTCGTCTTGTCTTCGAGGACAATGTTATGATGGAGCTGCCAACATGGTGAAACAAAAGGAGTACAAGCCATTATAAGAGAACAACAACATGTTACACTTTTGTTTATTGTGGTGCTTATGGCTTTAATCTTGCAGCTCCGTCAGCTTGTAGTTTATTCGCTTTTGTCTTTGATGTACTGCATTATGTTTTCTTTCACCAGTCTGAAAAAATACAGAGCAATATTCAAAGAAATCACACATTCTGAACTAAGTGTCAAAACCCTGGAAAGACTCTGTCCTGATGTGTAAGGTTGGCAGCTATTCAGGCTGTTGTTGGACAGTATGAAGTATTGTCTTGAGGAAATGACTGCATGTGGCTCATCAGAAACATACATTACTCCAAAAGGCCTTTTTGGAAGGTTTTCAAAAAGGACAGACATTACTCGGTCTTCTTCTTACATCTGAAGTCTAAAAGAGAACGTGAATGTCTCGACCGCTCCCTTTCAGTGCAGGCTGGGCTCTGACACAGGGACGATTGGCAACAGTGGATTGTGTGAGAAAAAAGTGGAGAGATCTAATGAACATTTCCACCAGATTTATGCAACTGCCTGTAACAAGGTTAGCGAAATAAGCATTGACACCGTTCAGATGTCTCACATTTGACGGTCCCCCCGAGCGCTTCACAGGCAATGCTTCATTATTCATTCCAGCATCTACTGAAGAGTACTACTGATTAGAATTCTTCAAATTGTTAGATGTTACTGATACAGTTAATGAAATGATTTAACCAGAGCAGTTTTGATACTCTGAGGAAGTTAGAAGCAGTGCTAATGAAAGGTGGAGGATGCTATCAGTTTGCAGCCAGAACTTAATCAGAATTTACTGGAAGTACAGCTTGCAATGTTTAAGCATCAACATCCCTGCAACAATGTAAGTGATGCTGTTGATTCTCTCAGAGCTATGTTGCCAGAGGTGCTCTCTTTACACAAGCAGAGACCTTGGTTAAACTTCTTCTGGTAATCCCATGCTCCTACAGTTTCAGTGCTTTGCAAAGGCTCAAAACCTGGCTTCGATCCTTAACAAACCAGCATTGTTTGAATAATGTGGCCGTCTGTGACATCCATCAAGAGAGACTTAATTAGCTTGACATTTCTGGTCAATTCTTCATCTCCCTAAACAACAGAAGGATGTTTTTTTGGAGGTATTAGGGCTGAATGATTTGGGGAAAATATCTAATTATATCCAATTATAATTTTCTGACATTAGATTTGGGATTTGTGTTTTAATAAATCTGCTCAAAGTTCACATTTTGAACGTATCCGGATGAATTGATTAAAAGAAAGACAGAAATATTAAATGACAAACTAATACAAGAAACATTTTGTGTAAACATAAACTAGCCACTTTATGCTGCCAAATATTTTTATACTAAGGGTGCTCACTGGTAGATTTTCTGCAGGGTTCGTTTTTTTGTCAAATTCATAGTTAATTCTTCTGGACCACCTTTGTGCTTGTCCTTATTCAGAATAATATAAGCCATGTTGTTGGCCTATTTGTAGCGGCTGTTGTGTAATGGGGGATTTAAAATGACAGCCTATTGATCTGGTTCTGTGACATTTTCATTATGACATTTCGTATTATTATTATTATTGTCACTGAAGTAAAATTAACTTTCAAGTCACTGATCACAATTTAATTTTTTATATTGCAGATATTAAATTACACAACTTAACCTTGCTTACTATGTTGCAAAATGATTTCCACTGGGTCACTGCAACTAATGGCATCAATTAAAAAAAAGATACTTTTCTACTTTTCTAAACGTTGTGTTTGCCCATGAGACTGTGGCGTAGAAGTTACTGCGTTTGCTGCTGTACAATCCTTTAAAACTGCGGATGCATTTTTCACACGCTTCGCTGAACAAGTCATATTGCCATGGCGCTGCTCCTGCCTATGAGCTCCCTGTGTTCATCGCAGCTGAGCCACCGTTAGCTTTGAGTCATTACTTTGACAAACAAGGCTTAAAGAGCCAGCTCAACACTCCTGTCAAATATGGCAGGGAAGTCCATTATGTAATTCATTATGCTAATTTTTCAATTCAGGAAACACTACAGCTCCTGTCTGGTGGGTGCACTGGGCTGCCCGCAGAAACAAGCTCATGGGGACCTGCCTCCTTTATGGGGACAAAAATCAGGTTTCCATAACATAAAAATAGTGTAAGTCAAGGCACTTCCAGTTCTTAAATCTCTTCTTAAAACTCGCTGGCATATGGGGATTGATTAGTTTAAAGCTATACTGTGGAACATTCCAGAACACTGCATGGAGACAAGCAGTTGGGACTCTCAACCAAAAAAATCCATAGTCCAGCTTAAATGGTTAAAATACAGAGGTGAGTTGTACTCAGTACTCAGTACTCAAGTACATTTAGTATATCCATCCATCCATTTTCTTTCACTTATCTGGGGCCGGGTCGTGGGGGCAGCAGTCTAAGCAGGGACTCCCAGACTTCCCTCACCTCAGGCACGTCCTCCAGCATGACATAGCCCCTCCAGCGTGTCCTGGGTCTTCCCCGGGGCCTCCTCCTGGTGGGACATGCCCAGGGAGGTGTCCAGGAGGCATCCTAAGCAGATGTCCGAGCCACCTCAACTGGCTCCTCTCGAGGAGCAGCGGCTCTACTCCGAACTCCTCCCGTGTGACTGAGCTCCTCACCCTATCACTAAGGGAGCACCCAGCCACCCTGTGGAGGAAACTCATTTCAGCCGCTTGTATCCTTGTCTTATATCTTGTCCTTTCGGTCATGACCCAGAGCTCGTGACCAAAGGTGAGGGTAGGAACGAAGATTGACTGGTAAATTGAGAGCTTTGCTGACTCAGCTCCTTCTTTACCACAACAGACCAATACAGCGAGCGCATCACTGCAGACGCTGCACCGATCCACCTCTCAATCTCACGTTCCACCCGTCCCTCACTCGTGAACAGTACTTGTACTCCCCCACTTGAGGCAGGGACTCACCACCCAGAGAGGACATTTAGTACATTTGTGTAAAAACATAAAATTGTATTTCTCTGAGCAGTTTTCAGACATAATACATACTTTTGATTTTATAGTGTAATAGCACACTTACTTGATTACAAGTTTAGGTTCCTCTTCCCACAGTGTCTACAAGTGATAAAAGCTTTATGTTGACAATAGTAACAAAGCATTTCTTGCTTTGCTCCTTCAGATATGGTTTGTGTGGTCTGTCCTTTGAAAATACAAGATTTTGGGCATTATTGTTTACTCATTCACTACACACTCCTGCCTCATTACTGACAGCATGATCTCAGAGGTGAGTAACTCTTTTTACATTTAGGCAAAGCTGTTTAGTTGTATAGCACAATTTGTACACAAGGTATTTCAAAGTGCTGTCCACAATGAGAAATACATTAAAATCACAATACAACAAATCAAAATATAAATAATCATCCTTAATATTAAAGGCGAAAAGTGCAGAATAAAAACCTTTCAGTCACATGCACAGCTAAACAGAACTGTTTTCAGCCTGGATTTAAGCATTGTCAAAGTAGAGCCTGTCTCACATCTTCAGGACGTTCCAGGTTTTAGCTGCATAAAACTGAAACACTGATTCCTCATGTTGAGTCCTGACTCTGGGCATCAGCAGGAGGCTGGTCCCTGAAGTCCTCAGAGTGTGAGATGGTTCATATGGCACTAACATGTCAGAGATGTAATTTGGTGCAAGGCCATGGAGAGACTTGTTCACAGGCAGAGCTGTTTTAAAGTCTATTCTCTGAGCCACAGGAGTCAAAGCAGAGACCTGAGCACAGGACGCATGTGTGAAGTACTTCTTAGTTCTAGTCAGGACCCAAGCAGCAGTGTTCTGGATGTACTGCAGCTGTTTTAACACTCATTTGGAGAAGCCAGTGAACAGGCCGTTATAATAGTCTAACCTACTGGAGACAAATGCATGGATAAGTCTCTCTAAATCTGGTTTTGACAGTATACCTTTGATTTTTGCAATGTTTTTAGATGGTAAAAAGCTGCAGATGTTATTGATTTGATGTGGCTGTTAAAGTTCAAGTCTGAGTCCATTATTACCCCTAAATTTCTAGCCTGATTTGAAGGTTTTACAGAGAGAGAGACTGGAGGTGACTCCTGACACTTTCTCTTTATTTCTGTGGGCCAGAGACTATGACTTCAGTCTTGTCTGAGTTTAGCTGGAGAAAGTTGTTTTGCATCCACACACTGATCTGCTGGATGCAGTGGCAGAGTGAATACTACTGGACCATATTCAGCTGCTGCCAGTGAGACATAGATCTGAGTGTCATCTGCATAGATATGGATGGACACTTTTACTCAGTTGCACTGACCTACGCTTCCCACTGAGTGAGTCTACAAGTGACATAAGCCCTATGGTGACAATGTTAAATGTTTCAACATTTCTTTCCTGCATCTCTCCTTCAGATATATATATATTTTTTTCTCATTTCTGTGGTCTATCCTTTATAAATACCAGACTTTTTCATTATCTAATGTTTTGTCTTTCCAATTACATTAACTTAAAAATTATAAGTAACAGTCTCAACAGTTACTCTTTAATATGTTTCTCTTACTTGAGTAGTAGTTTTCCCAAATACTTTTTACTCTTATTTGAGTGATTCCTTGGACCACAATTTTGTACTTCTTCTTGAGTAATATTATTTTTATAAGTAACGTTATGTACAAGTTTTGGCTTCTCTACCCACCTCCGCATGATCCTGACAGAGATGAGCTAATAAACACGTCAGTCAGTTTTTGTTCTTCCGACAGCTTTAGCTCTCATAACTACCCAGTGCTTAGAGCGCCGGCCGCTTCAGACGCTTTGAGCTTTTGTACCGCTCAGAGCTGGATCGCCGCGTGCTGTCATCTGTGACCAAACGCTTTTGTTCAGGCAGCATACCCTTCACTGAAACCAGAGCACTTCCCTTGAAGCACAGCAAAACACCGCGTCCGACATAATAAAGCCAAACCTAAACTTGAGCCTTTTAGCTTGTTTTGTCTGGTGCCAGAAAAAAAAAAAAGAAAAATTCTCGAATTTCACAGTGGGTAAAGCCTGGAGTGATTTTGTAGTGGAGTTATCAAGACGTATTGATACTGAAAAAACATAAATAGGACATTTGATATATTCTGTAAGTTTCAGAATTTCATTCATATCAGAACTACTATAAGACCATGAAGTATAGTAGTATTAAAGAAATTAACTTTTTTCATGCTGAAATATACATTCTATGACACAATTAAAATAATGTTTGTTTGGTTTTTTTTATCACTGCGGTATGTCCTTTTTATCTTAAATCAAAATCAAGTACCAAATACCACAACTACGCCCTCGCCCACACACCACATGCACTATATTAAGGTGAGGTTGGTGAAGAGCACTGTTCCCTCGAAGCTGGTCGCGTGAGCAATTGCGCAAGGTGAAGGACTGAGCTCACTATAGACTATTATTGCTCACCTAGACTTTTATTATTTTTTATCCATAAAAATTATGTTAAAGTATCAGAATATACTGCATTTTTTCACACAACTACCTCTATTTTACATATCCATCTGTATTTTTTCTTTGACGCGTTGCATAAGAAGAGACTGGGAAATTCCCCGCGGCTCCTGTTTCTCATTCGTCATCTTCGAGGGACAGAGGCAGATTATTTTTATGACAGTAAACTATCTAAAGAGCCCCATGCCTCTGCTTTGAGATGCCGTTTGAATTTACACGAAGCACAGTTGGTTGTGGAGTTATGATAATGGAAAGTCCACAACCGCGAGTCTATCAGCGACGACAGGACCGACGCTACAGGACACACAGCACGAATGAGGCAAGGCGCTGCTCGCTAACCCTTCAGAATAATGTCGAAGCGAACAGGCAGTGGCACTGACCAAGCCAAAATAAAAAAGAAATGCGGTTCATCAACTTGGATAAGGCGAAAAACTACTGCAGAAGTGAGAAGGACAGAAGGGAAACATAAGGTGACATTTAAATTATCAGTTTGTGATTATTCTAGTGTTGATCTATTATTAATTTTAATGTATTAAGGATAATAACCATCAAATGTTTTTACTTTGAGAAGTAGAAATGCTAATTCAATCTATAATCATATATTTTACAAAGTTGATGTAATTTTCAGTGTATCACGTGTGCTACAGCACATGCCATTGTGCAGAATGTGTAGATTATATAATGTGAACAAAACTGTCTCTTTTAAAGATGTGCATGTCTCATTCCTCCAGAGAAATTAAATATTGGTCATTAATATTGTTTCTTGTTTGAGCAGTACAAATGCTAATCAAAACTGTCAAATTGTATATTTTACAGACAGAGTTACAGGAGCAGGACTCTTTCAGACCACAGCAGCAGGATTTCTCTCATTTACACCACAGTAGGATTCTCCCAGAAGAACAGTAGATTCTCCCAGAAGACAGTAGGATTCTCCAAGAAGAACAGTAGGATTCTCCCAGAAGAACAGTAGGATTCTCCCAGAAGAACAGGAGGATTCTCCCAGAAGAATAGGAGGATTCTCCCAGAAGAACAGTAGGATTCTCCAAGAAGAACATTAGGATTCTCACAGAAGAACAGGAGGATTCTCCCCAGAAGAACTGTAGAATTCTCCCAGAAGAACAGGAGGATTCTCCCAGAAGAACAGTAGGAGGATTCTCACGGAAGAACAGTAGGATTCTCCCAGAAGAACAGGAGGATTCTCCCAGAAGAACAGTAGGATTCTCCCAGAAGAACAGGAGGATTCTCCCAGAAGAACAGGAGGATTCTCCCAGAAGAACAGTAGGATTCTCCCAGAAGAACAGGAGGATTCTCCCAGAAGAACAGTAGGATTCTCCCAGAAGAACAGGAGGATTCTCCCAGAAGAACAGTAGGATTCTCCCAGAAGAACAGGAGGATTCTCCCAGAAGAACAGTAGGATTCTCCCAGAAGAACACGAGGATTCTCCCAGACCACAGTTGGACTCTCCTAGACTATAGTGAGATTCTCTTACCCAGTGCATAGCAGGATCTTCATATAAAAAAAATCAAAGCATGTTTTCAAAATAGTTTCAATTGAGTTTATTGTTGGCTTGGTTCAGTTGGCTGTTCATATTTTGTCACAGTTAAACTAAATATGCTTCTAATACTGTAGTACTAGTAGTAATACTAGTTATGGACAAGATCGTTGTCTATGTCATTGTAATTATACAAAATCCCTAATTAAAAGTAATTTGACAGAAATTACTGTTGTAATTTGATTATTTTAATAGATCTTGTAAGTTGTTTGGATGTAATGCTCGCTCGTGTTCACAGTGTGCACGTCTGACGGTGCTCACGGTGGTGAAGAGAGCGCTCAGGGAATTTGTGTGTTTGCTCAGATACATGAAAAATTAGAGGGAACATTGGTGAAGAGCCTTGCCCAAAGACACACAAAAACATATCCACTAGATGGATAGAGTAACTGGTAAGCTACTTGTTGCTTTGTAAATTATTCTTTGTCAAAGTTTGAAGAATTGGCATTCATTTTAGACCATGTAGATTAAATGATGAGATGGGCGTGGAACTTTTCAGTGATTTAAAGGGCGCAATGTAACTTTTCCTGAGAATGGACTGCCACTTTCCAATCTTGAATATATTCCATTAGATGTGTTTTATTGCTAAATAAATACTTGCATTCTTACTGTGAGCGGGCTATCCTCCATACACATAGAAAAGTTTAATGCAATAGTGTGAAACATTTCAAGCAAAGCAGTAACATCATGGAGAAAAGCAAGTGGTGCACCTTTAAAAAATACTCTAATCTTATAATTACTAATTAATATTTACAATAGTAATAAGAATAACAAAAAATAGATTAATAATAATACCATTTCAAAGTGGTTATTGTATATTTCTTCTGTACTTTGAAAGTAGACTTGGCATGTGTTCAAATCCTGTTACACAAGAGCTAGCTGAAGAAGTGGCTCTGGAGTGTTATGTGAACCATTTTCTGCAACGTGTGACAAAACTCTTTGCCAGCAAAACATGAAAGAAAAAAACAAAACAGCGAACATAACTTGTTTTGTCAGAGCATCTCGTGTGGTGCCAGACTCTCCATGCTTCGGTGCACTGGCTCTGGATACGAGCCACGTTTGGGCCTGCTTATTTGCATGGCAGTCCGGACGTCAGCAGCAGCGCTTCTTCTTCCCTGCACAGTGCCCAAATGCGTCAGCAGCCAACCCCCCCTCCTCCTCCTCCTCCTCCTTCTCCTCCTCTTCCCCCTCCTCCCAACACCTCAGCACACAGTGTCCTTGAGGACTCTCTACCACCACTGCCTCTTCCCCTCCCCCCCTCCACTCCTCCGCTCTGTTCCTTTCTCTTCTTCAGCCTGTTTACACTCGCAGCCATTATTCCAGCCACAATGGGCATGACGACACCGCACCGAGTGACTAAACACCGCGCTTACTTCTATAAGTGAGAGCGACTGACAGAGGAGATGCAGTGGATTTAGAGTGCGTGTCTAACTTTGAAAGTTATGCCTTTTGATTATTTGGCAAATGAATGTCAAGTTAAGTTATTAAATGAAAATGTATATCCGCTACATGTTTATATTGCGTATGCATAGACATCAGTTTATATATTGACAGTTTTATATGACATTAATTGAAGTAATTGCAAACCATTCAGCTTTAGTCAGTCAGGGTGTACCCCAAGGTTCAGTAGTGGGACCTTTCCTCTTCATTGTATTTATATGCTTTTTTTCATCAGATTATCCAAAAACATGGCCTGATATGGGTCATGTTGCAAGAACTTGTAGTTATTTGAGCTGATGGAAAATGCCTCCCTCTTTAGTGCTCAGTTTTACTTTCCCGAGCAGCCAAACACACACGTGCTTTTACAACAATTTAAAACGCAGTCAGATGATGGCTAATGAGTAATAACGAAAACATAAATAACACAGAGCACAAAGAAACAGCATGAATTTGTGCAGAATCAACAAATGAAGAACTAAACTTTTCTTTGCACCTAAGATAAACATGCTACAAAATAGAGTCTGTGATTGGACAGTTGTTTATCACAATTTATAGTCTGGTTCTAGACCCTTCTGCATTTGAACAGAATGTGGGAAGGACTGTCCAGCCCATAATGCAGTGATTGAATGAAGAGGTGATCTGCTCTGATGAGTCATATGTGATTATCCTGTAGCGAATGTACAGACAAGCAGACCTGAATGCTTAACCTCTGCAAAAAGATAAATATGATGCTAGCCTCCATTTGAAATTAGGCTCTTCTGTTAAGCCTTGGTCTAATACGACTAACAAAAAAGGTCTATCTATAGAAATCAAGTGTTGAGTAGGTTGTTGAGCTGAGTCATATGCCAACTAAGTAGTCATTAGTTTGACAGCTGAATTACACCATCCTCAGCTGTAATCAAGTATTAAAGTAGGAAGCAACTAGTGAAAATAGAGATGGTATATAAGTACGTATGAGCAATGGTACTATGAGTGAGTTTAAAATGGACCTAGTTTTGATTTAGCATGGATACAGTTTTCATCAATAGGCATGTTTAGTGTTAAAGAGGACATATTGTAGCATTCTGGTATGGGGAACCATGCCAAAGTTCTCTTCTTGTTTTTTTTTTTTGAACACCAGGGCTACTGGAGGTCGTAACCCACTCCAAAACAAGCACAAAAGAAGTATAAAGCAGCAGCAGTCTCAATTCAGCAGAGCCAGTGTCCTAAAATATCCTCCTCTCCTCAAAAATTACATTATTACACTACCCCCCTTATCAAAGTCCCTTGCCCACGAGAGACACATAGTGAACCCTCTTTGCCACCGCCTCACAGGGGACAGAGAAGGTGAAGGTGCCTGAGGGAGGAGCAACGTTGTAACTGGGGGAATTACAGGTGTTTACACCATTAGTTAGGGTGGGGTCAGAGACAATGAGTGAGGACTGTCCTTGTAAAGGCTAGTCTTTCAAGTGCAGTGCCACTTTCATCTAGGTGGCACCTACAGTCTCTCCAAGATTATTCCAAATTCCAACCCAGTCACTGTCCAGTTTGGGAATCTGCCCTTTTTCCACTGGCTATACACCCAGATCTGGTCTCCCACTGCAAACGGCTTCCTTTAGAGTGCATGTCACTTCCTGAAGATTCCAGTTACTCTGGTGCTGGAGAGGAGGCTGCAGTGTCTGGTGGTCTCCCTATTATCATCTGAGCCTGTGTCTGAATCTCCATCTTAAGCAGGGGAACAGCTAGTAAAGTTCTGGGGCAGCAGATTTTCAAGCCATGATGGCAATGGCAGATGTGTTTCTGAGTCTCACTGTTGTTTGGCCGTGACAGTAACATGCTGTTGGGCCCGGGTGTGGTTGAATCTTTCAACGACAACATCACTTTGTGGGTGCAGAGGGGCTGTGCCAGTCTTTTCACAGATAGCTGCAAAAATGCGTGACACAAAGTTTCGGCCCTGGTCCATGTGTATTGCTTCTGGGATCCCAAACCTATTGAACATGCCGTTCACTAAAGCATTCACTATCGTCTCTGCTCCTAATTTGGAAGGCTGAACACTTCAGACCACTTACTAAAGTTGTCCATTGCAGTGAGGACACAGTGGTTACCCTTCTCTGTCAAGAGGAAAGGACCAAGAACATCGATCCCTACCCTTAACATGGGAAACTGTTTGAGGAGGGTGCAATACCTGTCTGTGGGCCCCTTGTGTGATGTGCATCGATCACAGCGGCGACAATAGTCCTCCACATCCCTCTTCTATTGCTCCAGTAGAATCCTTGTCACAGAAGTGTGACAAGTGTGACACAGGAGTGTCTTTGTCACCCTAAAATGTCCTGTGCCCACAGCTCCATGACAGGCAGCAATAACTGTCTCACAGTGAGAGTCACAGGGACAGTCAGATATGTGGAGTTTTTTTATGTCATTATGTAACACTGGAAAGTCAACTTCAATGTTACTGTGCATGAGGTTATTGTCCATGGGAGGGGGACAGAGAGGGGGGCACTGTTCAGCAGCCTGAGGACAAAAACTGTTGGTCAGTCTGGTTGTTCTGACCTGTTTGGACCTGTAGCTTCTATCTGAGAGCAGCAGGTGGAAAAGGTGTGGAGGGTGGTGCCAGTCATGAAGGATGTCGTACACTTTCCTCAGATAGTAAGTGGTGCAGATGGCACTGATCACTGGGAGAGTCATCCCAGTGTTTTTTCACCACCCGCTGGAGTACCTGCTACCTGCCTTAGTGCAGTTGGGGAACCACACTAATAATCCATATGTCAGAAAATTACTGATGGCACAGTTCACCATCTGTGTCTGGGGATGTTGGTGCTCCTCAGTTTTCCTCAGGTAAATAAAAGGCTTGTTAGGTCTTCTCTACAGCTGAGGCAGCATGAGTGCCCCAGGAGAGGTCCTCAGTCACAGTCACCCCCAGGAGCCACGGCCATTTCTGGGTCACAAAAGCGTTACTTTAACAACACATAAACTGTTATAAAAAACAAAGGTGTCAAGCCTGAACTAACCACAAAATGTCAGATCATTATAATATTCTGTAAACTTTTGTGAGCTTTTATCTCACAAAAGTTTGTGTTCCTTCACCATAAACTTACTCACCAAACTCAAGTAAAAGAAGTTACATATGATACTCTAAATCAGAGTGGGCAAACTTTTAGACTTACGGGCCACAGTGGGCTCTAAAATTTGACAGAGGGGCCGGGCCAGGATGTATATATGTGTATGTTACATTAGAGGTTTGGCCTGTAACATTTGGCAAAACGTGAATATGAAAGGCTCATTGTACAAATTGTTTTCCAAATGCACTTTTTTAAAAACTCCCCTTCAGAGAAAGGCTTGGTAGCTTTTGCTAATTTGAATGCCAGCAAAAAGCTCAAAAAAGTAAATTTTGCTAAACGTGTTCTTTAGAATACCACTTCTTCCTTTCATCATAGTTATATGTAATTAGATCTTGGATATCTCTCACCTGGTCATATAATCATCAAGCTAAGTTTTCCATGCTGACTCATGGAAACTGAGTGACTGACAGAGGGAGGACTGGGTATAAATAGTCTGAATAGGCCCAAACTATCTAACTCATAATATTAATGATGGAAATGATGTCAAAAGTAAATTCATAACCTATTAATAATTAATTCTGTCAAATAAGGGAGACTGATAATATAATAGATTCGAGGCCTGTCGTCACTGGTTGTAAAGAGGAGGAATTTGAGAAGCTATGAGGCTGATGGTTTTGCTGCTGTGGTGGAGAAAAGATGGAATAAGGTGTCAGGAAGATGAGATTTATGTTGAATTATAATTAGAATACTATTACAATTTAGTCATAAGGTACACAATGTGACTTAATATTCAGCAGTATTACACTTAACTCACCTCTCTATGGAGACAAGCAGGTGACAGGCCCCCCACCAGAAATGTTACATATTGCACCTTTAACATGAAATGAATTTTGTCAATTGAACCTGTACAAAATCCACTTGTCAGAAGAGCAGACATTACAAACTCGTCAATTTGATAAACATGAAAGTCTTGGTTCTTTGTAAACAGAATATCCTCGTATAGAAGCCAAGCAGCAGTGGCAGACTGCGACGGAGTGAAAATAAAATAAATTAGGAGCCGGAAAAAGAGCATCCCTGAGAGAAGAGCGTCTAAAAATACCTCTTTCTGTGCCTTCCCAAGGTCAGGCTGTCATTTTGATGTGATTGGAACACAGCAGTCACCGCCGTCTCCCACTAACAAGCATTACCCCGGCAGAGACCCATCCAGTGTATCGCCCGGTACTTAAGGATCATTTATGCAATACATTACACTCGCTTATGTACAAATAGCCTTCAGTCTGTGCTTAACAATGTGTGCCGTGAAGGACTCAATGTTGTACGTATATATCTGGTTTGTTTGTGCTAGGGCCTGTGCAGAATGAAGGGGCCCCTAATCCTCTTCCCTAGTCCAAATATATACAGCAATCCAATTTTAAAATAAATAAATTATCTCACAGATTATTTAAATGTGCACTTATCTGGTGACAGGGAGTTGTGAAAGGTAACAAAGTACAAAATTAAGTACTGTACTTAACTGTTTTTTAGGTATCTGTATTTTACTTTGAAATTTTGCAATTAATACTTTTTACTTTTAGTTTATTAGATCTGAGAGGAGGTATCTGAACTTTTCTTTCTAGTTTGACTCAGATGAGGGATTTTTTTTTTTTTTTTTTTTTTTTTTTTTTTTTTTTGCGTTCAGGGCCTTAAGCAAACGAAACATAAATAAAAATGACTAGAACATATAATGAAATCAATTTGAGTCGCTTCTGTGGGAAAAAAAATCAATTATTTATCAAGATGCTTTACATAATTATCAAAATAGTACCCTTTTAAAATGTACTTCCAAGTAATAAGCAAAGTTTTATTTTTGGGGTTTTTTTTGTTTTTTCATGTGATACTTTTACTTTTTATTTTTTGGCTACTGACATGATTGGTGCTTCTACAGTAAAATTGAGCGTTTCCTCCACCACTGGTGACAGAGCCACCTGCTTGTCTCGGTGGAGATGTGCTGCCTGGGATGTTTCACAGTTTGGTGTATCTATCTGGACAAAAAAAAAAAAACACGTTAAATGTCTTGAGATTACTCGTAAAATGTAAGTGTCACAGTTTGCACCGGTCACATTAATAACCCATCTTTGCACTGTTGTTCTGATGTTGTTGTATATGTCTACCTCTAAGTATTTAATTTTATTTTTAATCATATCTTTTTAAACTTTATGCATGCCCTTATTTGTATTTATTCAGTGTTTTATGTTGCACTTTATCACCGAAGTAAGTTCCTAGTTTGTGAGCTTTGTTCACTGACAATGGCAATAAGAGTCTTCTGATTCTGATTCTGATGTCTATCTCCAGTCTAGCTCCGTTTCCCAGCCTGTTCCGGTCCTTCTTTTTCTACCACCCTGTTTTACCTGCAGCTGAGAGTCACTTGCCAATCAGCCCAGGGTAGTCTGTATATACTCCTCCTGTTCAGTCAAGAGCAACACTCCAGCTCTGTATCTGTAATAATCTGTTGTTTGCGTTTATCCCTGTTTGAGTTTCCTGTTCCTGAGTTTATTCTAACCAGCCTGTTTACCTTATTGAATCCCTGAAGTGGAAGAGATTTTGGTTGATATTAAAAAAGACATTCATTCCTCAACAGATTCATTCCTCAGTTGTTTATTGCCTGATTTACCATGTTCTGAATAACCTGTTTGAGGGACACCTTCTGTTGTAGTTACTAAGACGTTTGACGGTTCTTTGTATTACGTTTGAGTCCAGTTCACCTGTATGATAGTAAAGTTAAGCTTTACTTAGTCAGGGCTGTCGTACCTGGAGGATTTGACATACAGTGCATGTTTTGGGTAGAGAATGTCATCTTTTACATGCTCCAAATACCCAAAGCATAATGTTCAATAACTCTTAATGTGAGACAATGCACTTAGAGTAAGATATTTGGAATAGAATGAATAGTTTATGGTGACTTTAAAAACACAAAGGAGCACTAGCTAATTTAAGCTGTCAGTTCTTAGTTTATTAACAGTCTCTGTCCATTATAAGTCAGTGAAAAAGCCATGGAAAAGCTTTTAGATAGAACTGGTATGGCGCCAGCTGGCTTGTGTGGCATTATTTGGAAAAATAAATAACTCCAGGTGTGTGTTTTGATGAATTTAAAAAAAAAAAAAAAAAAAAAGATTAGCACTGTTTAATTGGCCGTCACTGAACCTGTGGGAAACATTGTGCAAGTTCTGTTTCAGTATATCAACACTGACCGCAAAGCACGTAGCATGTGAACCCAAATTTGACTTTACATATTTTTCCAGTCTGACTGCTTCAATCTAGTCGTAGTGGTCAATAATTATCCAATGCAGACTTTATCCTGGCCACCTCCCCTCCCTGTTTGTGTACACCTGGCGATTGGCAGATAGGGTCAAGGTCTAACCAGAGCTGAACCTTAACAACAGCTGCATGTAAATTTATGAAGCCTGTTTGCTTAGCTGACTCACGGCTGCCACAACAGGAGATTCCCCAAAGCAATGACATTTCTATGTGTAAATATTATATGACTAAAATGCCACGAGGAAAAGCAAACAAAGCGTGAGACAGTATGGATCAGGCGCTCAGATGCACATTCAGAGGCACATTCACGTGGGTGGATCAAACGTGAGTCAAAGCTCTCAGATTGGAGGAGAGGAATCGTGGTGTCACATTTCTTGCCTTTAAAGGTCCTATATTATACAAATGGACTCCTGTGAGCTTTAAGCCATGTTATAATGTTACCGCCTCAAAAACATACCCGGAGTTGTGCTTTGATTCATTCACACATGTTTAAGTAACCCTTTATTATCAGTCTGTCTACATCCCCAATGCTCTATTCCACCTTGTGATGTCATGAAGTGGTAGTTTTCAATTTAACAGCTACCCTTTTTATCTTTAGTTCAGTGGAGACTGGCAATTTCTGGGCTGAAAATTATCGTAATGGTTCTAGTGAAGGTGTATGGAGTTTAGAAGCACAGTGGAGCACTTCCTGTATTGCCACGTGACATCACAAGGTGAAACAGAGTGTTTTCTGTTTGAGAGAAGAACTAAATATGCAGGGTTTGTATGTTAAACATGTGTGAATGAAACAAAACATAACTCCAGGGAAGGATGGAACGCGAGATTGACAGGCGGATCGGTGCAGCGTCTGCAGTGATGCGGTCGCTGTATCGGTCCGTTGTGGTAAAGAAGGAGCTGAGTCGAAAGGCAAAGCTCTCGATTTACCGGTCAATCTACGTTCCTACCCTCACCTATGGTCATGAGCTCTGGGTCATGACCGAAAGGACAAGATCGCGGATACAAGCGGCCGAAATGAGTTTCTCCTCCGCAGAGTGGCTGGGCGCACCCTTAGAGACAGGGTGAGGAGCTCAGTCACACGGGAGGAGCTCGGAGTAGAGCCGTTGCTCCTTCACGTCGAGAGGAACCAGCTGAGGTGGCTCGGGCATCTGCTCAGGATGCCTCCTGGACGCCTCCCTAGGGAGGTGTTCTGGACATGTCCCACCGGGAGGAGGCCCCGAGGAAGACCCAGGACACGCTGGAGGGACTATGTCTCTCTCGGCTGGCCTGGGAACGCCTTGGGGTCCCACCGGAGGAGCTGGAGGACGTGTCTGGGGTGAGGGAAGTCTGGGAGTCCCTGCTTAGACTGCTGCCCCCGCGACCCGGCCCCGGATAAGCGGAAGAAAGAAAATGGATGGATGGATGGATAACTCCAGGTCTGTTTTTGATAAGAAAACAACATAGATCAGAAAATGGCGTGTGGTGTCTGAAGGTGTTTGTGAGTAAAGCATTGCACCTATATCGCTTACTATAGTAAAAGAAAAAGCTCCTCTGTTCAGATATAAGGCAGTGTCCTCCAGGAATCTGACCAGAACTGAAGAATGAGCAGCGAAACGTCTTCACTCCTACAACTTTTTGCCCAGTTGACAGATTTAAATTTGTCTTTTACTATGGATCAGACCTGGACGACTGACAGGTTATACCAGGGGTGTCAAACTCACATTCACATGGGCCAAATTAACAACTGAGACAAATTCACAGACCAAACTCAACATTTGCTGAAAAAATGACTGTTCCTGATATGTAATGTTTAACCTTTTCATATGAACTTTAGTTTTGCTTTAACACAAAATCTGGAATAAGTCAAGCTCAATATTGCAAACATATGAGAAATAAAATCTGAAATAAAAGGCACATCTGTTGTATTTAAATAAATTAATAAATAATGTCTCTCTCTGTAGCTCTTCAAGTTCCTTTTTAAAGTGTTGTTTTTTTTTTTTTTTTCATGAGCCAAAAAAATAAATTAATAAATAAATTAAAAATTAAAAATTAAAAAATAAAAATAAAAAATAAAAAATAAAATAATAATAATTTCCGCCACTGAAAAATTCGGCTTCCAAAATATTAACAGCCCATGCCTTGGAGTAGAAAAAGTGCAGAGAGAAAACATATATTCAAGCTCGAATTGCTATATTCTGATTTACTCTGCACATTGGTCTCGACTGCGCACCAGCATATTAGCAAAGCATTCTGGGATTTGTACTATTATATATTGCGCTATATACCGGCGGGCCAGCTCTAATGCACATTTGATATGATCTTACAGGCCAAATATAATTACACCACGGGACAGATTTGGCCCCTGGGCCTGAGTTTGACATATGTGGTTTACACAGAAAGATTTATTACTTTATTACTTTATATATTACTATTACTGATATTTACGATTCATGAAAAAAAAGAGAAAATGTGTATGTGAAAAAATGTGTGTTTTATTTCTTAGGCTCAATCAGCAATACATAACCATAATACATGTTTTAATCATACATAGACTGGGGTAGAATTATTTCAAAAAGAAAAAACAAATAAATAAATGCATGTGGATTGCAGAAATTCACTTCTGTCGTCAATCTGAAGCTTCAAAACGGTTTGTTTTCTTTCGTTTCAGTTTTTGCATGTCATGGCTGTGCGACTCTTATCAGAAAAGAACTTTAACTTCTGCTTCAACTGTAAGATCTTCAGTGTGATTGCTCCACTAAAAACATGTGTAACAGATCAGGACTTAATGATGAAGATCAGGACTTAATGATGAATATGATCAAAATGTTCTCTAAAAATGAAAAATAAATACATAAAAATATGCATTTTTTTTTTATGCTTTTTTGATCATGGAATTTTTTAAAAGTGAAGCATGTGTTTGTTTTTTCTTTTTTTTACTACTGTAGATCAGATTCCCCTCTGCTGTGACGATGCTCTCTATAAAAAAAACAACACAATTCAACAGGACAGTGTGTGCGTTTGTTTTTTTGTGTGGGCACAGCTGGGAGGAGCGGAGCCCGGTAAGACTTAGTCAGCCACCCCCGTACCCTTAGCGACGCAAGCAGGCAAGCTAACAGCTGTACTGATTGCTAATGTTCAACTACAGCGAGCACATCCCCAAACAAATACCCGTGAGACGCAGGAAGTTGGCTAACAACTCCACACACGTGACTCATGCAACAAGAGGAACTGGCCACCGAAACTGAAACACTTGTTTTCTTTGCATTGTAGTGACAGACTAGATATTTACCAGCTCAAAAGATAGAATGGTGAGTATAATCTCCAAATACATATATAACACTCGAAATTAAGTTGTCACCAATGCAACTTCTGCACAACTGGGTTAATAGAGCTCAACAGTGACGCCAATCTCCTGATCACTGGTTCAGAAGTAAATTTCTCATAGATTTTTTCCCATAGACTTTCATATTAAAAAAGTATATTAAAAGTTTAAAAGTTTGCTCAGGGCTAATCAGCTACATGGAATTCAAGATCTATAACTTCATGTAAAATTGGTTTTTGGGAACTTTATAAACTGCAAAGATATTTCACTGAATCTTGTATTTTCAACATGCTTTTTGGATATTAGAATTTTTTCAAAAAAGTCTGTCAGGGGTGTCTCACATTCATAGTGGGCCAAAATTAACAACCGAGACAAATTCACGGGTCAAACTCAACATTTACTGAAAAATTGACTGTACCTGATATGTAATGTTCAACCTTTTCATATGAACTTTAGTTTTGCTTAAACACAAAATCTGGAATAACCCAAGCTTGATATTGCAAACATATGAGAAATAAAAGTCACATCAGTAGTATTCATTTCTTATTTAAATAAATTAAATTATGTCTCTCTCTGTTGCCCATCAAGTTCACAAGATCATTTTTAAAGTTTTTTTTTTTCTTTTTTTTTTTTTTCACGAGCCAACTTTCAAACTATTAACAGTCCATGCTTTGGAGAAAAAAAAGTGTATATAGAAAACATATTCAAGATCAATTTGCTATTTTCTGATTTACTGTGCACTTTGGTCTCGACCGCACACCAGCATACCAGCAAAACATTCTGGGATTTGTAGTATTAGTTGTGCATGCGGCGGGCCAGCTCTAATGGACATTTGATATGATCTCACGGGCCAAATATAATTACACCACGGGCCAGATTTGGCCCCCGGGCCTGAGTTTGACTTATGTGGTTTATGGGAAATTTAATTCCAGAACCAGAAAGTGGCGCTCATTGTTAAGTTTTGTCAATCCAACGTTAGTAGAGTGCTTATACAATACATCTATACAGGGGCAAGACTCATTTTCCTCAAATACAACAGAAACAACATTAATCGTATTGTGCATAAAACCTGTTAACCCTGTAGTTTAGAGCTCTACGAAAATGTTCTGAAATGCATGGAATTCTCTATATATAGTTTAACTGTTCTTATGTCAGTCTTCTCACAGAAGCTAATTCTCCTGGATGATTCAAGATGTGCAGGGTGAGCAGAATGTTCACTTAAAACTTAAATCGAATCACAATGCAAAAATCACAACCAGGTTTTTCTTTTTTTTTAACCAAAATTGCCCCGCCCTAGCTTCTCCTTTGAACATAAGAGCACACTTTTAAGTAGCCCACCTGCTAAAAACATATCTTAACAACAAACAAACAGCCCTTCAAAGTGACAGTGTTTTAAATAGCTGACATTATAACTGTGTTCTCAATCTTTGCAAACTTAAATGACTTTTTCGAGCATATAATTATGTTATAATTAGCGTACCTTACCTGGAGCTCTGTTTTGTTTCATTCATGCGTGCTATAAAAATACTGAGCGTGAGAGAGCGTCCCTCTCTCCGGAGCGCTGGAACACTCCATCTTGTGAGCCAATCCAAAAAGTGCTCGTCTGTGGTTTTAAAGTGGGACTAAACCCCTGAACTCTACTCAAAACCACATTTCAAATAGAGCTACTGAAATGGAAGAAAAGAAAAGAGTGGGGGGGAGAGAAAGGCCAGGGTCTGGGGGTAAAAGGAACAGTGTGGTTGATCTAACAGGTATCCACATTTCAAACTCCGCTACTGCAGGTGTTTGTGATCAGAAACACCTGTCTGTAATCAGGGAAGTCCTGTGTGATGTCATGTAGTACTTGAAATTGCATTGGCCACTGGAGGCAGTACACACTTGACAGTTTCTGACCGAAAGTGGGAAATCTATCTACCTTGCACTCAAGTAGTAAAAAAAAAAGTGTTTAGTGTGTGTTTAGTGTTTAGTTTCACTTTAAAGTCCATAAACTTTACTTTAACACCCGACTCAACTTCACTAAGATGCAACTGAACTTTCGACTTCCAGTCTGTGCCTCCTCCTCTGGCAACCATCGTGTTGTACTATAAAAACTCAAGATTCAAGGCTGAATAATGGGACGATATCTGTGATTTTTGTTCTGATCAAGTAATACTATGGCAAGTATTGTGATATTGAACCAATACCACTGAGTTTTGTATTTAAGCAGTTAAACTTCTTTACTTTTATCTTGGCATCATTATCTTGACCTGATCTAAAAATCGAAGAATTCTGTATTTTAATTTGCAATGTTTCTGAATAGCAATGAGAGTCAATACTTTTCTTAGACAATATCAGTGTTTTTTTGTATGAATCTACTCATCACAACACGAAAAATAAATGAATGTTAGTCCAGTGAGGTTCATCTGGTCTTCCGTTAATTTATGTTAATAGATTCTTGTTTCAAATCGAGGTTTAGTTTGTTTTCGTACCTAACAGTTTGGACTGCTCACTAGCGCCTCAGAGTGGTCAGGTGAGGTTGCTGTGACGTGTCCGGTCAGCTGATTTAAACCTGTTTACCCACTGGTGGAGGTAGGACGACGGCGCCATCTGCAGACTGACTTCTACAGGACAGTATCCAGGTATGTGCGAGTAAAAAGGCCCCCTCGACCCGGTTGACCACTCAACAGTGAACAGTCGAACCTGTCAGGTATGAAAGCAAACTGAACTTTGGCCTAAACATTATAAAATCCCTAAGTGCGGCAGTTTGTCATTGCATCTGATTGACTTTAGTCTATGCAGTGGCTTTCGGACTTTTCACACTTGCCACCAAAGAAAAGATTTAGCTTTCAAAGTACAACCAGATTTAAACCAGGTCTATAACAGGATTATTCCAGGTCTAATCTAGGGCTAGATCTTAAAGTGGCCTTCATCACTGGCACTATAGTTCTAAACAAGAAATTATCCAAAGAAGGACCAACGTGGATAAAATTAACTCTAAATTAGCCAACCCCCCATCTTGAAGAGCTGTCAAAGTACCACCTGAAGGAGCTCACGTCCCACAGATTGAGAATCGCTCGTTGTAGTGACTTCACGCTAGGGATGTTCTGCGTATATGTCTATGGTGGAATGTTTCTACAATTTCCATGGTAATGTAATACACACATTAGCAAGCACTATCAACCGTTTTTTAAGACACATTTTCAGGAGCCTGTGATCAAATACGAGTGTTTGTGATCCCGTTTAGGTGTTTGATTTTCAACGAAAAAAGATGGCATGAAAACTGTTGGCTAACGTTAGCTAGCTTGTGGCTGTAATGCTATTTGACAGGGATTTGTTTCAGAGCATAAATCATCTCACCATCTAAGTCAGTTCTTTATGGTCAGATTATGTTAAAATAAAGTTCAGATTAAAGTCTAGCAGAGCTTCAGACAGCAGAGCCTACAGTTAGCATCACACCCACAGTTGCAAAGTTTCAATCGGCTTATGCCAACCTATGTCACACACGTTTGTGATATAATAAAATTGCGGTTGATGGGAGCCATATTGTTTCTATGGAAAGTGGTGAGTGTTTAGTCTAGTCTTTTTACTTTTTATATACACACAGAAAGTGCTTGCAAATGTGTGAAAGTTGCTGTTTTTTTTTGCCAAATAAAGTCATGCAGGGCAGTCAGTGCAGGTATAGAGGCTTTTGGACGTCTTTTCTATGACTTTACACAGACTTATAAGGGGAAGAAATTGTTATAATCGTGTCTTAACTTGAAAACATAGTTAACAACAGCTGCTCGGACATTTGAGCAGTTTATGCATAATTTCTTTACATCAAGAGCAGAACCAAAATGGCCGCGGTGGTATGTAGGTCATGTGACACCGATACCACATTGAAAGGGCCAAGTTCGAAAAACTCATCAGTCTCTAATGCAGTCCCCTCTTTTTTCCCCATAAACCGTCAGCGCTTAAACCGACACATGCCAACTCGACGCTCTGTGGTGTTTTGCACATCGGCCCCCCGCACCGTGCACGTGAGTAAGCCAGCATGCACACGGGTAAGCGAGCGTGCACGTGGGTTAAAGGGGAGGGGCGTGCGCGACAGATAAGTGTTCCTTGGAGCGACCCTGGCCTGAGTGTGGACCCGCAGATTCATGGACGGAGAGCGGAGATCTGTCAGCCTGCTGGCAACGTGAGAGGACACCTGGAGTAGTGTGTGCACATGCGGCCCTCACTCTCTCGCTCTCTGCTCTCTTCTTCTCTCTTTTTCTACCCCCTTCCCTCCCCCCATATCCCACCCTTACCCCCCCACACACACACACACACACACACCACACCATGAGCCCATCTCCTCCCTGTGACTCATCAGCACAGCCTTAATCACCAATGAGCGGCCATGGTCTCACCTCCTCCTGCATCCACATGAGAGGGGAAGTAGCTACAGCGCACTCCTGCCCCCTGCTGGAGATGGGGTGACCTGTGTGGTATTGTCATAATCTCATTTTCTCTGTTAATAGTTATCTGGTATAAATACTTCTCAAATGTTGATTATTTGTACAATTATTGACCTTTTTTCCAGTATCTATTTTTTTTTTTCAGCACTGATAAGCCTATCCTGAGGTAACTTCATGATATAAAGTCTGCAGAGATTGAGAACCAGAGGAAGTTCACCAAGATACAAAGATATCAGAGACTCCAATCAGAACATGCAGACTCCTCATGAAAAGCCCATAATAGTCCACAATTTGAGGGGAGAGCTGGGGGACACCGGACAATTCTGATTCATAATGTTTCATCCATTTAAAGGTGCAATATGTAACTTTTTTGATGGCAGGGCAACAGACAACGTTCATGTTTTTAAGAGCAAGAACCCTTTTTTTTTTTTAATCTTGGCTTTTAATTCATATTTATTGTTTTTATTTATTATTATGTGCATGTATTATTTTATATTATCTTCTTGATGCTGTTTTATATTCTAGTTCTTCGGTTTTAACCATAGATTGTATATATAAACGGACATAGCTAACCTGCTAGCTGGTGCGTTCCGAATAGAAAATGATCATGAACATACTTCTGGCTCAAATTCATTTTCTATTGAAAAAGCTGTGGCCTGTCTCTCTATAACTGCTGCTGCCTGGTGTTTTTATTTCACTATTGTGTCCGTAACTCAAGATATGAACATTAATAACAGACAAATCAGGCGCCTTTTGTCCCTGAGGTCGCTCCCGCTAGCATTAACAACAGGTTTTAGAGCAAAAATAAATAAGTAAATGGAATAAACAGGAAATGTTGCACAACAAACTCAAGTGTTTTGTTTTTGATACTTTCGGTTACATGAAGCATATCAAATTGGCTATTACAAAAGCAGCATTACATCACAATAAAACCGAGGCCTGTTCATTTCTTGGAGTGGACTTGGTGGAAATTGCATGTTCTTACAGTGCCTGGACTCAACCCGTGGCTGGGCAATGACCAAATATGTTAGTCCTCTTAATAAATAATATTTCCAAAATGTACAAGGCTCCTCGAGTGCTCAGTTGCATAACCTGTGTCCTACTTGTCTCCAGCTCGTGCGCTCGGGTCAAGTGAGGAACCCTTTTTCCGGTGCCTATAGGTCTAAATTTGACTGCGCCATTTCAGTTTATGTGGAATTCATTGTTTCCTGAGCTCTGAAAAGTTAAATGTTCCACCACCTTTTACAACCAACTTAAAAACATTCTTATTTATTCAAGCATTTGGGAGATCACACATTGTATTTGCTGTGTTAAATGGGGATTTCATGCTTTGCTGTTGTTTTATTCTAGTGGTCTGTATATTTTGTACTGTGAAACATTTTGTATTTTGTAAGGGAAAAGTTCAATCGCAAAAACGGATCCATTTTGAAAAATCACTAATCAAAAACATCCATTTTGTTTTATTTTATACATTAGCAACTTCTTTTTAAAGACAGTACAGGAGGATATTAGCTGCAAGCCATGTTCAGAATTCTCACCCTCAGTTTTACTTTACTTTTCTTTTTGTTACCCTCTTTCTCTGTATATTATCAGTTAATATACTTTCTAGTGGATTTAATGAAGGAGAGATGGAATAACATTTTGACTGCAGTAAAATGCATTACTATATGGAGAATAAAACTGCAAGCCTGTTTTTTAAAGTGGCACTCTGTTTTTGCAAATTAACTCTTCAAGTGAAAAGTTCTATACAAATAAAGTTTATCATTACAATCCACTGTTCTTGCCAGATTTCACATATGTCTTAGAAGGATGGGTCAAATCCAGAGAACAGAACAGTTTTGCCATAGTTGGGTTTATATTTTTTCTTTCTGCCCAATTTACAATTCACTGTTGAGTTTACAATGGATGTGCATATGGCTCCTTGTTAGACAGTGAGACGATAAGGAGGCGTGAGCGTGCTAAGCAGACAAATGAACACTAGGAGGACAGATAGATCATACCGTCACCGTGGATACAAACTGTCATCAATCAAAGCACTCAGCCTGGCACTCCGCCCTGGACCAGAGAGCATCATGGGTAGGCTTGAAGAGGAATGTTTTGGCTACGAGAGGGAGAAGGTTTAGTACTGTTGATACGAGAACGCACAAAAGATTCTGCCAACAAGAGATGGATAAAAGGTACACTATGTAACTTTTCTGATGACGGGTTCACCACCTGCTTGTCTCCATGGATCAGTTATTGCTCGGCCTGGAATATTTAATTTTGCAGCATAAAACATATCAAAAAATGAAACAACGAAAACACCTCTCCACAGATCTGACTCGTAACTATGCATGGAGGAGTCATCTGCTCGTCTCCATGGAAACTGGAGTTAATGCCAGTCTGAGAAACATCCCGTGCAAAGCGATATCTGCGTGGAGTTACATAAGTCCGTCTATCGATTTTCTTCCAGGTCACGGGGGCAGCATCGGTCTAAGCAGCGACTCCCAGACTTCCCTCACCCCAGACACTTCCTTCAGCTCCTTTACAGTTACATAAGTAATTTAACAAACTACAATTTATACATTTGACATTTTGTATAATACTATCAAACACTTATGCGTTTTAGAATGATGAAAAGCTAGGACTGTCCCCTTGGCGATTAACAATTTAAAAAAAGTACTATATCCTTTGAATGGTTTAAAAAAAAGTCTTCCAAATGTCATGGATCACAGAAAGCTAAAACCATGAATATTCAATCTCCAAGAATGCAATTTATCATGTTCACTTTTCAGGTTGACCACTAGGTGTCAGTGTTGCTCTTGTTATGGAGCTGACTGTTTCCTTCTTGTGTAAATGTCCTGAATGAGAGGTCACAGTTTAACCTGACCTGAGGCAGATGGGGTCATAGGCTGAGACAGGCTCTGTGGGCTGCCAAAGTCAGTGCTGAGAGACAATAAGAGTGGAGCATTTAAGGACAATGAAAAGAGAATAGTTGCAAAATGACTATGTGTAATGTAATGTAATGTAATGTGTAATTTACAGTGACGTTTTATTATTGGCAGTTGATAGAATGTGCTAATGACCCTATATTTTCCCATAATTATCATCATTATATTAACTTGCCTATATTGTATTCCCGTGGTGGAAGAAATACTCAATTGTGTTACCTAAAAGTACAAGTATCACCTGAAAAAAAAAACGACTTAAGTAAAAGTATTAAAGTACCTGTTTAAAAATGTACTTAAAGAGTCAAAAGTAAAAGTAGTTTGCACAGATTTTGAGATCTAATAAAGCTTCAAATGTTGTGATTTTAATAAGGATTTGTGCTGAATTTTGTTCAACAGAAACTATTTAATGGACAGTTTTTTCTTTTGCTGTTTTTATTTGTATATTTTGGTTTGACTAATTAGGAATGTAGTAAAATAATTATTATTATTGTAAGAAATAAATGTGTCATGAATGTGTTAAAAATAAACCCTCAGCCTTTTCAGCCGGTCTCAAACAATAATAAAAAATACTTTTACTTTTCAATCCAGTTCAAAAATGTAAAGTATAAAGTACAGACAAAGTAAAAAGTATACATTTTAAAAGTACAGATACCTAAAATTTGTACAGTACAGTGCTTTTACTTTTGCTTTGTTACTGTTGTATTGAATATATATGCTTATTAATTGAAAAACATACATTCTTACTCTTACTCTCCATAGATCTGATCTGTAACTGGTCCTGGTGGTGTCAAATGCTGGTATCCAAGGAGATAAATATATGAAATGACACACTGTGAAGTATTTTATAGACAAAGGGTTAGGGTTTGAACAGGAGAATAAGGATTTTATATCTATTCCCAGTATGATCTCAGGAGTTAACCCGGGTTGGGCCTGGTCAGTGCTGGGAATGACACTGAAAGTGAGCAAGAAAATGCTACAGTGTAATGGTAATATAATGATGTCATGAAAATGTGGTGAAAATAACACTTACACTTAAAATGCATGTAAATTACAACTTGACAAAAGGACTTTTCATTCAATAAAACCAATTATATCTAGGTGCGGCTGTATATTCGCTAACATTTGTGACACTCGTAACATTGCAAATGGCACAAATAGTAATGGAAAACACAACACTTCTTGGCTTCTTGTCCTGCATATGTGCTGCAGCTTTACCACTGAACCACACTGCAACTCCTCATTTATCCAAACTATTTTAAGGGTAATGCATGCTAGTATATATTCTCCAATCTACTGTAATAATAAAAAAAAAACTCAAATCATTGTATTTTTCATTATAATTCCACCTCCAATAAAGCAGGATATGAAAAACACGGTGACATTTGCTTTGTGTGACGCTTAAAACACACTCAAATATTAAGAATAAATAATCAAACATCATAAAGTGCCGTAAGTTGTGAAAAGACTTCAGATACGTCTTTGTATTCTACGCTTGTCTGATTTAGAAGTACAACTGACCCGTCTGGACAAGGGTCAGCGATGGTCACTGTACACGAACCGGACAGGTCAAATGCAGAGGACTAATTAGCTTCCTGACAAAACTATTTTTATATATTGTCAGTTCTTCACTCAAATGGAAAAATACTCTGTTGTGATGTCATGTGGTAATACAGGAAGTGCTCCACTGTGTTTTTAAACTCCACACACCTTCACTAGAATCATTTGGACGATTTCAGCCCTGTAATTGTGTCTCTGCTGGACTAAAGGTAAAAAAGGTAGCGGTTAACCTGAAACTACCACTATATGACATCACAAGGTGGAACAGAGCATTTTGAGCTTTGGAGATGGAGACAGACTAATAATAAGGATACTCAAACATGTGTAAATGAAACAAAAGACAACTCCAGGGATGTTTTTGAGGAGGTAACGACATTATAATTGGGCTTAAAACTCACAAGAGTCAATTCTGTGTCATATAGAACCTGTAAAAACAAATTGGAACTGGGTTAACTGTAACTAAACTGGGTGAAAAAAGTAGGTTGGTTCATTTGATTTCTCTCTGGACCTTGCACAATTTTTGGTTGCCTCCGATGACAAATAACTGATTTGTGAAATGTGGGTCGTAGGTCTTGTAGTGAGACCGGGACAAACATCGACCAAACTTTCAAACAGCTTTATGTGATCTCCTAGGGATAATTTAAAGTGCGTATGACAGATTAGATTACTCATTTCGCATAATAACTATAAAACATTACAATTACATTTATGATATTTGCTGATTTTTTTCCGCCAGTGATCCAGTGTCAAGCATCGAAGTATAACAGGATCTGGAAGATGAACCAAAGATGGCGATATGTTGCTTTCAATAGCCTGTGCTCATTGGTGCAAGAGCGAACTTTTAGGCGTTTTGAGGATTTCTGGTTGTGAAAATACAGAAGAATCCATACAAAACCTTCATGAAAGCTGTGGATGCCCTGTCAACCAAACACAGCAGTTTGAAATCCCAAAATTCCCAATGATTTTCTGAGCTAGAGCCCCTGGGAGCTGCAGTACCTGGAGCAGCCACTAGTTGATCTCACACAGGGACGGATGGGGAGTGTCTTATCCAGTTCTTATTATAAATCCGTGGTGTCAAGGCAGATTCGCTGAGGGGTTTAAACGTGGTCTTGAGCCCTCCTCTCGCTGCTTCTACGCCCAATCTCTGTCAAACATGTGACTTCACCGCAGCAGCAAAACCACCAGCCTCCTCCGACTAACCAACTGTCGCTCCACCCGCCAAGTAAGACATCAACATCAAATCAATATCTCTGGTTCTTCGTAACAATCTTCCTCCGCCTCCTTCTCCTCCTCCTCCTCCACCAACCCTTGTTCTCGAGACTGGACCCACCCCCACCCCCTTTCCTTCTCTCCACCACCTCCCCACGCTCTTCCATCCTTCCTGGAGAAGTCTGGAGCTCTGCCAAGTTCTCCCATGCAGGGTTACACCTCTACTGCTGAGAGCGGATGTTCTGAGCTCCCATGATGCATTGTTCTCAACCCAAACCTGTCAACAAAGTGGGAGTGAGTGAGGCCGCTAAAGCAGACAGGTGTAATGAAATCCCAGATGTCACAGGATGGAATTAACCCAGTGTTAACCTCACAGTGCGGTGGATATTGCTATGGTGACGAAATGTTGGCGTATCATCGTTAGTGTAATCCTTGGTTGTTTAGAGTTCAGTAACTGTGTTTTAGGAATTGATGATAGTAATAAAAAATAATGTTAATAATACATTAGACTTTTGGACAAGATGCTTCACAAACAATAAGAAACAGTAGAAGACGATGATGGAAATCGTGCGGGGAATGCCAGACTGAACAAGCGAGTTTTTAGTAGTGATTTGAAGTGCTGTAGCGAGTCCGAGTTCCTGATGGATTGTGGGAGTTTGTTCCAGAGGGTGGAGGCAGCGGCGGAGGCAGCGGCGGAGGCAGCGGCGGAGGCAGCGGCGGAGGCAGCGGCGGAGGCAGCGGCGGAGGCAGCGGCGGTGGCAGCGAAGGCTCAGTCTCCCAAGGTTTGGTGCTTTGTTCTGATGAGGGGAGCGAGGAGGTTGGACGTTGGGACGGTGCTGATGGAGGAGGTCGGTGAGATAGAGAGGGACCAGGTTATGGAAGGACTTGTACTGGACGTGGTACTGTACGAGGAGCCAGTGGAGTTGTTCGAGGACAGGGGTGATGGTGTCTCTGGAGAGGGTGTAGCTGCCAGAGTTCTGAATGTTTGAATACGTGAATGAGGATTTCTGCAGTGGACTGAGAGAAGGAAGGGTGTAGTGCTTTGAGTGGCTTGAAGGTAGAAAAAATGTGACCTTTTGTCATTCTGTCCTACTCTGGGGAGACATAAAGATAAGAAGAATGTCAACACTGAACACCAAAAAGCATAAAATAAACTGAAACTTTTTTTTAACTTTTATAATTCAACTATATTTGATACTGTAGCTCTTCAAATGAATCTTTAAAATTTGCAATTATTTACTCCCAATTCTGCACTAACTACTTCTTCAGCTGACTTGATGTATAATTCAATAAAAAGCTATTTTTTTTATACTGTATTTCTGAACTTAGAGCACTTTATGCCTGAGCACCACATGAACGCCGATAAATCCGGCGTTTCCTAGGAACACATGAACGCCTCATTAGTCCCACTGCCAACAGCCCCACATCCTCACCACAGACTTTCTCTACAACTCTTTTATTTAACCCAGATGTACAACTTAATCATGTCATTTCAAGCAGAGGAGACTCAAACAGACACAGACAAACGACAGAGGAGTAAAGAACACTTTATTGAATGTTTACAATTTTGTCACACAGAGTGAAGAAGAGGAGATGGAGAGATTGAGGAGGCTGCTTGTTCCGCTGCTGTGGTGGAGATGGGGCTGAGACAGTAGGAGAGAGGACAGAGAGTGCATTTAAATGAACAACTGGTGATTGGTCGAGTGTCATTCATAAGTAGAATGTGATTGACCGACCATAACAGACAGTGGGAAAAGGTCGAAATTACTTGGGTAGGAATTTATTAGTTTACTATTCACCATATTTTTATTTTTATTTATTTTTATATACATACTTATTTTTTCCATTAGAAGTAATTATTTAGTTATTTTATATATATATATATATATATATATATATATATATATATATATATATATATATATATATATATATATATATATATATATATATATATATATATATATACACACATACACACATACCCCCTTTTTTTTTACACTATTATTAAAATTTTCCCCTTTGGTGTGAAGTTATTTTTATTTTATTTTTTTAACTATTTATGTATTTTTTTTTATGTATTTATTTATTTGTTACTGCAACTATGTGTGTGTGTATTATATATATATATATATGTATATATATATATATATATATATATATATATATATATATATATATATATATATATATATATTGCATGTTAAATTACACTGCACTTCCTCAACTTTCTTACAACCCACTCTCTAGTCGACACCTACCACTCAAAACCACGTTAAATCTTCACCTGTGCTGAATTTTGGAGCACCAACCTGGCAACAACCACCTTTTTTGAGCCCCACTGAAACTCCAGTCCCTCTCTTGGGCCCTAACCCACCAGTTGAAAACGCCTGTGTGTAAACAAAACACTCACATAAATGAATGATTGACAAAGCCGAGAGCTGGCAGGAGAGATTGAAGCTTTTTTTTTTTTTTTTTTTAAGACGGGTGTTGTCTTACAAGCAACAACCGCAGCATCTCCGAAAGAGCCATTTTTCCACAAATTTATTAATCCTTTTAGGCAACGTTCCCTGTTCACAAATGCAAATTGAATCAATCTGAGTCTGACTTTTAAGACTTTCAAGTGGGATTTAATTAGAAGCCGAGGCGCGCGGTTTTAATGAGAAGGGGGTGGAGAGACTGGGGGGGGCGGGGGGCGGAGGGAGGGAAGGAAGGAGGGAGGGGGGGAGGGGGGTGATGCGTTGGTGTTTTAATGCTGTTCCTGGGGGAGAAGGGTGAAGGACAAAACCCGCCGTCGACGTCTTCCTCAAAAAAGAATGGTTGCCCGGTCGATCGTTGGGAGGAGGGCGGGTTTGGGGGGGTTGGAGGGTGGGTTGGGAGGGTGGGGGTACATCGGTGCATCCGTCCCCCCGGCGCCCTTCACCTCCTGCCGGGGACGTTTCAGCGCGGGAAGGCGGTGCTCTGGATGGAGGCTCGGATAACAAACTGCATGTGTGATGTTTCAGACGACTCTTACTTTTTAAAAATTCATTTCGAGTGCCGAGAGCGTTGCGTCGGGTTAAGAGGTTGCTCGCCAACCTGGAGGTAAGTGCTTCTAAACCCTCCTGAATCCATACTTACTTTCTTCGGTCCCTGGCAAGACTCCAGTCACATTTTTGTCTGAATTTTAGTGGTGTCCTATCTGAAGAATATGTAGCTGATTCTCTGACAAAAGTGTATGTTTTTTTCTAAATTCAACTTTGGTGGATACCTGCAGACCTCTTTTTTTGTGGCAGTCGTTCAGTTAGTTGAGATTTCCACCCACTCTCCAGACAGTTGCTGGTCCAATCCCACTGGTGACTCTGTCTTTGGGCCAGAATAGTGCCTGTCCAAGTCAGTTTGAAAGAGGTTAGAAAAGCCCCAAACCATCCCCCATTGATCTTGAATTGGATCTTCCTCTACTTTCTCCATCTCCATCTGTGATTCTGTCCGTTTCTCTTTCCACCATTCCACTCTTTTCTCTCCTCGGCCCCTCATCCCCTCATCACGCGGCCATCGTTTCCCGTGTCCTAAGCTGCCTGAGCCTCCCGAAGCCATCAGCTGGGATTGTCTGATGTGCAGTGTCCACACCTCAATAAAAATGTGGATCCTCTCCACCTCTATTTTCTGTTTTCATTCATTCTATCTCTCCGTCTCTCTCCTCTCTCACCTCCGTTATCTGTCCCTCCTCTTTCCCCCTCTTTGTCTGCTCCATCTCTATTCTCCTCCTTCCTCAGTCCCTTCCTCCATCCGTTTCCCTCTTTTGTCTCTTTCTCCATGCTCTTTTCTTCTTTCTTCGTTTCTCTTCCCTCTCTTCACCTTTTTCTCTCTCATCTTCTTTCTCCCTCTTTTCCCTCTTCTCCTTTCTCTCTCTCTTCTCCTTTCTCCCTCTATTTTCCCTATCTTTTCCTTTCTCCCTCTTTTCTCTCTCTTCACCTCTCTCCCTTTCTCTTCTACTTTTTTCCCCTCTCTCCCCTCCTCTCCCTCTGCTCTCTCGTCTTCTCCTTTCTCAATCACTCCTGTCTCTATTCTCCTTTCTCCCTCACTCTACCCTCTCTTTTCCTCACTCCTTCTTTCTCCCTTTCTCTTCTCCTTTTTCCCTCTCTCTTTTCTCTCTTCTCCTTTCTCCCTGACTCTTCTCTCTTCTCCTTTCTCCCTCTCTCTTCACCTTTTTCACCCTCTCTTTCCTCTCTCCTCTTTTCTCCCTCTTTCTTCTCCTTTCTTTCTTCATTCTTCTCTCTCTTCTCTTTTCTTGCTCTCTCTTCACCTATTTCTCTCTCTCTTCCCTCTCTTCTCCTTTCTCCCTCTCTACTCTCGCTCCCTTTTTCTCCCTTTCTCCCTCTCTCTTCACCTTTTCTCTTCCTTCTCTTCTCTTTTCTACTTCTCCCCACTCTCTTCTCCTTTCTTCTACAATCTTCTCTCTCTTCTCCTTTCTCCCTCTCCCTTCTCCTTTTTGTCTTTCTCCACTCTCTTCTCCCTTGTCCCTCACTCTTCTCTCTTCTTCTTTCTTCCTCTCTTCTCCTTTCTCCCTCTCTCTTCACCTTTTTCTCTCTCTCTCTTCCCTCTCTTGTCTTTTCTCCCTCTCCCCACTCTCTTCTCCTTTCTCCTTCATTCTTCTCTTTCTTCTCCTTTCTCTCTCTCTCTTCCCTCTCCTTTCCTCCTTTTCTCCACTTTTCAACTCTACCTACTCTTGTTCTCTCCATTCAGTCCCCTCTGTCTCTGACTCTCCCACCTCTCCTCTCTCTTCTCCTTTATCTGTCACTCATCTCTCTCTTCTCTCTATCCTCCTCTCTTTCTGTGATAGTGTGATCGCTCGGTGATAAATGTGGATCGCTCTCTTTTTTGTTTCTGTTTTCATTCATTCTCTCTGTCTCTCACTCTCTCCTCCTTTACGTCTTTCTCTTCTCTCTCTACTTCTCCCTTTTCTCTCACTCGCTTCTTTACCCTGTCTCTCTGGCAGAGGCGTAGCTAGGTTTTTTTTTTTTTTTTTTTTTTTTTTTCACTGGGGGGCAGCGATATAAATGTAAAATGTAACTGCTGTAAATAAATAAATCCAAGTAAATAAATAGATACAAAGTAATAAAACGAATGTAACGATTCGACGTCTGAACCACAAACAGAAACTCGTAAATCTCCAGGAAACATGGACGAAACAAAGTCAAGTTCATGTTCACTGTTCAGTCACATCGATAAATAAAATACATCCACCGTGTGAGTCAAAGTCGCCTCACAAGTGTTTTGTCCCCTGTACAATCAACAAGTTACATACAAAAATACTTAGTTACCCTCTCTCCATCTCTCTTCCCTCTCTCCATCTCTCTTCCCTCTCTCCATCTCTCTCCCTCTCTCTTCTAATCTCTTCCTCTCCGCTCCCTCTTCTTCTCTCTCCATCTCTCTTCTGCTCTCTCCCTCTCTTCCCTTTCTTCTCCTCTCTCGCTCCTCTCCTCTCTCCCTTTCTTTTCCCTTTCTTCTCCTCTCTTCCTCTCTCTTTCCTCTCTCTTCTACTCTCTTCCTCTCCGCTCTCTCTTCTTCTCTCTCCCTCTCTCTTCTACTTTTTCCCTCTCTTTTCCCTTTCTTCTCCTCTCTTTCTCTCTTCCTTCTCTCTTCTGCTGTCTTCCTCTCCGCTCTCTCTTCTTCTCTCTCCCTCTCTCTTCTGCTTTTTCCATCCCTCTTTCCTCTCTCTTCTCTCTCTTTCTCCCTCTTGCCACTCTCGCTTCTCCTCTCTCTTCCCTTTCTTCTCCTTTCCCCCTCTCTCTTCTGCTTCTCCCTTTCTCTTTCCTTTCTTCTTTTCTTTCCCTCTCTCTTCTGCTGTTTAACTCTCTCTTCCCACTTTTCTCCTCTCTCCCTTTATCTTCTGTTTTCTCCACCTCTCTTCCCTCTATATTTCTCTTCCTTTTCTCCCTCTTGCCACTCTCCCTTTTCCTCTCTCCCCTTTCTCTTCTCTGCTCCAGTTTCCTGTTTCTCAACGCTATCTCTCCCATCTTTTGTTCCTGTCCTTTCTCTCTCCCCTGTCCTTCCTCTTCTCCCTCCTCTTCCCCCTCTTTTCTCTCAGCCAAGATTTTTGACTCTGGCCCCTGTACGAGCTACAACTTTCATAAAAAACGCGTAAATGTACAATTATTTCAAAATGCCAGATATCTATTTTTGTTTAATGATGTATTCCCTTTCTTTCTTGATTTCAGTCAAACTTGCCCATGCTCATTAGTAAACAGGCCTGTGATTGGCCGTTTGAGGAGCCATGCGGGTGTGTTCTGACGTGTGATTGGTCAACGCCGTCCAGTGCTCTCTGTGCTTCCTAAAACAGTTCAGAGTAATGGTGCTCATGTTCCGCACATTCTTGTCTCTTATTCTCTTAAAAGAAAAGTAGAAAAGAGCTGGATGTGTCTGCTGTGGGTTGTATTTGTGAAACTCTATGATAAGACGGGGATCAATAAGACTCACAATAACGCCGTAAGTGCCACGGTGTAATGTCGGCGCTAAAGTCCTGTGCGAGCTCTTTACGGGATGTTTTGTGGCGTTAGGCGGAGTTAAAAATGACTGACAGGTTTTCAGACAGGATGCAGATGTAGAGGCGACTTTATCAGCAATAATCATCCTACGTTAAAACCGAAGAGCGCAGAATAAAAACCTTTCAGTCACAGCTGGATTTAAACATTGTCAAAGTAGAGCCCTGTTCCTTTGTTCCTCTTCTTTCTCCCTTTTCCTCTCCCTGTCTCTTTTTTCTCTATATCCACCCACTCCCCTCTCTTCTCCTCTCTCCCTCTGTCTTCTGCTCTCTCCCTCTCTTCTCCTCTCTCCCTCTCTCTTCCCTCTCTTCTCTTCTCTCCCTCTCTTCTCCTCCCTCCCTGTCTTCTCCTCTCTCCCTCTCTCTTCTTCTCTCTCCCTCTGTCTTCTGCTCTCTCCCTCTCTTCTCCTCTCTCCCCCTCTCTTCTCTTCTCTCCCGCTCATCTCCTCCCTCACTCTCTTCTCCTCTCTCCCTCTCTCTTCTTCTCTCCCTCTGTCTTCTCCTCTCTCCCGCTCTTCTCCTCTCTCCCTTTCTTCTCCTGTCTCCCTCTGTCTTCTGCTCTCTCCCTCTCTTCTCCTCTCTCCCCCTCTCTTCTCTTCTCTTCCTCTCATCTCCTCCCTCCCTCTCTTCTCCTCTCTCCCTCTCTCTTCTTCTCTCCCTCTGTCTTCTCCTCTCTCCTTCTCTTCTCCTCTCTCCCCCTCTCTTCTCTTCTCTCCCTCTCTCTTCTCCTCTCTTCTCCTCCCTTCTCTTCTTCTCCTCTCTCCCTCTCTTCTCCTCTCTTCCCTCTCTTCTTCTCTTCCCTCTCTTCTCCTCCCTCTCTCCTCCCTCTCTCTCCTCTCTCCCCCTCTCTTCCCTCTCTTCTCCTCTCTCTCCTCTCTTCTCCTGTCCTCTCCCCCCCTCCCCCTCTCTTTTCCTCTCCTCTGTGCAGTAGTGCTGTGGATGTTCTGTTCTGTCTTAACTCTCGTTTGCAGAGTCCAGTGAGCAGGTTGTTACAGTCTAACCTCCTGGAGACAAATGCATGGATGTAACTATGCCACTGCTCTCTGTTTGTCTTCTTTTCTCTCTCCTTTTCCTCTCCTCTCCTTCGTCTCTGCCTTTCCTCCCGTTTTTTTCCTGTCCCTCCTCTCTCTTCTTCCTCTCTTTTTCTGTGATGGTCTGATCTCCAGAGCGTCGGCTTAGTGAAAAAATGTGGGTTTTTCACAACCTCTGTTTCGATTGTGTTTTCATTCTCCCAGGTCTTCCCCTCTTCCCTCCTTTTTCTACTTGGTCCACTTTCTCACCTCTCTTTTCCTTCATCTCTCTCTTCTTTCCTTTCTCTCTCTGTATACCTCCTTCCTTTTTATAAATTATCTCTACTTTCTTCCACTCCATCTTCTCTATCTCTTCATCTTTCTATCCTCTCTGCCTCCCCCGCTTTTTCCTCTCGCTCTCTACCCGCTGTCATTTTTCACTCTTACGCTCTACTCTCGCTCTCTTCTTTTTTCCTTCTCCTCTTCTCCTCCCCATTCTATTTTGTCTTTGTCCTTTCCCCCCTTTTCTTTCCTTCTTTCTCCCTGTCTTTTGCTCTCTCTCTCTATCTCCTGTCTCATTATCCGTTTCTCCTCTTTTACTCCTTTCCTTCCCTCTCCCATCTACCTATTTTTCTCTCTCCTTTTTCCCGTTTCACCTCTATCTCTCTTTGCCTTCCTTCCTCCCTCTCTCCCTGGCTCCAGAGTTTGTGTTTCTTCACCTCTCGCAGGCCTCCATATGCTCTGCCAATCTCACCCTCCTCCTCCTCTTCCTCACTCTCGTCCTCTCTTTCTTTTCTCTCCTTTTTCCACCATCTACCCGCTTTCTCTTCTCATTTATCTCTAGCTCCCTAACCCTCCTCCCTCCTCTCTCCATCCTCATCCCTCTTCCTCCTCTTTTTCCGCTCTCTCTCTCTCTCCCTTTTCCCGTTTCACCTCTTTTTCTCTTCCGTCTCTCCCCCTCTCATCTCTCACACACCTCATGGCTTGTCTTATCTCCTCTCTCCTCTGTCTCTTTATCTCTTTTTCCACTTTCTTCCCTCTCTCTCCCTTTTCCTCCGTCTCTTCCTCTCCCCTAGTCTTCTTTCTCCCTCTCTCTCGCTATTCTCATTTATCTCTTTCTCCCTCACCTTTCTCTTCCCCCTTTCCCTTCTTATCCCTTTATCATTCTCCCCAGACTTTGTCTCTCTCTCCTTCCCTCCTCTTTTCCTCTCATTCTTCTTTCGCTTTGTCTATATCCACTCTCTCCCTCCTCTTTCTCTCCCTTCATTCTCATCCATCTAACTACTTTTTTCCTCTCTCTTTTGTCACCTCCATTTCTCTTCCTTCTCCCCCTTCTTCCTTCATTTTTCCCTCTCCCTCCGCTCTCTCTCTCCTCTTCCTCTTTCCTCATTCTCTCTCTTACCTCACACTTTTCTCTCCCCCCTTCCCTTTTTCCTCTTTCTGTCTTTTTTTTCCTCTATATCCACCCTCTCCCTCCTCTCTTCATCCTTATCCCTCTTCCTCCTCTTTTTCCCCTCTCCTTTTTCACCTCTATCACTCTTTCTTCTCCCTCACCCTCCTCTCTCTCCCCTTTTTTCCTCTTTTAGCTTTTCCTTTCCTTTATTTATTTCTGTCTCTCTCCTCACCTCTTTTGCTCACTCTCGTCTTTCACTCCTCTCTCTTGTGTTTTCTCCTCTCTCATTTTTCCTCTCTCTGCCCTTCACTCCTTCCCATCCTCTACTCCCTTTTGCCCCTCTCTCTATTTTCATGTATCTCTTTCTCCTTCACTTTTCTCTTTCCCCCTCTTCCCTCTTACCCCCCTATCTCTCTCTTCCTGCACTTTGTCTTTCTCCTCCCCTCTCATTTTTCTATATATGCACTCTTTCCCCTTTTCTCTCTCTCTCCACTCTCTCCCTCCTCTCTCTCTCCCTGTTCTTCTCTCTATTTTTTCTCGCTATTTTTCTCTCTTCATCCCTCTCTCTTTTCCTCCTGTTTTCATCTCTGTGTCCTTTTCCACCTCTATCTCTCTTCCCTCTCTCCTTTTTTCTCCATATCATCACTCTCTCTCTTTTTTTCTTTTTATCCTCATCCCTCTTCCTCCTCTTTTGTGTCCTTTTCCACCTCTCTCTTCTTCCTCTCCCCTCTTCCTCCTTTTTTCCCTCTCTCTCTCCCTGTTCCTCTCTCTCCTTTTTTCTCCATGTCAACTCTCTCTCTCTTTTTCTCTCTTTATCCTCATCCCTCTTCCTCCTCTTTCTCTCCTGTATCCTTTTCCACCTCTATCTCTCTTCCTCCTCTGTTCCCCTTCTCTCTCCACTCTTTCCCTCCTCTCTCTCCTTTTTTCTCCATATCAACCCCTCTCTCTTTTTCTCTCTTCATCCTTCTCCCTCTTTCTCTCTTTTTATTCTCTGTGTCCTTTTCCTCCTCTCTCCTCCTCTCTCCTCTTTCCCCTCTCTCTCTCTTTTTCCTCCTCTCTCTCTCTCCATGTTCCTCTCTCTCCTTTTTTTTCTAGATTAACTCTCTCTTTTTCTCTCTTTCTTCTCTCACGTCTTCTTCCTCTTTCCCATCTCTCTCTCTCTTCTTTTCCTCCTCTCTCCATGTTCCCCTCTCTCCTTTTTTCTCCTCTCTTTTTCTCTCTTCCTCCTCTTCCCTCTTCCTCCTCTTTTCCCTCTCTCTCTCCTGTCCTCCTCTCTCTCTCTCTCCTCTTGTCTGGCTCCGGGGCTCGTGTCTCTTCACCTCTCGCGGCCCTCCGTATGCTCTGTCAGTCTCGCCCTCCTCCTCCTCTTCCTCACCTCCGTATCACTTTGGCGTTCCCGCCGTTCTCCGCTGCGTTGACTGGCAGCTGAACTGGCATGAGACACTGGAAGAAGAGCAGCGGAGAGAAAGAACATAGAAATGAACGAGGGATGTTTTAACAAAGTCCCACAAACGGCAAAAAGGTGAAGCTGCTTTTGTACAACACCAAAGCCAATTTAGTTTGACTTACGACCCGTCCAAGAACTCGCCCGGCAACTGGAGAGAGGAGGAGATAGATCTTATTGTTTTACATGAAAAAGAAATGGCTCTTTGTTTTGTGTGGGACAAAAGGGGAGTAGTGGGTTCAGCACTCGCCCATTCACCAGAGGGTAATCAGTTCTAATGTCACCAAATTAGTAAAAAAAAAAATAAGTAAGAGACAAGCGAAAACATGTTCTTTTTCTTTCTTTTCTTTTTTCATTATGGATGTTTTTATTGCTCTGAAAAAACAGCAAATCGTGCGTCTTACTGTGTCTCCACAAACCTGACTCGTATTTGGCCTCGTAGAGGAGGGGCTCCTCCTGCTTGTCTTGAACACTTTTAAAAGCCCTATTTATGTTGTGTTTATAGCCCAGGCCAGACATAGGCAAACTACGGCCCGGGGGCCACACATGGCCCTCTGGGCTTATTAATCCGGCCCGCCAAATGTGACCAAATTATATTAAAATAGGTAAGAGTGAACCTTGTTCATTTTACCTTTACCTTTTGGCACTTGATAAAACTGAATGTGAGTTTTTCTGCTCTGCTCTGTTTATTTAAATCAAACTTAATCAATTAATTAATAATTTATTTAATGCATTTGGAAAACAATTTGTACAATGAGCCTTGCATATTCATACTTTGTTTCATGTTACAGGCCAAATCTTTAATGAAATATATACATACATATATCCTGGCCCGGCCCCTCTGTCAAATTTTAGGAGCCACTGTGGCCTGTCTGTCAAAACGTTTGCCCCGCCCCTGGTCTGGGCTAAATGTGAATTAGCCTAAGCTATAAACACTGTGACGCCTGCATTATATTACTGAAATGTTAATCTATGTTTGTTATATCTGTTGCTCTTTAAACCAACAATAAAATAATCAAATTCCATGGAAATATTCTTTTAACTGCAATATTCCACAGTATGGCATAAAATGTATCTATCCCCATGGAAAATGTTCCAAAATATGTTTTTAACTTTCCATTTCCAAGGAATCATACAGGCAACGAGGCATCTTATTAAAATTTAAATTGATTAATGTTAAAACTACCTGATTGTTTTATATGTACATTATTTCAGTTTGTGGAGTGATTTTAATATTTATCATGACTCAAATTTAGCATTGGCGTTAGTATTGAGACACAAACACTTTGCCACAGACAAACACTCCTGAAGTCGCTGTCCACAGTCTTTATCTTTAAATATTTATTCATTTTAGCACAACTCCGCAAAAACCTCTTAGAGACAGAATTGGACAGGAAGTAGTGCCGGTAACACTGAGGTTGCCAAGCACTGTTGTGCAGAAAGCCAATTTAGAAAAAGGCCGACTTATCAAGCATTTTAAACACATTGTATTAAAGTAATTATGCACCAATAATGAAGTTCACTGCATTAATAGGCAAACAAACTCCTGCGGCAGGTTAATCCATTCAATGCAACAGTCATTTTTGGAACAATTAAAATGTAGTGCAGAGGTCCCTCACTATATCTCGGAGCACCTTTTGCGGTCTCACTGTTTCACAGATCTTTTTTTTTTTTGTGTGTGTGTGTGCAATTTTGCATGCTTTTTTTTTTTTTTTTTTTTTTTACAGTGTATAAATGTGCATTGTGTTCTGCGTCCTGATTGGCTGAGGGACTGTAGACCATTGTGTTCTGCGTCCTGATTGGCTGAGGGACTGTAGACCATTGTCCATCAGTCTCCTCCGTGTCTCCTGTACAGTACACAATGTGTCAGCCAAATTTACATAAATGTTTGATCGCAGTGTGACTCTGAAGTGCTGTATGTTTGCAAGTTTTCTCCCCGACAAAACCCACAATGTCGATGAAACGTTCTGCACCAACAAATTTCAGAAACGCTTTGGACTTAAAAGTGTTTCTGCGCACGGAGAGGTGCCTCTGCGGATACAGCTGGAGCAGAGGCACGAGAACAACACATTTAATCGAGGAAGAGGGAGATAATATACGAAGGTTTGTACTTTGAGAGTGTTTAAACAAGAGAGAATTGTGAGAAAATGTCAATGCCTGTCTGAGAAAAGTGTATAAAGTGTGTGGTGAGGGGTTTTACAGCCTTAAAATATATATTATAATTGTAAAAAATAAAGCTGACTACTTTGCGGATTTTTCCTATTGTGAGTTATTAGATATAATATATACAGAATGTAACGTCCGCGATAAACGAGGGACCACTGTATATGCTCTTAGTGCCAATATTAATGGAGCACTGTCTTATATAACGTGCTGTCTACATCCTTCTAAACTATATCCTTGTAGATGCAAAACGGTCACATTTTTATACAGAGCTTTACCATCTTCAGATCTGGCCATTCAACCAGTGCTGTTGATGTTGAGAGCGGGATTCGAACCGCCAACCTTTGGATCACTGGACAAAAACTGTGCCAACTGAACTCCTTTCTGTCTAAAAGGCTTGAATATTACAATTGTTGTTGCCCAAACTACAGTAGAACAACCTTGCAACTTATAATTAGACAATCCGTTACGCTTTATGGTAATACTGTTATTTCTTCCATGGATGAAACAAATTTGACTTACGTATCAATTGACTAATCCAAATTCATCTCCAGACCTTATCCCTCTGCTACCTGATCTCCGGCTGTCCCTTCACACCGGCCGCTGTGACAAATACCTCTCAAATGTGATTTTCAATGCCTCCCGCTGCTCTGATTTGACTACCGTAAAAGAACTGATACAAAATGCGATCAATCTTCAGGGAGATATGTGGTTCCATAAGTAATTTGTATAAAGAAAGAGGATGTGGTGATCAACTAGGTGGTGTCAAGGGAGCGTATGTGGTGTATGTGTGAAGGATTTTTACCTCTGCTGAGTTATGGCTTAATATAAATGAATAAAAAGGCCACATCTCGCTGTTGAGTGGAGGATTCTGAGGACAAGGAGGTAGAGAATGTACATATGAGCAAAGCAGTAGCGAGGTGATGGAGAAATGGATACACAGCGATGGCGTCAGTCAGCGCTCTGATGGATACCAGGGGGGATTATTGATGGAATTTGTTGCTTCAATATTTTATACACACAAAGACGCATGATTGATTGGTTTGGCTGGAAATTGCGTGACAGCTATTTTTATTAATTGGCGAGGCGTTCAATTAATGTGAAGCATCTGCTGTATTTTTCACTTTGAAGCAAAACTGGAGACGAACACTGCCTGGCTGTGCGTTTAGCCAACAGTTTCAACTTGGGAATTGGAATAAACTGTGTAAATATTTGCAGAGGGGAAAAAATGTATAATAATTGAGTTAAATTCAGGGAATGATATGGACCTGGGCAGAACTCCTCCACTGCTGAAGCAATGAGGGGAAAATAAGGGCCATGAGCTTTTGGTTAGGGCTGTACAATATATGGCAAACACAGTCAAACACGTTTTTGCAATTTTGGCACAATAAATAACAAGTAAAAAATAAAATGGAAAAAAAAGTAGATTCTAGTAATATTTTTTGTCTTGGTTTAGTCCAGGGGTGGGCAAAGTTTCTGACACATGGGCCACAGTGGTTTCTAAAATTTGACAGAGGCTGGGCCAGGATATATCTATATATATATAACATTAGAGATTTGACCTGTAACATGTACCAACGCATAAATATGCAAGGCTCAGTGTAAAAATTGTTTTCCAAATGCATTCTTTTAAAAACTCACATTCGAAGAAAGGCTTTCTAGCTTTTGCTAATTTGAATACCAGCAAAAACTTGCCATGGTACGTTCATCGGAATTCAGTGAAAAAATATTTTGTTGTCCACTCCATTAAACACTCAGCTCTTACTATCCACGTTTCTTTTCTTTGATAAACTCATTTAACAACAAGGTTGATGTAGCTGAAGTGCGCCATCATATTGAACAAGGTTTACCCTTACCTATTTTAATATAGTTTGGTCACATTCGGCGGACCGGATTAATAAGTCTAACGGGCCGTATTTTGCATACCCCGGGTTTAGTAATTTGCCCACCCCATTGACAAATGTTAATTTTTTATTTTGTACAAATTTCAGTATTTAGTATTTTTAAGTATTCAAAAAGTAAAAAAATAAATATTTAATTAAATATAATAATAATTACTTTAGAAAAACATCAATTTAGCATTGTATTCTATAAAAGCTTTAGAAAACTGCTTAAACTATTTAGTGGCTAAAATAAAATAATAATGTTACTGCCAAGGTCAAGCCCAGCACAGCCCACAGCCCTCACAGTGGAGATGGACGACCAACCAAAGAAAAAAACAATGCATTCTAGGTAAATGGTTACGATTGGTTTGTATTTGAACTTGGCCCACAACAACAACGTTTCACTGCTCATCCAAGTCACTTCTTCAGCTCTGGTCAGATTACTGGTGGACACTGCCTTTTTTTGGCCAGGCAGTGTATCCATCTATAGGCAGGGGACTAACTACACTGAAACTGTAAACAGCCATTGTCTCCAGTTTCAGCCTTAACGAATCTATTCAACCTGTAATGGCCTTTTGGTGATCTTATGTATGTGGGGAAGCTGGTCTGAAGCAGGAGACAGACTCCCATTCAAAAACATGAGGTCAAATGTGACAAAATAATACATATTTACAAAAAATAACTGTGCTCAACTTCATCAAAAGCAACAGAAATGAGCAAAACTAAGTAAAACCCCCAAGTACCAGGCTACACTGATGTTCCCCTGATGAAGTGTTTAAAATCAGACTATAAACACTTTAATACTGAAACCAAAATACACAAAGACACTTGAAACAAAAAAGAAACTTAAATAATTTTTCCCCTGCACATGGTCCGGCCCGCGACCCCACCCCCCAAAAGCTTTAAAAATGGCCGACATTGGGCACTCTTTGTCCGGACCATGTGGAGCCTCAGGTAAGTAGTAAATCTCTGTATGTTTAACTGAATTGTATAACTGAAATGAATAGGTTTAACCAAATAAAATATCTTTTAAGTAACTTGTGTGTGTGTGGTATTTAACTTAAAGGTTCCAATCTCTCCCTCCACCTTTCCAAGACTGCTAATGAAAAAAATAAAGAATTTCCCTAGTCTTTGTTCAGCACCAATCACATCCATCACCTGAACACGTCACAAAACTGGCTACACTTTGAACTTGTTCTATTTGACACTGACCTAAGGCAACATAATGGCTGGCTCACCCCTCGAGCGTCACCCCTCAGACCATACAGCCAACGTGCTTCCAGGGGAGGGGTGAGATTTGGTGTCACCGTGGAGGAATGGAGGGGAGGGGTAGGGGGGCTGGTGATGAAGTACGTGAGGTCCAGTCTACTGCCTCCATTAATAACAGAGACAGGACCAGCAGCACCGAACATACATAACACCCCTGTGGCCCCCCCAGGTAAAGGCCCTTTGACTGCACGTGTTAGCATGATAGAGAGGAGCAAGATACGAGGTCTTACAAATGGGCATGAAATAATAGTTTTCAATATTGTAAAACTAAAGTAACAACAGTCTCATTACAGTTAGTTTATATAAATTTTGTGTTTTGGGTCACAAAGGTCCTATATTACTCAAAAATGGACTCTTGATGTCATGAAGTGGTAGTTTTCAAGTTAATAGCTACCTTTTACCTTTAGTTCAGTAGAGATTGGCAATTCAGGGCTGAAATCATCTAAATCATTCTAGTGAAGGTGTATGGAGTTTAAAAACACAATGGAGCACTTCCTGTATAACCACATGACATCACAAAGTGGAACAGAGTGTTTTCTGTTTGAGAGAAGAACTCAGCTTGTGTTAAACATGAAACAAAACACAACTCTGGCTATGTTTGTGATGGGGAAACAACATTATAACATCAGAAAATAGTGTAAAAAGGACAAAAGGAAGAAAAAAAGAAAAGAATTTGCTTGGACAAACTACTGTTATTAAAAAAGTTATTCTTAAAAAACCTTTATTCTTGTAAATGAGTAAAAGCAACACATTGTGATATAACGAGACCCATGTGCGCTGAACAATGGATGGTATCTATTGTAAATGTGGAAGGAACTGACTGTAGTTTCACTTCTTTGCATGTGAATATTAACAAACTGTCAAAGGGTTTAGCATCACATGACATCACAAGGTGGAACCGAGCATTTTGAGCTTAGACAGACTAATAATGGAAGATTACTCAAATATGTGTGAATGAAACAAAACAGAACTCTAAGTAACAGCATTCTAACATGGCTAAAAGCTCACAAGGGTCCATTTTGTGTAATATGGGACCTTTAAGTAAAATGTCTCCCTCAAAGGCCTAGACTCAGTTGCTGGTGAAGAGGATGAGATGGAAAGGCTGAAGAGGAGCAAGAAAAAGGCAGGAAGAAAGGGAAAGGGAGTGCACTGCGGGGTAAGTGGCTGAAAGGTAAGAGTTAACAGACAGATGAGAGGAAGTCAGAACACAGTACAAGATGTCTTCCTTGTTAAATGTAGTCTATAACATCTTTTTTAACATATTTATATTTCCCTATGCATATGATAGGTCAGACCAGTGGTCCCCAACCACCGGGCCGGGGACCAGTACCGGTCCGTTACGCATTTGCTACCGGGCCGCGCAAAAACAGTAAATAATTTATCAGCGACCGCATCTTTAGTGAGGATAGTATAGTGAGTTGTACTTTTTATGCACTTAACTTACTTTTGCCATATTTATCTGCCACACGTAGAAGGCCGGTCCATGAAAACGAAAAACCTACATTATTCCGGTCCGTGGTTCGAAAAGGTTGGGGACCCCTGGGTTAGACTTCTCAATGTGCTAGAACATGGTTAACAAAATTACTTTTTTCAGCTTTACTAAAAATCTTGGCTTTTTAAAATCCAATACTACGATTAGACTAATTACTTTCTGTATTTTTGTACTTTTCTTAATAACTTTTTTTTTCCCACAAACTGCTGCATAACTGATGAAAAACTACGACTAATATTTACCACAGGTACAATCCCACCAAGCCAAGTAATAATTAGAAAACACAAAAATCTGCCATATGCTCTTCAACAGTTGGAATAAAAAATACCAAACTTTTTACCATAACTCAGTGTCTGTGAAGCTCTTTTGCTACCTTACTTCACTTTTTCAACATCGTCTCCTCAAGTCAAACACAAGGTCGCACATCCCAACATATTTTCCCTCCCCATCAGCGCCTCGTTCACCCGCGACTGACAAAGGAAGGAAATATAGTCAAAAGTGCTTGTGTCACTGTCACAAAGCTGGCCTTCCTGTTGCTGAGGTGCAAAGGAACTCCGTAGAATCGATACTCACAATGCTGCGCGTCAATTTGGCGCTTGTCTTGCTCCGGTACACTGACAGTTAAATCTTATTTCACGCACCTCGACTCGCTGCCAGGAAGTTTTGGTGAGGTGCTCGCAAATCTTTTAGAGAAGCAAGATCCCGCTATTGTCAGTAGAAAGAAAGAATAGAGTGTCTAACGTATGAAAGTCTTGTCAAGCTTGTGTTTTTGATTCGTTTATAAGAAATTTGAGTACTTATCGTTGATCATTTGTACAACATTTGCAGATTGTATGAATGTATGTACGTAAATGATGAATAAATGTAGTTGTAGTTGTCGGAGTTACAAAAAAGTATAATGTATTGTACAGAAATGTCACCAAGGTCACCGGTTAAAGACTCTAACATTCTTTTCCCGATGTTTAAGCAGAATCCAAGTCAGGAGAATTGACTGATGAGGGTACCCAGGTGAAATTGTGAGAGGAACTACGAAAAACTGAACCTGTAACCGTACCTGTCTTCCAAGGGACTAATACTCTGATCAGGAGTGGTGGAAGACATAACCGCGGAAAGTAGGGGTGCTGGGGTTGCAAAAGCAGCCCGCTAGATTCCCAGGGAACCGCAAGAAGGCCATTTGGTTGCTACATCTGTCCTGAGCAAAACTAAATCTATTCTCAACAGCGATAAGATCAATATAAACAAATACAAATTTTAGGTGGTTTTCACACATTTTTGTGGCTCTGTGGAGCGACCCCAGTGCGCACTAGATATAGTTCTTTTTGCTTTACTTTTGGGTCGGTCTTGTTCACATCCACTGCGCATCATTCACCCTAAACATCACCATGAGCCACGAGAGAGTCCAGCAGCTGATGCGAACTTATTTCTATGACAATGCGCTTCAAGCGGACATGCTCCCTGTACACGGTGGGCTTTTCTCTCACCTCTGGCTAAATTCATCGTGAGGACTGTACACGACGGAGGCGTGGTGGTCGACTTAACTAGTGGCAGTTTGAGAACAACCTTATCGAATCATTTCTACAACAAACTGTTTGCCTGAAGCTTAAACTGTGGGTGAAGTAAACCTGAATGTGCACTCATATGTAGCGCTAACCTGTGTGTACTCTGTGGTGGACTTTTGGCAAAATAACAAAAAAGAACAACCCCAGACTGGAATCAGACTGGCTTAAGAGGAAGAAAAAAATGTGGAGACCTAGCAGTTTGGACTTTGCTGGATTTGATTTGTACAGCTCACATTTGGTTAAAACTAATATCTCAGGACTAAATGTTCAGCTGGTAAAACACCACATGTCCCTTGTCTCCATCTGAGCAGGACAGCATGCTGGTGGACATCCAGGGCAAGGATGTATTAGGTCCATGGGGGTTACAGGTTTGTTCAGCAGTGACACACACAAGGGCAGTGCAGTCACATCGATAAAGAGCAATAAGCTATGTGTTCCTGCCATAACGCTGTGCTGTTTAACAATACATACGAGTAGCATACGCCCTGTTGGTCATTATCAAAAGAGCTGGGACATCGTTTTCCACATACGGAGAGCGAGTTTCATTATTTCTGTTACTGACCTGACGTGAGACGTGCGTTTGTGTTGGCACATGTGCGTATATGCTTGTATGTATGTCTATGGCGCATATAGAGGGTAAGATATGATTTTTTTTGTGGTCTGATTTACTTTGTTCGCATGATCACGGGGGTCCAGAAGCTCTTTGTGTTGGTGGCAGAGGCCAATAGTATAAAAACACAAAATTCTGTCTGCATTCCTTGGAAAATAAATAAATACATTTTTAAAACTTCTTCTGATTCTGATTCTGAAAAATATCTCAGCACTCCCTTCCAAATTTACATTCCCGCAGATATGATGAAAGAAGTACTAAATTTAGTTAGTAAGTAAAAGGACATGGGCAAAAAGTGAGTGAAAAATATAGTAGTAAAAAAGTAAAAAGTATTAAACAGATTTTGAGATCTATAAAGTGGCAAATGTGGTGATCTCGATAAAGAATTGTGCTGATTTTTGTTGAAATGAAGCTGTCGATAACATCTCCAATCAGGCCAAAAGCTGCTCGTAGATGCCAAGTCACTAGTGTCACCCAAAATCAATCAACTAATGGCAATGACTGAATGAATATTATGAAAGTGATAATGCATTGGTCACTTTTTGGACACTCCTCAGCAACTTTTACTGCCATAGCTACCTTGGCGGTGACTTCTGCCAGCTTCCCACACACTCATTAGGCATTGTTCGGGAAAGTGTCTTGCCCAAGGACACAAAACAAAGTATATATATTTGAACCAGTCAGATTCATCTTCTAGGACAGCCACTGTTGAATTGCTAGCCTCCATGCTCCAAACACGTTTTTCTCTTGACATTTCATATATCAATTCGACTTCCTATGATCCCAGTTGGCCATAGGACATAGGAGCAGCGGAAATGCAAGGATCAGCGTACTATCTGGTGGAAAAACTGTGAGATAAAGATAAAAAGGAATTGAAACTGCGAGGCTTTAATGAATTAATGACTTCTCCCAAACTAGATGCCTCTTCTATCTTTCCTCAGACACAACCAGTGAAATAATAAATAAACACATGAATAAGTGAAGAGGCTTGGATGAGACGGCACTCCGGAGGGGCCTTAGATGGGGAGGGGTGGAAACTGGGAGTAGGGTATAGCGCAGCGATGCTAAGGTGGCTAAGGCACGCGGTGAGCCTCTCCGGTGATTTGCTCCAACATCAAGCAGCTGGAGGTTACTGAAAAATTTAGCGATGCGCGGGGAGCTGGTGAATGCTAATTGCGCTAGACTGGATTCCTCTTCCCACAAAAAAAAGTACTCACACACATTCTTCTGGCCAGACCACCTTCATTCTACTACAACCTTGCCGGATGGCGGGGTTGGAGCGGCCACTTGCATGCTAACGAGACCTCGGCGCCGGGTTGGGCTATGTTGCCAGACGCTGCCGGGCGAGGAGAGGGCACATAGGGGCATCCGAATGACACGTCAGTACGGCCACGGTGGGAGCCAGGGATGGGATACTGGTGAAGATGGATGGATAGAGGACTAGCTTAAAGGCTAAAAGTGCTAATGAGGAGGTGCCATGTGAGTTTTGGGAGGAACAAAGTGCATGGGTAAATAGATACATGGAGGAACGGTTGGGAGTGTAAGATGATTAAATATAATGGTGGGCACTGGGAAAAATCTCTATACCTTATATCATGGGCAGAGCTAACAATTGAAAAATATTATAACCATATTCCACATTCATGGTTCAAAATCAGGTGCAGAGCTTTATGGGTGCACCACTTTTTTCTGGTAGAGAGTTCAAAAACTGTGTGTGCCTGTGTGTTATCAATTTGCCCAAAATGTTCCAGAGAAATCCCTGTGTTTTGAGACCAATTCCCGGCAATGGCAATTTTCTAAATGTCTTTCCCCACTCTTCATCTCAATAGACTGTCAATTTAGAAAAACAAAAATGGCGTTCCAATAATAAAGATATTCCAGCATTGATGTGTGGAGAGATAAGTAAAGTAAAGTAGGTTTAAAGGTTCTCATGCACTTGATCCACCTCATGACGCACCAGATGTGGCTCCATGATTTGAAAGAGGAAACCTGTACCGTCTTATCTTAAAGCTCCACCATGTAAGTTTTTATCCAAAAATAGACTAAAATAAAAGTATTTTGTATGTTTTGTTTTGCACTGGAAAATATATCAAAATAAATAAATAAACAAATTATTTTTTTTTTTTTTTGTTTCGCTTTTTTTCATTTTGGATATGATTAATGCACTGAAAAACATAAAAAGATGTGTTTCATTAGTGGAGCGAGCTTGCATCTCCACAAACCTGACTTTTATTTGGCCTGGAGAAGGGCCTCTCCTGCTTGTCTTCATGGAAATGTAGTTCTTTTGGGTATAATCTTCCACAGTAATAATGGCATAAAACTCGTCTATGTCCTTTAAATTTAATTGAAAATAGTATGTATTATGGAAGTAGTATCTTATTCTATTTTCATGGAAGCACAAAAAGTTAGAGAAAGTTACACTATGTTACTTTAAGACTATGGATGTATTGAATGTAGCTGCACCGGTATATAGTTCTTATATAGTTGAAATAAGCAGTTTTATTTTTATGCAGGTAAAGTGAAATCCCTTTTCAGCTTTGACCCATACATCTTGGCTCCGCCCTTTGCTCGTGTCCCCTCTCAGGACGGCCCAGCTGGGGATGCAGTCAGAGGAGATGGAAAGTTGGGGCGCTGTGAAGCAGCCCGCGGTGACATGATTTACAGGCAGAGGAGCAGGGGTTGCCGTGGCGACGTCTAGTTGTGGTCCCTTGCCTCTATAATCGGAGCTCTGCGTCAGGCTCTGAGCAGTCTGGCCCGGCAATCACCCCCACACCCCCTTTTCCTTTCCCTGTTCCTCCTGGTCCTGCCATGGGACAGGAAATCCGGCTCTGTAGCATGCTTTCAGGACAAACTTGGCACCAAGTGTCCCCCTTTGCTCCCAGCTATCCGTGTGCTGCAGGCGGACATCTAGACTGTTGCTGTAGCTTCGTGTGGACATGGTGGTGGAACACTTTTCTTTGGGCCTAGTGTGAAGTATGGGTCACCAGCTTGATGCACTGTGACAGCTGTCTACTCTTGGAAGTGAAGATGACAGAACTAGAGAACTGCTTCTCCTTATCGACTTAAACCCACTCGCGTGAGCAACTCCTTGATTCAGTGGTGAAAGTGGAACTTAGAAAATCTAAGTCCATGCCCATTGCCACAATGAATGAATAACATGCAATCATATCGGTTCCAGTATTCCTGCTGGCGCAGGATGTATTCAGTCAACCTCTGACCATGTTCAACATGATACATGGGGTTATCATGGTGCACCTAAACCAAGGAGTCAAACTTCCTCTAGTCCCTTGCACAACTGGTTTCTTGTTACAAATATTAAACAAAAGGGAAAGCGTTCACATCATCATGCAAAGCCTAATCAGAGGCAGCCACTGGAGCTGTCAAGCAGATTTAACATTTTTGACCTGAACGCGTTTCCATGTCTATCAAGCCACGAGGAGTTGCCATCTCCTCTTAGATCCTTGCGGGACATCACAGCAACACCCATTGCGTTACAACAACATAATCGGAGTAATTATCATATCCATAATGATATTACAAAACATGGAAAAGAGGGTAAAAAAATCCTCTCGGGCTGAAGCCGAGTGCCACCCTGGAGCTCAGGTATTACACATGAACACCACACTCACAGACACGCTGTCCAATCATGTGGACTTTCCACTGTGATAGTGCACATTGGCTCCAATCACATTAAACTACAACTGTCCGACTTGTTGTAAAGTGACTTTAACGTGCTTATAGACATGGTGCTAAAGTTGGGAAAACAATGAGTGTGGTCCAATTCCATCTCCCAGTTTTGGTGACATGAAATTTAGTTGGATCCGCCAACTTCATGTCTCACTGAAGGGTTATTGCAGTGCTCTTGGAATTCCTTTTGTAGATCATTTTTGTGGATTCTGGAAGAAGAATGATCTATTGGCCCGTGATGGCATTCATTTAAATAAGGCCAGGAAAAAATTGCTGAATGACAATATCAAATGCTGGAGTCTGCAATTAATAGGCCCACTGAATGACTCCTTGGATATAAGATAAACAGCATTACATGTCTCTTTGGCTTAGATTATGCCCTAAAACTAATTAATGTGCAGAGTTCACGTACAATATCTTGTATGAAAGAAATGATCAGAGGTCGTGTAATGTGGTTGATATCAATATTACTAAGAAACCTAATTCCCAGGTGTCATATCAGTCCTAGTCAAAAGAGTCAGGTCTATCTGATATGCAAAACTTCAAGACAAGGAAGGGACTGGGAATTGTAATATGAATGTACGTAGTATCACATCTAAATTAGATTACAGTAAAGTCTGGGGAAGTCACACTGATTCAGACATAACTGTATTTTCTGAAACCTGGTCATCAAATAAAATAAGTCAAGGAAATCAGTATTGAAAATGACTAAGCTTTTTGCTGTGACTGGCAGTATAAAAGAGGTTGTTTTGCCATGTATGTCAAAGGTCACCTGTTTGTGGATCGTATGTTCTCCTGCTCAAAGTTTAAATACTTTGTCTCTAATCTGTCTGTGTCATGATCCCTGTATTCCCTTGCCTCGTGTGTTGCTCCTTCCCTCCCTCACCTGCCTGAGTCTGGAGCTGGGCGGAGTTCCTGGCTCCTCCCGTGCGCACCTGGCATCCATCAACATCAATCACCCCTGCGTTGGATAAGAGGAGCCAGACACTCGGCGGCAGATCGTCCGCGTGTCAACGTGACTCTTACCTTGCTTGGCTTAGTTAATGTTTTTGCCTGTTTTTTCCCTGCTCATTGGATTCTCGCTGCTCTCCAGATCCCGCTCCCTGGACCGGCTCGGCTCCCTCGCCTCTGACCCTGCTCCTGACCCCGCCTCCCTGCTCAGGTACTGTTTTCCTCGTCTTCGTCTCTGCACTTCACGTCACACCCCTGGACTTGGCTCGCACCCCGCTCCCTGCTCCTCGCCTGATCTATCATCATTTGCTTGCTGTAAACTTTCCCCGAGTTCTGCATTTCTTGGCTCCTCTTGCCCGGATGTTACGACACTGTTAGCTATTTCAATGACCAGGATAAAAAATGTGCTATTGCTGGACATATATCGGGCACCTTTACCACCCAAGAACGCTCTTAATGATCTAATGAACAGTTTCTTAATGTACTGTTTAAAATCAAAGTTATCATTTTATTATAGAAACAAATCTTGTATCCCATTGTATTAGAGAAAGAAATTGTTCAAGCTACTTTTCTTTCTTTAGCAGATTGTGGAGAATTCATGTGCAGACTTCAACCTCTGCTTTGAAACCTTTACATTTACTTTTCACTCAGCCCTTTGTTTCAGAACAGTTGATGAATTTAAAACCCATCACTTTTCTCTCTATGAAAAGTAGGTTGACCATCACTATCTGTCAGAAGAGAACAGCACTGTATAAAATGTATTTATAAGGGACTAATTCATAGACTGCCTGAATGTCTCACTTGCTTGTTGAACTTTGATACAGGAAATAGAACTGAAAAAGGGGGGGGAAAAAAAGGGCTTTTGGTTACTTTGCTTGAAAAAATTGAATATATTCCAAGGACATGCAAAACTGGATACATCAGTGCCTCTAATGTACTTTAATAATCTGGTGATAAACATTTATAATCACACCTGCACCTGTTTTTAATGTTTTAAATGGACCTATGTAGTTATTTGTTTTGTTTGTTTGTGTTTGTATTATTCTGAGGGCGCTCGTGAAAAAGAGAGTCTGAGTGCTCTCTTTGGGCTCTTCTTGTATAAATAAAGATACATGAAATGAATGCAGAGAAATGGGAGAAAGAGGACAGAGAGGGATGCCAAAACAGTCAGATTATTACATGTAGCTGAATATAGTAATAGTAAATAAAGTATAAATGAACAATGTCTTATTAAGTGCTAAAAAAAAAAAAAAAAAAAAAAACAAAATGAACAAAAAGCTTTAAAACTTTTGTCTATTTTGTGGTTGAATACAAACAGTAATAGTATTAAAGCACCGATATCTAAGTAAGCAATACTATATTTATTTGAATATGACAGATTACTTTTATGTTCTTTAAAAAGTATTAGTAGTAAGTGACAAGTTGTTTAAAGCAGGGGTGTCCAAACTTTTTTGGGGGCCACATACTGAAACATATTTGAAGCGGAGGGCCACAGACTAATGTCGAAACATGGAGTCAAATGGTGCATGGTGGAGACATTGTACCTTTAATAAGATTTGGAAGATTATTTTTAGGTCACAATGCAATATGATGTTATTCAGGCTATAGAAGTAGAATCTCTTCAGTTTGTTGTAAAAAATACTTCCTGATCACTTGGGGCAGTTTAGGAGGAGGCATGAGGGCCAACAAAAATGGTCCGAGGGCCACATTTGGCCCCTGGGCCGTAGTTTGGACAGCACTGGTTTAAAGTGTCCTTGCATTCTGGTTTTACAATACAATTCCTAAATATAAACATAAATAAAATTTATTACAAATACCTATGCAGAAAGGTTATGCCATGTAAACAGGATCCTATATTCTTACAGACAACATCATATATAGTACAAATTGTGTGCATTGGTTACAATAAGCTTTATACATACTAATAGATTAAGAGTAATACATAGAAACATAGTGCTGTTAACCTTTTCATGTGTTTTATAGTGATATTCAGAGTTGGCTCTAAATCCTAACTCAGTACCAATGGAAAAAAGAAAAAAATCTATAGTTGTATATCCTAAAAGCACAGCAGATATAGCCATTGTTTCACTTGCTTTATTTATGCATATGTTGCTGGAACTTCTTATCCAACGATGCTCAGGCTGCAGAGCTACTACTACTACTACTACTAGGAGCAGCTTTCACTGAAGATTAGCCTATTTTTCATGATTTAGGTGAAGGTTACTTTATTAATCCCTCGCGAGAGAAATTCTTTCTCTGCATTTGACCCATCCTTCAACCAAGTGCTGCTGGGGCAACCTGTCAGGAGCAGAGAGCAGCTGTGTTGCATCGCTCCGGGACCCGTTTCAAGATCTTGAGCTAGGCTTGAGGCAGGAGGATTTTACCTATAGTGGATGTTTTGGGTTGATGGGGGGAACTGGCGTGCCTGGAGGAAACCCACCCAGACGCAGGAGAGCACATGCATAATAGGCTAATGCAAGTAACTGAAGCAGGCTAGGGAGCTTGGGATGGAATGTCAAAAATGTTATTTCTGGCCACATGTGCAAAAGTTCCAAGGCCGTTGTTGAAACTGACAACCCCTCAACACCAGAGCTTAGTTTTTTTTTATTTAGCCATTAGCTTCAAACATGGCATCAAATTTAACAGCCACATAATAACATTTCTTAAATCTAACATTATACTGGGCTGGGCTGTGTCATTTTGACCATATACATAACCCTAACCTTTTTTTGACCTTAAAAGCTGTACTTCTATAATATATCTATAGTGGGGCAAGATAAATTTAGCTCAAATACATAAGATAAAATCAAGTACTTCAATGCAAATGGTGCACCAAAGCAACATAGGGGTCTCTTTCTGTTTTAGATTTTCTTTGCAGCCTTTCCAATGCCATAGGAGCGTCTGTAGTGACAAACCCTCTATCATAAGATGAAGCCTCTCTCTCTCACACACAAACAAACCATGCTGTCAGCTGGATCTTCACTCGCCCTGCCTCCATCGTCTCCCTGTCCTCCCTCTCTCTCCTCTGTGTTTGTGAATGACAGATCACAGTCCCTTGGCTTCTATGGCTCTTCAGAGAAACAGCTTGAGGAACCCTTCTGAAGAACATACACGGTGCAGTATAGGCCTACATGTTAGCCAATGATGGTACAGATGATATTAAAAATGCATAGGAGATGACAGTCACTTTCAGCATGGCATGATTGAACATGAATATATGTTGGCCCTTTGTGATTCTACAGAGCCTACGTTTGTGTCTAGGGTCATTCATTAAAGAAGCAGGCAACAGGGACGTTTGTGAGTGAAAAGAAAATTGATTTTTATTTATGTATTTTTTAATATCAGTTACATTGATACATTTTATACATCCTCCAAACCAGTGATTCCCAAACTTGGTATTCATGTACTCCCCTGGTGCATTAGGGGAGCACAGGTCATTAGACAGGCTTTGCAAATATGGAGGTCTTGAAGATGAAGATTTCTACTCCCAGCGCTCAGCCAATCAGAGCTCTCTTCTTTATCCTATAGGAAATGTTATTATCTGAAAAAATAAAACACTGAAAACATTTGTTGTGCATTATACTCCACCACAGTGCTTACCTTAAAAAGACACGATATTTCTATTTATATGACCTTTTTATGCATCTATATTGTCCACTGTGTGACTGTGATCGGGTCCATGACATAATGCATGTTCATGTGTTCTCCGTGGTGACACCTACCTACGATGTCTTTTTCGTGGAGGCGCTTATGAAAGACTGACCATCTCCAGGGGCATAGCTAAGCCCAGCAAGGCCCAGTTAAGTTTCTGTAGTGGCACTCAAACACGAATAAAAATTTAAGTTGCCTGAGTAATAATATTAACTGAATAGCAAATATAAATTAAAAATGTAATTAAAGGCACATAGCACTTTAGCAGTATATGTAAATAAATAACTAGATAAACATTAACAATATTAATGTAACAATTAAATGGCTACACCTCTTACAGTTTATGTTTAAGAGAATTCCAGAAAGAAATATTCTGATTCTGATTCGCAGTGAACGGCCTGTCTGAGAGCGCTTGAATTGGCTCCACTTGCTCTCTGGAGCGGGGCGAGTGTGGTGTGAACACGTGCTTGGAAATGGATAAAAAGCGTTCTGATCACATATATTTTTTTGAATGAGCACATGGGTATTTTATAAGAGAAAGGGTTGTGTTCACACTCACTGCTGTCTTGTCTTCTTCACTTATCGTGGGACACAGAGGAAAAAGCCCAAACTCAACATGGTAACCTCAAGGAGCGCGCTGGTCCACACCATCATCTCATGTAGACAACATTTTTTGTGCACTAAATGATATGCTCAAATCCACAAGTTAATCTTCTTGGAGCAAAAAGTAAGTGTCTTTGGGAATCTCCAGCAGCAGTGACACTGAGAAAGACCCGCACTGTCATTAACTACCATGGTGCCAAGACAGCACAACACATACCTTCCTGACACCACTGTGGCACTAATGAGAGCACAGCCTCACTGTCACAAAGCTGATTTTGCCAGAGAATACTTCGAAGATACTCCAAAACGATCTCAGTCTACAAGATGATGATGATCAGTTTCATGACGTTAAGGATTAAGCACCAGCCAAAAGAATAGACACATCTTCTCAGTTTTAGGGAAGATCTCAGGTCAGAAAACGGGCTAATCTTTTAAGTGTACAAGGCGACACGGGCCAAGAATACTTACTGTATCTCCTTTTTCTTTATGTCACAGCAATTCAGGAGGAAAAACCCATTTCCTCATCCAAGAGAAGACTCTCTGGAAACAGTTCCTCTTCTTGGGGACAGTGAGAGCTAAAATGATTTAAAAGCCCATCTTTTGTGTTTCCAGATTACTACAAAACTCACTTGTCACTCTGCCGGTTGTCTTCCCTCAAAGGTGAAGAATTTACAGGTGGAACTGACAGGGGCGTGGTGACCCTCTGAGTACGTGGGGCCTCCTGTTGGATTGGCTCAGTCTGTGCCGGTTCCTCCATCTCACTTTCCACACTGTGCAAAGAAGAAACATTATGACAACCCTTCCATTAAATTATCTTCACGGTTAGACATAAGAGTGTCTCAGAGTTTAAACAGTACAGTATTTTTGCCATACAATATACGCCTGGGTAGGAAAAGAAGGATTTTTTTTTTTATCACTGATGTTAACACTGAACGGTAATATTGTCATCATTTGTCCATAGTTGATTTACCCCATTGAAAACTTACCTCAATCATTCTATCCATCCATCTATATACATCGATCTATCTTTTAGACAAGCCTCATACCACTGTCAGTTCTGGTGACACAAAAAGTTTTAAGATTACTAAAGAAGTCAAATCTAAATCCCCATTCTCACTAAAAGCTTTAACCCTCCATGTCTACTATACCAGCACACCTCAGTGGTTGGATAAAGGGATGCATGAGGATTCTTCTGGGGTTATCAAGTCTGCAGCTGCTAGTAACTTCTTATCAACCTGCAGGGCTCTTAATTGAAATTGATCCTAGGAACAAGTGGAGAGATTAGTATTAGCATGTTCAGCTACAGTGGGTCAATAGTATTTATGTTTGGTATAAGTTCGTACCTGCACAGTTTAAATGCATTGCAGTACATTTGAATTTGTATTTTTCAATGTAACTAGAAGGGTTTCCAGTTAAATTTTACCTTGAATTTTCAAAAAGTAATGCGTTCTGAATCCTTTGCTCAGGAGGTAGTCCGATGGTTGGCCAAGGAGCTTCAGCATGACTTTCAACTGTATCAAAGCAAAAAACACTGAGATGTTAGACAAGCCCTAATTACTACTGAAAATAAAATTACAGATCTCTGAAGAGTTACTTTACTGGTCTCATAATCGGTTCAGTTTGGGAATATTTCAAATCGAAGCAGGAGGATTGCCAAGATGTTCCCCAGACACCAGACATCTACAGCCTCATCCAGCGGCAAACCCAAAATGTTTTCTGGAGGTCCGGAGAAAAAAATATATATCAGATATGGTAGACTGACAGGTAAAAAAGAAGTGAGACTAAACACCTAAACTTCGCCTACAAGCATATTGCAAATGGAAAACTCACATGTAGCACACGTGATGGAATGAACTTTCTGGTCTTTGTGGAGTTAATAAGTTTGACTTGCAGTGGACTCAGGTTCAGCATGATATTGTCCAGTGGATTATGGAGTGCTTCTTCAGACACAACACGACAAAGTAAGATATTTAGAATAGTACATAAAATATTGTTCATGAATAACAATAATTGAATGAATAACTTTAAAGGTGCACTATAAATTTTTGTGTCTGGTGTCCCGATCTGTTTGTCTCCGTGGATGTTGTTGCTTTGAATGTTCTGTTGGAAGTGTTTTTTCTGACATAAAAAAAAAGCTTTGAAATATATGCAAACTTTCTGTAAGCACGGTCTCCTCTCCACAGAGCTGATCCATAACTTGGCCTTGCGTTACCTGTTTATAAGCTTAAAATGTATACTGTGTAACTTTATTAGGCCAGACAATAATATATAAATGGAGACAAATATAAAAGTGTATATTGACCCACCACCAGAAAAGTTACATTGTGCACCTTTAATGTAGAGTTATTGTGTACTCTCGTACTATGTACCTGCTGCACAATGATGCACAATTTATAAGAACATTCTTCTCCATGTTCTCATACAAACTCAGGTCGAGCATTTCAGAGACAAAGGCAACACCCCAGAGGAGTGAGATAAGACCCAAAGAACTTCACTATGTGAGTCTTGTCCTGGTCCATTTTCTTCAATGCAGTCATCAGACCAATCTGGAAATATAAAAATATATTTTATAGTTAAAGTGGATATGTAATGTAAAATGAACTCAACCTCAATTGAATCCTCAGCTCAGAAAATTTCTGTTTTCACCCATCTCCTATGTCCTCCCACTTCTCTGTGTTTATTTGTCATTATTCAATAATGAAAAATGCAGATGCTGAAATGCAGATGCTGAGGTGAAATGTCAGTATGAAGAGAGGCCCAGCGGTGTGGTTCTTAAACGTTTCATACCAAGTACCACCTAAGATAATATTTGGCTTTCCAAGTGCCACCAGATCTAAACTTGAACTATATTGCACATCGAAAAGGGCTGAACCAGGTCTAAAATGAGACTAAACCAGGTCTAAAATGAGACTAAACCAGGTCTAAAATGAGACTTAACCAGGTCAAAAATGAAACTAAACTAGGGCAAAAATGAGACTAAACCAGGTCTAAAATGAAACTAAACCAGGTCTAAAACGAGACTAAATCAGGTTTAAAACAAGACTAAACCAGATCTGAAATTACACTAATAAATTTGAAAAAAGACAGCCAGCCAAAGACAACCAGTGGTACACGTTGTATAGTTCGAGAGACACTGGCGTAGTAGTTCTGCAGTTTTGAACAGGAAGTCAGTGGACCCGTTTTTGTGATCTTTAAGCTACATATACGTATCATCATATAAAATCTATTATTATAACTTGACTTGCTTCCTTCAGATTGTCCTGCTGAAATACAGGACGTTTGACCGCTCCGGGATCATGCTCTTGACCATGGCAGCGGTCAGGAAGTGTGTTTGTCCCATTGCTGATTCTCAGTAATAATACCAAAAAATATCTCTTCAGCTAACTCACTCACTCCTCCTTTCTGCTGTTGTTTGATATAAATCCTTGCCTTACTAGAGTACTGTTACATTGTTGAATATATTACTCAAGTACGAGTAAAAGTGGTATCTGAAAACTACATCAGTACATTTTCTTCAAAATGTTCAAATGTAGCAGAGTACTACCCACCTCTGCACATACTGCCATACTAAATATTTGGTTAATTTCACTCATAAAATACAAAAATTGCGAGTGCATCTTACCTGTGTTAATATGAATGTAGAAAAGCTCGCTTTAAAGCCTTGTTTCTTTTTAAATATCTCTTCTCTGTAATGTAAAGTTACAATATGCAATAAAAAAATAAATATTAATAACTATAAACATAATAAATATATAAACATTTAAAGGCTCTGTACCTGATTTTTACTTTGTTAAAACATGAAAAACAGAACTAGTTAGAACAGTGGTTATTCCTCATGCACATTATGCATTCTGAGCATCCCAATTATTCACCGCGATGAGTTTATACATGCTCTGACAGTAAAGTAAGCAACAACCAGCATGCTGATGTGCACTTTCTGATTATCAGACAATAAAATGCTTTCCATTTAGATGCAGACAGTACACAGCTGATTTATTTTCACATCAAGAGCTGCTTATACAATATGTCTACTGGGGCAGATTTGGCTATTGCAAATATACGGGTAAAAAATCAGATACAACCATTGCCATACGATTCACAAAATAAAACAAAATAGTTCTATCTTTTGAATTGGAAAATGTCAGAATAATGTTGCATACTACAGGGTGGCCCAAAAGTCACTGATGCTTTTAAATCTTCAATAGTTCCTATAATTCTTAAGTTATACTCACGAAATTTTAGCAGTAGGTAAACTGAACCTTCTAAGATTTTTGGCAATATATACGGTTATAACTGTTCACTTACACTTGAACTTATCACTACTTAAACTAGGGGACGTAAAAATGACATAATTTTTAAAAAATATGTTTTTTAAGTGTCCACCATTTTCGGTTTCACACTGAATATCCCGATCCAACACAATTTGCACAACATGTGAAAGCATTTCTGGGCTTATGTCTCTTATTTGATCCTTGATATTACGTTTTAAGTCGTTTATTGTCTGAGGTTTATTCACAGACACCTTTTCTTTAAGATAGTCCCACAGGACTCAGGACTAGTCAAGGTCTCTGGAGATCACATACTGCCCCCTGTCTTTGAAAATGACTTATTATTCCTTTAATGACATTTAGGCTTGGGGCATCTCTGGTATTAGAATGTCAACGGTAACACCGCTGGGTTTCTGAATTTGACCCATGTGACTCAAAGTACCGCTGTACAATGAGGGTTCGTTCCTTGGTGCTGTATTTGCTCATATTAATGTTTGAAAGGGTCGTTCTAAATGCTCTGAAAAAATAAAATAAAAATATTTAGACACAAAAGAGTTATGATTTTTTTTCAACTGTCAGTGACTTTTGAGCCTTTAATCATTTTTTCACTGGTAACAGTAATTTGTGAAATCAGTCAGGTTAAATAACATGATCAAATAAAAAACATAATTAAACCTGGTTATAAATATTTTGCAAGTTGCACAAAATAAAATATGTTAGTTATTTTTTATTCACTTTGCAGCTGAGGTCTTGAATCAGTTGCATGGTTTTAGTGGAGCCCGAAAAGTGGATCTGACCTCTCTACCGATGATTTTTTTTATGCCGAGAGCGGGATTTCGAATCGCCAACCTTCGGATTAGTGGACAAACGCGAATTGGAGTTACTGTGACCATCATGTTTTCATCATACAATATGGCCATCCATTGACAAATCAAATTCTTACATTTCTCAAAATTTTACACCCCTAAAAAAGAAAAATTTGTAAAAAAAAAAAAAATAATAAAAATAATAATATCCGCTGAGCTTAAATTTTTAAATCCTGTACAGCTCAAATGCAGATGCTTACTACAAATTAATAAAAAAAAAATAAATAAATAAAAAAACATTAAATAATCACTGAACTCCCCTATATTATCTTTATCTAATTTATTGAACTTCACATCCTGTAATTATCTTCAACCTAGCTTCCCAACTCTTCCCATATACTCTTCCCCGTTCCCACCCTGGGGACTGGCTGCGTTCCTCGGACATATGACCCTCATTGAGCCAGCCAGCCGGGCTCCAAGCACCGTCCCCATGATTATACCGAGCTACAGAAGACATTGGACATGTTCCGAGGGCCCCAGACACACGGAGAAGCCAAGAAGACTGCAACTGCTGTCTGTGAGCTCCAAAAGAACTAGACAATGGCGTGTTTTTTTTCTTTACAAGAGGGATGGAACTGCAGCGCCACATAGGAGCCAATAAATCCACACTGAAAGGCAAGGCAGAGACAAGCTAGCTCCATTGTGTTGGTCGGGGCTTTTTGTTTTATACGTAGTGGGGCGGGAGCGTTCACACTTCTCTCATTGTCGCAGGGTCGTCCCGGGGCCTCACTGCGGCGCGCTGCAAGTCGGACTCAAAGAATTTGTTGTTCAGGTTGTATAGAATTCCCAACACAGGCGAGAAGAAAATCGATGAAACGGTTTGTTTTTGAAATTAAGTGTAAAAAAGTATTTCCTAGTGTTGTATGTAATGGTGAATGTTTTTGCTGTGCTGGAGACTAATGTGAGGTTTGTGCAAAGATATGACAATATTATAAAGGTGAACAATGGAACTTTTTCTGAAGTTCATGTTCATCGAATGTTGCACTGTAGGGCATTAGTTAGTGTCACCTGCTTGATTCAATAGAGGTCGAAAAGTATACTGTCGCACATATTAATCAAGGCAGTAACACAGGGCTGTCCAAACTACGGCCCAGGGGCTAGATGCGGCCCTCAGACCAATTTTTGTTGGCCCTCACGCCTCCTCCTAAACTGGCCTTATTGATCCAAGTGATTTTTTGTACAAATTGAAGAAATTCTACCTATATAACCTGAACACATCACATTGCATTGTGACACAGACCTAAAAATAATCTTCAAAGTCTTATTAAAGGTACAATGTCTCTGTCAAACGTGAGTTAAATGCATCGCTTGACTCCATGTATCGACTCTGGTCTGTGGCCCTCTGCTTCAAATATGTTTCAGTATGCAGCCCTCTATGAAAAAAGTTCCACGTTCCAAATAGCAAATGCTCATGGGCGCGCTTCTGGCTCCATCAACTCTGGCTCCAATTCACTTGCCATTGAAAAACTGTCACCCTTCTCTCTGTAACTGCTGCAGTGAACCTCGTCATTTTGGTCTTAAAATTTTCGTATTAACCCGCTCTACATGATCCTTGTGTTTTTAATTCACTATTGTATCCGTAAATCAAGATATGAACATTAATAACAGACAAATCAGTGCCTTTTTTTTCCCCAAGATCACTCCTCGTTACTAAGAGGATGGGGCATTATGTTCAACAGCCTCGCTCCGGATTGGCTCTGACACTTATGGTTGGATATTCCTAACATGTAACTTGGCTTCAAATTCACCCCCATAACCGCTAGCCTCGATGAGCTTCATTTGACTGGAGCCGAACACTATAGGTGACGTCACACTCCCTTAGTCCACTTCTTATACAGTCTATGGCTGGCATCTACTTTTTTAGCCTGATTTAAACTGCTTCACTCATCAGGATGCTTGTGTCTTCAACATATAATTTAAATGTATAATATAATTTTAAAAATCTAGGTGGTATTTCCAGAGCCAAAAATCTTCTTAGGTGGTGCAAAGCTTTTAAAATTGAACGCATTTACTCTGAACTTCTAACATCTCAATTATCTTAAAGTTAAAAGCTCCCTGCACTTACCCATTCTCTAAATGTGATAATTGCTTCCATGAATCCAGTCTGTTTGGTCCTAATCCACTCTCCATTCACATGTGAAGGAATTGTTCTGTTTTGCCCTCACTTTTGTCTCATCTGCTCTTTGTGTGCTAGCCTGTAATCTCATTTATTCAAGCCTTTTCTTTTCAAGCCAAAGAGCTCTTTTTGAACAGGGTCTAGGTCTGTCCCATTGTAGCTCTGCTTGGACCAGTCCCGAGTCTTTCCTTAGAACAGAGATTAATATCAATTATGACTGGAGGGAAAGTTCTTGCCCATGTGCCAAAATTGTTAAAGGTGTGCTATAGGCCTATTTTTACTCTTAAAAATGTGAAAAGCAGTTTGTTTTGTCCAAAGTTATTCGTCACTGTATTATAATATGTTATGGGAACACTGATGCACTTTACACATACTTACAAACATGTTGGGTTTCCATGCTGCTGGGGACATTAAATTGACTTGCGTTCATTTCCTGGAGATTTATCCAAATCTTAACCATAGTCACTACTGTGGTTTAGGTATTAACCCGCCCTACATGATCCTGGGGTTTTTATTTCGCTATTGTCTCAGTAAATCAAAATATGAACATTAATAACAGAAAAATCAAGTGGCTTCTTTCCCCGAGGTCACTTCCGCTACGTTAGCAACAGGTTTGATTGACAGTGTTGCTAAGCAGAAGGGGCATTATGTTCAACAGCCTTGCTCCGGATTGACACTCATTGTTGGATATTCCTAACATGCAACTTGGCTTCAAATTCACCTCCATAACTGCTAGCTTCGATGAGCTTCATTTGACTGGAGCTGAACGCTATGGGTGATGTCATGCTCCCTTAGTCAACTTCTTTATACAGTCTATGGCTGGTATCTACTTTTTGAATCTAACCTAGGATTTACTTTAACCTTAACCTAAGTCTTATCTTTAGTTTACACCATGCTGTTGATGATTCATGATGTTGTAATAATAAAGGTCCCACAATAAAAATTCCAGACTTCCTCTTGATTTATTGTTTATTGGTTTATTTTAACAGGGACAATGTGCAAACACATTAATCTCATAAAAGAAGAGATGCTTTATGCCAGGATGTAGGTCCTCCATCTGCTGCAATGTTAGACTGAACATGTAAAAAAAAATCCTCATCTTCCGTGAGTGGTCTTATCCCCTCTTTTCCACGCTTGGATAGATCTGGGCCTCTATCGCTCTGGTGCTCAAGGCCTGCTCCTGTGCAGCCAGGATGAGTGCCTCTGTGCTGTCCTTCAGTCCAGCTTTCTCAAGCCATTGGTAGGATTTCTTGATATCAGCCACTTCAGTTTATATATATCATATATATATGTTCCGGTGGTACATGTGTGTGCATCCTTCCATGATGGTGTCTGTGTTCAGTGTGTGTGTGTTCCTCTGCCTATGTATGTGTATGTATGTATATATATATATATATATATATATATATATATATATATATATATATATATATATATATATATATATATATATATATATAAATATATGTACTCTGGCACATTACATAACTTCTAGTTTAACGCACTGTCTATAATTCTTCTTTATACTTTACCAGAATATGAAGCATTCATTTGCAAAATACAAATATTATTAACTGTTGCATGAATATGATCAAGAAAGACAGAATTATATTTTATAGCCATTAAATAAATTATATATTTTAAAAAAAAGTGCTATACAAGGAGTAATTTGCAATAGAATTCTGTTTTTTATTGTCACTTGTCTGTTGGATTACTCTTAAAGAGAGATTATTAGATTATTTGTATATAATATATATTTTTTTTTTGAGATTTTTATGAGATTTCATCAAAAACTTTGTTCCCTCATCAAAAACATGCCCAAAGAGGTTTTAGATGTTGTCTATCCATGTTTTCAGTAATATAATGATCTCCCGGGTCCGGGTCGAACCCTTCTCAAAGTTAGCTGTAAGATTCTGTCCAATGCTCAGCCCACAAGCCTGTGTGTCGATAAATATACAAAAACATGATACAAAGCTGTACTCAGCGACTTGACAAACCTGATGTGATGTGCAGGAGTTTCATTAGCAGGAGGCACGCTGGTGGTGTTGTGATAGCGCTCTGAAGGGGGAGTGATTTAACATAGAGAGCAAACAGAGGGGGGACTCAGCATCAAAAGCGAAAGTGAAACTTCTGTGAAAACAGCATTTCCGAAAAAGGTAACATGGTGATCGAAATATGTTACATGTTAGCAGTTAACACCCAATAGATGTAAAACACCCCTTTATCTAATCGCTAACTTGATTTTACTGCACACGCTTAACTTCATGTGTCAAGAGTTAGTTTTTCATTTTTTTTTCACAGAGATCAATACAGTTCTCTCTATATATATATATATGTATTGTTGTCCCATGTGATGTAACAGCATGTGCACAGTGTCCAGCAACCAGAGACAATGTTTAGTGAAGAAAAACAAATTAGGTTTTATTTGACACATACAAAAAACCCTCTAAACATTAAGCTATATCATTATACCACAAAAAACATAACCACAGCCACCATTTACCAAACAGTTCTGTTAAAAAAGCTGAACACTCAATAATGTATGGAACAGTAAGGGCATCCTGTTTCTATAATGGCCCCAGTTTTCATCTGATATGGGCAGAAATATATATTCCCACAAGTCGTATAAATAACATCACATGAAAAATCTCCCTGATGTCGTATATATCTCAAATTCTTATCTGTGCATAATATCTGCATCCTGACTTTAGCAACCCATAGTGCGCACCTCCCCTGGCTACACCGCGGGCCACAGCTCCCATTAAACTGCGCTAAAGCAAGATAGATAGCTTATCCTTAGACAGGGCTATTTCGGAGGAGGAAGTAGTGCTATCCGCAGATAAATTCCCCTCATTTCTTGTGAACCCGTGGCAGAAGTCGGTGACACCCTGAGGCCCGGGCCGGGGTTTCCAGCTGGGTGTCAAACGCACCCCGAGGTGAGCCTGACTGGCCACCCATCTGGATCTGCTGTCTGAAGTGGGGCAGAGGGAGAGGGATGGATGGAGGGGCAACAACACGAAGGTCATGGGGAGTTTTCAAGTAGTGGTTTTAAAAGTTTGGCTGAATAAGTTTGCATGGCATTACTTGGAAGAAACTTTTTAAATATTCAAAATTTACTTGCTTTACTTTTACTTTTGAAACTTCTTGACCATGTTATAATGTTGCTTGCATCTCAGAAATGTACCTGTAATGGTTAAGATTCATTCACACGTTTGGCTGTCATCCTTCAAATGATTCTACCCATCTGTCTGTGCTGATATTCTGTCTGAAAAACAGTTCATTTTAAATACTTTGCAGAGTTGCAAAGTTATTCCCCACTTAGCTTGCATTGCATTCCGAATATCTTAATTATTCACTCTGATGAGTCCTTTTTACACCTTTTTGAGACCGAAGTTTTGCTTGATGGTAAAGCTGACAACAACTAGCATTCTAACGCACACTTCCTTATAATCGGACAATAACATGCTTTCTAACTGGATCCATAGAGCAGTGGAGTAGTGGACATATTTTGACCTCAAGAGCTTCTTATACAATATATCTGCACTTGGGCAAGACATATTTTGCACAAATATGGGGATTAAATGCTTTCTAACCCAAGCTTTCAATGCGAAATAATACACGACTCCAAAGACCATGTTTCCCACGTATACACATATAATTAAGGCGTTAGGAGTTAAGGCAAAGGTGAGCAAACCTTTTGACACACGGGCCACAAGGCATTCTTAAATTTGAGGGGCCGGGCCAGGATATATATATGTATATATTAAATTAGAGATTTGGCCCGTGACAAAGCATGAATATGCAAGGCTCATTGTATAAACTGTTTTCCAAATGCATTAATTAAATAAAAAAAATATGTATAAAATTTCAGTTAAATAAACACAGAAAGAAAAAATTTGAACAGTTTACCTATTTTAATAAACACAGACTAAAGCCAACCCGTGTGTGGTGGCCTGTAGTTTGCCCATGTCTGAGTTAGGGTATTATATGCTTGATTTGTTCATTATGAATTAATTCTTTGTTCATGCTTTGATAAGGTTATTAGAGGTGTTTTATGAGGTGTTACTGTTTTTAGTCTTAAGAATAGCAGCCAAATTGTTCCAGATTCAGAATGATTCTGTATGAATCATTGGGCTGAATAAAATAAACTCCACATATACTTTTTGGGTGTAAAAGTCTGTCACTTGCCAGTAAAACAATCACTAGCCTGGCAAGCCTACATCATTCACCCAGTGGTATAAAATCACTGTTCCTCTAATAAAGAAGTCAAGTTATGTGAGCCAAACAACAAGTGAGGTAACTCGGAATTTAGAGGAGAAGAGGCTGAGGAGGCTGATATATCGCTGCTGCTGTAGGGTAGATAGCACAGAGCAGGAGACACATATGCCTTATTGTATTTGTTGTTATGACACCCGTTGGGCCTTGTTTTATTAATAAGAATTGTATCTGTTTATCTGACCCGGATGCACTAGGGCCCAGCACATCCACCTGCCTATAAAAGGGACCTGCCTCCTGCCCCCAGTCACTGCTCCTCTGGCTTGACTCCACCTGGCCACACCATCAGCAGATTGTCATAAAGCACTTTAGCACATTTTGGTTTTGCACATATTTATCGTAAAATGTTGAATAAAACGCTCCAGCAGAAAGCTTAACCATTTACAGTCATGTCTGTCACCTTTCTTTGTTGCTGTCACACGAGCCAGCCTGTGACCTTGTTAATTCTGTAGTATCCCCTTGCACAGTATATTTATGTTCATGCCTGCATACACAAAGCATTTCATCATATATGTACTTTTTAACTGAACACACGTTGTATTATTTTAGTGTTTATCAAGGGCAGTGCCAGGGAAAAGCCTCCCCTTGAATAGCCAATGCATCCTCCAAAGATTTTTGCCCCATTTTCATAGGATATTCATTCAAAATTGAAAATATTTAAATGGCAACCACAGAGTTCAAAATGAGAAAAAAATCCTTATTAGAATGAAAGAAAAAAAAGTCCATATTAACTTTTTTAAATCACTACAGGGGCTAACTAGATGTAAACTTGTTTAAAACAGTGACTCAAACATGGCAGAAGATGGAGGCATCCAATGGATTTAAATGAACATGTTAAGTGTGCACCCTTATTAAAGAACTTGGCACCCCCGTAGCTCCTCCAAACCAAAAATCTCTGACGCCGCCTCTGTTTTTTATGCAAAACTTTAGCTTAGTTAGGCCCAAACTATTTAACAAACTATGGGCCGAAAAATAAAGTTGAAATGTAATGACAAGTCCTAGCAAGGGTGTTTTTTTTTTTTTTTTCTGTGCAGCCTGGCAAAAGATAAAACACTAAAAAGCTTGTTTACACATGGTCAGCTCGTTCACATGCCACACAATTAAAAACTCGCTCTGTTTATTGTGAAAAAAAAGAAAAATTCTACATTAATTCTTTTTTATTCTTTCATCCCAATCAACTTTTTTCACTGTCTTTATTCATAATTCAAAATGTCACGGTGTTCGATATAATTTTGGAGCTTGTAATAACTGTAGTGTTATCTCCTGTTACTCTTGTAGACCCTGTACTCTTTCATGCAGTAGTCGAAAAATATGTAGGCTGCAGTTCATTAAAAACAGCTGTTAGAGTCTAAATCAGTTGTGTATGCACTGTCTGTACCTAATTATAAAGCATATCTATTGAGCAGAAACAAAAAAAAAAGTATACCAAAATGACTCCACGACGCTGCCGAATCCAAAGTGCATCATCGATTAAGGAAATAAAATTAGAAAACAAAGTACAGAGAGGTGGGCGTGTGGCAGTGAAAACGGGAGTCGATCGGCAATATGGCATCTTGAAAATAAGTGATTAAAGATTGCTCAAACATGCATGAATCACTCCTAAAATAACTTTGATAGGGTAAATGGTGAGGAGAAACCACTACAACATGGTTAAAAGCTCTAAAAAATGTTAAGTGATATAAACACTAGATTTACATTGTAAGGTATTTTCTAGCCATGCAGTACTACATCAAACTGGTATCTTGATTTACTAATGCAAAGGTAAATGACACGTGGACGTCAGAGGGGTGCAGACCTGTGGATGCGTGGGAACTCATGAAGAGGTTGTGCAGACCAGCGTGGATCTGACAAGGTCGCCGTGCAGACTAGAAGAAGGACCCTCCCCATACACCCTCACACCCACACGCATACACTGGGGGACCCTATAAAAGCTGTCGACATGCACATCTCAGGGCTCTCCACCTATCCTTTCCAGAGAGTCCGTTGCTTCTTTGTTCACTTTACCTGTGTGGGGCTCATTAAACCAGGGGTGTCAAACTCAAATTCACAGAGGGCCAAAATTAAAAACCGTGACTAAGTTGTGGGCCAAACGAAATATTAATTTATTTTCAGAGGGGGGGGATTAAATTTGAGTGAGGCGCCAGGTAGAAGATGCTAAGTGTACAGAAGGGGGGGCCATTTGCAAAGCATTCTGGGATTCGTAGTATTAGAGGTACATCTGCTATACTGGCGCAGCAGCTGGCAGACCAGCTCTAATACATATCTGATATGATCTCACAGGCCAAATGTATTTATATCGAGGGCCAAATTTCGCCCGCGGGCCTGTGTCTGACATGTCTGCATTTTACCCTTCTGACTTTATGTTTCAGTCTCTTGGTTCTCTTTGACGCTTACACCAGAAACGAACATTCTTACTTACTTATTCTTCCTTTGTATCATAAAGTCCACAGAACTTCACCAAACCAAATCTGATTTCTTAAAGAAGACATATTGTGAGTATGTCCGCTATACAGTTATAATCTATGACACCCATGGATTTTGGACAATTTAAATCACAGTATTGGTCTAAAATTAGAAACAATAAAAGAAACAAGAAACAATTTTCCAACCTGGAAGTCAGCACCTGCCGGGTTGGCAAATTGAGGAGCCCAGTGGGAGCCGATTCCCACCTGTGATTCCCTTTAAGATACGCTGCTGTAAACGTCATCACAATAAAGCGCCACAAGCTGTCAGCCCCTCTTATAGCTGCAGATCACTCTAGCAAGCAGTGGCCACACGATGCTGCCGAATCTTACCTGTATCACCAATTTAAAAAAAACTGGAAAACGAAAACCAGCACAGAAAAGTGGGGGTGTATCTGTGGCGATGAAAATGGTAGTAGATTGGACCAATGATGCCTTGAATCATATAAAGATCTCTACTCAAACATGCATGAATCACAGTGAACATAATTATAATATGGTTAAAAGGTCTAAAAGTGTATTTTGCATAATAGATCTACTTTAAACTTCCTTCTCTACCGACATCTATCAATTATCATCATGTTGACTAAAGCCGTCCCATTCCCAGCTGTTAACAGTAGACGATGTTCAATACCTAATCGCAGGGTTCTAATTGAAAGTAAAAGAGAAAGTGATAATACACAACTTTGGCATGTTCTCCCAGTCTGCCTAGCAACCCGCTGCAGCTGGTGAGAAGTTGGAGTTGGGTCAAAGAGCTGAGTTGGCTTATACCTAAAGCTAAATATAAAACAAGTGTCAGGAAAGATGGATTCGCCCAGAGTTAGGAGTCCAACTGTAGTTCAAGGAGAGATGGAGTGGCCAGTCCTGGTGCAGACTCTAGCCACAAAGAAGTAACCCGTTAAGAACAGAATGATGCATGGTTAAGTTGGGTAAGTTTAAGGGTTCGAGGATTGAGAATGCAAAGAAGCAACAGGAGCAGAAAATACAGTAACAAACAAATATGTAGTAGTGTAGGAACTTTTTTATTTGCTATAAACTTATGCCATTGTGAACATATTTTCAAAACTTGGAATTGTGGAGGTTTGTTGCAAGCATTTAACATAAAAGAGAAATAAGAGGCATTTGAGGAAACATACTAAATAATGAATTAGAGAACAAAACATTGGTAGGGCTGTGGGGCTGTAGAAAAAAAGAACTATAACTCAGACTACACAGGATTATACTGTCAACCGGTCTGTAGCTGAACTGTAGAGAATGTGTGACATCAGTTTGAGGATGATACATTAGAAACAAAACATATATTTTTGCCCAGCCTGGACACAGCGCAGCAAATAATGTGTGAGCTTATTTACACAGGACCCCAATATCTCTGTATGTTTGCTGGATCTAACATAAAATAACTTCTGACTGTAATTTTATCTTACAATGAAACAGTGTCGCGCAGCTTCAGTGAGTGACATCTGACAGTGAGTAGGTGGCACCGCGCCTCTAATAAGACGTAGGCAGGTCGGCGTTTAGAAGTTTGTCATTTACACAGGGTTGAGTCCATAATGACCCAATTCTGATTTTTCCAGCTAAACGCATTTCATTCATGTTTGGAGTTTTTCATCATTCTGCCGCTCGGGCCTTGAAGCCAGACGTACCGCTGTGATCCCCGCTGCTTCCCCGGCCGGATGATTGGACTTTCCCCATCTTAACGCCGCTGCGATTTCCCATAGTGAAGGCTGGACACCAAACGCACCATGGAAAGGGAAATGGGGACATGCATTAATTTAGTGTTTTTTTTTTTTTAAGCTAGTCAAAAATGTGTGTGTTTTTAAAAAGAAGGATCATTGATAGTGGGCATATGCGGAAAGAAAAAGCCCAACGCCACAGCAATGCAATTTTAACTAGTTTGTTTATTTGTACAGAAATGTTGGTGTAAGTTTTGGTCCAGTGATGTAACAGAGGGGTAAACTCACCTAATGTTCGTTTAGCCATGCAAAAATCACACACAGCCAGTGATAATGATGTAAACTATGCGCGGAACATTTTTTTTGCAGTTGCGTCCTGATGTAAGCCAAAGGAAACATCACAGCAAACATGGAGATACAAATATGACCAAGGTTAAAGATAACATTAGAGTCAAGAGTGTAGAGAAGACGAGATCAATACTGAGGTAGTTTCTCAAAGTGAATGTGATTACGTTCTGTTAACAAAATGCACCTAACACGTATTTCAGTTGTATTAATATATCTCACTGATTGGTTGTTTGAAGGTAAGTTGGGCAGCAGGATTAAACAGGGAGGTATTAGTGCAAAACTGCATTAAGAACACAGATTAAATAGTTGTAAGGCACAGAATCTCATCAGATATCAGAAGCTAAGGAAGGCGAAGTTGCTGTCGTGTCTTTAGGCAAGATATTTCACCCAGCCTGCCTAGTAAGAATTTGTGAATGATTGGTGGTGGTTGCTTCTGTCAGTCTACCCCAGGGCAGCTGTGGCGACAATAGCAGTTTAACATCTAATAAAATTAATAAATAAATAGTGCAATGTAAAGTGGTTTGGTTGTCTTAAAAAGAGCTATATAAACCCAGTGCATTATTATTGTTCTTATAACTACAATAAAAAAAAGTATTGGAGGTTGACATCACAAGCTTTCCTTCATAGACTCAAGAAATAATTATTCTGTTGCATTGTGGGGAAGCTGGCCCGACGTGGTCAAAGTAGGAGGCAGACTCAGAAAAGTCCAAATTGACAAAATTTGTTACAAGCAGCGTCGTAAACTAAAAATAATACATATTTACAAAAAAAATGAACTGTACTCAACTTAACAAAGCAACAGAAATTAAGAAACTTACTTTACTTCTGAGGTATGGTAGGTGCGACTTTAGCAGGATCTCAGATTACACTGCTTTACTGATTAGGGCCTAAATCCCTTTACTTCAAAAAAGCATTTAAAATAAAACTAAACAATTAAACATTACAAAAGGACATTAAACCAAAAGAAAAATAACTTATCACAGTTCTCCTCTTCACATGATCCAGCCCACGGCCACTCCCAAGCCTTTAAAAATGGCTGACCAAAGGTACGCCCCTCTCTTTGTCTGGACCATGTGGAGATTCAGGTAAGTAGATGAATGCATTATATCCAAATAAAATATCTTTAACGTAACAGGTGTGTTTGATGATTAAATTAAAGGTGATATTAAAAAGCCCACTGTGTCACATGCATCAAGTAATATTTAAAGGTTTTGTTCTTGTGAAGGTCCAGATTACAGTCTAATTTGCTGCCATTCTTCCAAATACACTCCTAGAAAGAACCACAATGTTATAAATATGTCATAGAAAGTAGCAGCTTGTGGCTTTTCCTGATTTTAAAGAACATAGACTGCTGTGTTTGATGCCTCCTCTTCCTCGCAGCTTCAGGAGCGAGGTGGAGGTGTGCACATATTACCACCACAGTCTTTGGTTTGTGTCTAATTAAAGTGAAAATAATCACGGATCAGAAACTTGGCAAAAGAAGTGCAAATTGATTTCCACCCACCACTGTTAGCAAATATTAAACAGTTGTGTATGAGATAAACAATCTGCTGTGATTCACTGACAGAAAGCCAAAAATGAAATGGAGAATATCACATTTCGTTTTTTACATGTACTTATACAGTTATATGTCAACCAAGTACCCAAAAGAAATATTTAATCAGATCTTACTCAGAGATTTGTACTGCTCTGTTGGAAAGATTTCGGAAACCTACTGTGCATATTGGGACTTTACCTAGTAGTAGATCTTTATTGTAAAAGTATTTCATTCTTTGTTATTTCTTCATCACAATGGCTCATTGCCTGTGTCCTGTAAGTCCATGACCCTTGACGAGCCTCAGATTGTCAGATCTACGCAATCTACTCATGTATTTTCACTACAAAGCCACCAGCCGTGTCAAGTTTCTAACAGTAGGATACACTAGAACAGACATGGGAAAACTACGGCCCGGGGCCCACACACGGCCTTTGAGTTTATTAATCCGGTCTGCTGAATGTGACCAAATTATATTCAAATAGTTTACTATTTTTATATAATTTGGTCATGTTGTTAAGTTTACCTTTTCAACAAGTTGTTGATCTTTTGGCACTTGATAAAACTGAATGTGACTTTTTCTGCTGTGTTTATTTAACTGAAATTTAATAAACTAATTATTAATTTAATTAATTCATTTGAAAAAAATGTGTACAATGAGGCTTGAATATTCATGCTTCGCTACATGTTACAGGCCAAATCTCTAATGTAATATATACATATATATATCATGGCCCGGCCCCTTGGTCAAATTTTAGAGCCCATTGTGGCCTGTGTGTCAAAAAGTTTGCCCACCCCAGGACTAGAAGATTATTGTTCCATGGGGAAAGTGTCCTCTGCATTTGGCCCATTCCTCACTGGCCCGTTCAGATGGACTTTCAGCCTGCTCAGATGTGAAGCGATAGACAGTACACAGCGGCGCCCACTTTTCCCACCCAGAGGTGATATTTCCCGTCCCTTAGTGCTGAGGGACAGGTTGGTGGGCTGTAAGCAAGAGGAGGAGCAGAGCAGGAGCAACTCAGTGTGCTCCATGTGCTCCACGGCATGCTTCTGTTTGACTTTCCTTTAATATTTAAGAAGCTCGTTAGATCGAGGGCACGGGGTGAAAATATTGGCAAGTTTAGTGTGAAGAACTCCGCTTATTTCTCCATTAGCTTTGAGTTGATAGCTGTCACACTGATACATCATCATCCCTCACCTCCCCCTGCAGCACTTCGCAGCACTTTGCAGACTTTATTGACATGTATGTACTGCACAGAGCCGGAGAAGAGCTGGGAACAGGTGTTTCAGAAGTTATAAAAATAAGACAATGGGAATTTTCTAAACACAGGATCAGGACCCATCTCCAGATCTTGAGCTCGGCTTGGTCTGGACTGCCTTAGCTGGAGGATTATATGTATTATGCATGTTTGGGGTCAATGGGAGTTAATTGCTAAAACTCACCCAGACATGAGGAAAAACGTGTAAGCTCTGCCGAGAAAGACCCGGGAGTCAAACTCATAAACTCCATTATTGTACACTCTCCTGTTGACAGCAAAATCCTCCCCTCCCCTGTGCACAACCTCCATCTTGGCTCTATCCCATCCAAACAGTACTGGCTCCAGCACCACTCTTCCTCTCCTCCACTCCTCTGCGCTTCACTGGCTAACCACTATCAGAGCGCCGATGCCCGCTCACCCACAGTTAACCTCCAGTACAACAGGGACCTCCCCTCCCTCTCCACTGCATATGGCCATTGTGGGTTTTGGGTGACATCTAAGGTGCCCTCCTTGGAACTCAGCCACCCAAAACCTCAAACCTGGCCCAGTACCCTCTTTTCCAATTGTACGCTAGTGGGGTTGCTGGCTCTTTAAAAGTGTGGGAAAAGGGGAGAATTTTGGGATTGGTTTTCACACATTCCTGAGCAGGGCATATTGAGCTGATTATCATAACGAAGCACAATGGGTCTTTGTGCATGGGTGGGGATGGGGGAAGGTGGGAGGGTACTTGGGATGGTGCCAGGGAGCGCGGGTGCATGTGGAGACGCACATGTGTGTCCTTAGATTTTCAGACGAATTCAGTTAACATCGCGCTGACATAATGAAGGGAATGCTAATGAGATAGACGCCTGCTATTGTTTATGTGCTGGAGAGGGAGTCTGAATTATATTAGCAGGTCTGGGTAGTACTAAGTTACTTGTACTCAAGGACAAAGTTTTGGTCACTCTACCCTGTGATTAAGTCTACGAGAGACAAACATTTTACGTTGAACATTTTAAAGGCGCTGTACCTGATTTTTTATTGTTTTAAAAACTTATTATTTTTTAATCGCAGTGGTCCAAAGTTATTCCTCACTTACCTGAGACTTACCGAGTATCCTAATTATTCACCACCATAAATTATAAGCATAATTTTGCAGTTACAGTAATGCCACTAGCATGCTAACTGTGTACTGATTCTCTGAGGATAAAAAGCTTTATAATTATATACAGACAGGACGCAGTGGACTTATTTTGACCTTGCACAAAGACATGAAAAAAATCTATACTATTTTTGCTGATGAATGAAAAAAAAAACATTGTTCAGAATAATGTGGATAAAGAGCTGACACCATCAGTACACTCTGTCAGAGGTCATTAAAACAGATGAAATTTTCATATACTTTCTTTTTTTTTTTTTTTTTTTTAAGAGTTTTAATCATGTGATTTAAAAACTGAGCAACAAACCTTTTACCACGCTGAAGTCTCTAAAGTCTTAACTACTTGACAAAAAACACTTCACTATAACCGCTGTGATATAAATACAAAATGGTCAGTTAAGAACCTTGGTCAAAATCATGCTGCTCTTGCTGGAAGAAAAAAAACAACAAAAAAAAACAACTTTGTTCTGAACAAACTGCACAATGCACTAACTGAAACTGCATAATCCCATAAATATCCTCTGTCTTTGCTCTGGCCTTTTGAATTCAAACCATCAGACAGTGGCATCAGCTTCCAGACAGTCTCAAACTGTCTGCAGATCTTAATCATTTCATTTGAATTGTGAAAAAGATGTCTTAGGTAATCAACTGCGTCAACTTTAGTCACATTAAATTGTTCAGTTCATTGTAAAAACTAGCAAATATGAAGTATTCTTATATGAAGTATTTTTAAGAAACCATTTAAAGGCACTTTACCAGAACTAGTTCATTTTAAACAGTTTGCTGTGGTCAGAAGTTATTTCTCACTTACTTTATGCATTCAGAGCATCCTAATTACATCCTAATTAAGTTCATAAGTGCTTTTTAAAACTTTCAGAGAGCAGAGTGGAGTTTTGTTGAGACAGCAAAGCCAACAACAACTAGCATGCTAACGTGTATTCCTGATTATCGGAAGAGTAAACTGCTTTCTCATTAGGCTGAGATAATTTGGCTAAAATACATGGGAACCAAGTATGTACAGGGTCTTAAATACATTTTTATACAGTCCCTGTCAAATCACGAATGAACAAAAAATTGATACATTTTGTCTACTCCATCCTTCCCAACACACCCATCTGCGCAGATACCAGGAACACCACCCAACCATTTCTCATGCCAACAGTGGCGTCAGCAGCAAAATCAATGGGAATCTTCCTTCTCCGATAACACTAGCGAATCGGAGCCATGCAGGCCTCAGACAGAACGCTGCAATACCAGGCCCTCTTGTTTCAACATGGATTCCCACTCCTCAACTTAAAATAGACCTCCACCCATCCCATCCACCCACCCCTCCCTCCTGCATCACCCAATCTCGTGCGCGGACACCCAGATCTCCTCTGCTGGGAAAAAGGTTAAAAGCAAGCGTCTTTCATCAGAGCATCACCCCTCAACTCTCCCTACATAATTTATGGGCTTGTTACTGTAATCAAAAATCTTCTTTATGTTATTTTTTCGTTAGGGAAAGGGAGGGGCAGCGTCATCGGGGAGAGGGGAGAGGCAGCCACACAAACAGTTCCCCGCGAGCTCGGGCCTTTTCATGTGAAATGAGATACTGCTGTGATGTCCCTGGGGTAAGAAGGCACACAAAGTTGGAGTGGAAGAAGAGGAAAATCTGTGTATACACAATATCTGCAACTTGTGCCACACTCATGCATGTTAATGAGGACATGAAGTTCTGATAACTGCAGTGATCACTACGCAGCGTTGGTTTACACGGCAATGTTGAACCAAAAAGTTCTGTCCGTGGTGCTAGAAAAAGCAATGTGGTCACAGGTAGGGAGAAAGAGAAAGAGAGTGGCACCGTATGAAATCTATAAGGGACGACTTCAAAAACTGAACAAATACCTCACCTGCTTGTTAATCATTGACACCGAAACATTTAATACCAGATCACATGGCTGCATGAGGCTAAGGACTAGCACCAAAACTGAGACGGGAAAGAGGCTTTTAGCTGTTTTTCTTCACAAAAATGGAAAACACTTCAAGGACGAGCCAAACTGAATACTTTGGTGACACAATCCCAATTTAATAATCTGGTTATACGCACACCTGCACCTGTTTTTATTGTTTTATATGGGCTTATATACTTATTTGTTTTTCTGTTTGTATTGTATTTTGAGCAGGGCACTCATGAAAAGGATAGCTCTCATTGGGATAGTGCTCTCATTGGGTTCCCCTGTATAAATAAAGATAAAGAAGGAGATCAAACTTAATATGCTTTTGTTAACATTAGTGCACGTGCATTAAATGGCTGATGCCCCATTTTTCCCTGCTTAGGCTAAATTTGTCAAGAAGAGCGCTGTTATCATGCTAATGTTAGCATTACGCAAAAAGCACTTATAAACTGATTGCAGTGAATATTTAAGTTGCTCTGAATGCCTAAGGTAAGTGAGGACCTCTGCAAACCAGTTATAATGCACCAGTCGTCCTGCATCTGAGGCTTGAGTGCTTAGCTAAGTTGTGTTTTCTCCTACTCTTCTCTTTTCTGAACTTACTTGTGATTATTCTACAAATTCATATTTGTAGTGATACTAAGAACCTGCCACAAGATCCGACTCTTCAGGAACAATCTTCAAACAAATAAAAGACACCAAAAGTTGGAGTTTGATACATGCTTCTGGCATATCACTCAAGCATATTTATGTGACTAACTTTGCTGCAAATTCATTTGTAAAAATGTTAATTTGTTTCCTAAAATTGTTTTTTCTTCATTTCATAAATGCCAATCTGTTCTAATAATTTGTATGTATTTTGATCATTTCTAATTGACATTTGTAATATTTTTATCATCATTTCAAAATCAAACAGTAAGTGTGTTACCAAAATTCAAAAATCAAAGTACAATCTGAATTGGAACAGACAGTTATGTGTATTTATTTTTATTTTTTGTACATCAGCAGGATGAGCTTGATGTAGATCCACTGCTCACAAGAATCTGGAGGCAGTTGGGGACATGTTGAAGATGAATGGTAAAATAACTAAAATATATAAATGAATACATCCTCCAAACCAAAGTACATTTCAGATTCTAAAACAAGCACTGCATAAAATTGCCATCTTACATGTTTTAATTGTGCATACTATATAAACCTGTCATATGCATTATTAGCATTAAGCCGCGGCAGCTCTTGTAATCAGTGATCTTGTAAACACGTCATGTCGACACTTATTTACCTCCACCTGCTCCACACGCTGCAGCATGTGGCTTCTCATTACACCTATTATCTGTAATGTGCCACCAGGGTGTCACTTAAAGCTAGCCTGACTGTAGGAGGAGCGTGCATTAACCCATGGAAGCCAGTTAAATCGCTATTATCAGCTTTATTCAAAAACTACAAGTATGACTGTAATATTCATATTCAACGCAAATAATAGGCAGATGTCTGGTTCAAAAGTTAAGTAACATATGGCAAATAAGCAAGGTTCATGCAATGTGAAATATAGAAAAACATAACATTAAATGGTGTCAGTTTAAATGGCACAAGCAAACCATTCTAATACAGTATGGTATTACAAGATTTGAACTAATTATCCTATGGTCGATGGGTGACTGCTTAACATATAATTCTAAACAATCAAACTGTATAATACCAGGCAAGATTTCATATGTACTAGATTTTTTTTCTGCAAGATTTCAAGCAGTTACTCTGTGGTTCATGATTGCTTAATTCCCTGCAACACGACTGGAACAACATTAGGCACTTACAGCTGGTGCATCACTCACAGTGTTCGGCTCCAGTCAAATGACGCTCGTCGAGATCGAAATAAAAATAGCAAAATCATGTAGAGCAGGTTAATAGGGACATTTTACAACCAAAATGACAAGTCTGACAGCAGCAGTTACAGAGAGAGTGGCAACAGTTTTTCAATAGAAAGTGAATTGGAGTCGATAGAGCCGGAAATGTGCCCATGCTCACTTCCTATTTGGACCGCGGTGGCTAGCAGGTTCGCAATGTCCATTTGTGTGTCAGGCATTTTGCATGTAGTGTATGAAATAGCTGATCTGATTGCTACACACCCAAGTTAAATGTGCCTCTAGTTGTGTTGAACAAGCCTGTCAGTTTGGCCATTTCAATAATACATGGGTCTATCTGCTTGAGTGACGCTGTGGAGCAGTCATCGCCGGCGTGACACAAACTATAAGTGAGGAGAGAGAGTCCCAGCAGAGCCCAGATCCCAGCATTTGAATAAGTGATTACAACTGAAACAAAGAGGAACATTTGTGAAAGAGATAGAATGTGAGAATGGGACGACTATTATTAAAATGTAATGCATTATTCTTTCATTTAATTTCAAAGCATCAGAATAAGTTACATCAGATCATGCCTTCTAGTGAAACAGTAACCAAGAGTACAATTTCATTTTCCCACCTACTCTTACATTCCTGGGAAATATCAGGTAATATTGTCAACACAGTCCATTTGGAGTTGAAACTTACAGTTTTTTGGAGACAGGACCCGTCTCCAAAAATAAATGTCTTTGTTCCTGAGTGCATTTGCAAATTGTAATCTGGCTCTTTTTATGTTTCTTTTGGTGTAATGGCTTCTTCCTGGCAGAGTGGCCATTCAGCCCATGTCGGTACAGTCCTCGTTTCACTGTGGATAATGACACACTCTCACCAGCTTCAGCAGCATCTTCACAAGGTCTTTTGCTTTTGTTCTTGGGTTGATCTGCACATTTCAGACCAAAGCACGTTCATCTCTGGGACACAGAACCTCTCTCCTTCCTGAGTGGTATGATGGTAGGACATTCCCATGGTGTTTATACTTGTGAATAATAGTTTGAACAGATGAACGTGGCACCTTCAGGCATCTGGAAATTGCACCCAAGGATGAATCACACTTGTTCACAATTCTCTTCCTGATATCTCGGCTGATTTCTTTTGACTTTCTCATGATGTTGCACAAAGAAGCAGTGTGTTTCAGGTGTGCTGTCACTAATGAACTCAAATGCTGTCAATAAACCTATCAGAAGTCCTAATTGACCTAAAACAGGACAAATTTAATCTGATTTCATGTCAGACAATGAGGGGGAAAAAAGTGTATATGTCTTTTTATATAATGTATGTAAAGTTTTGGTTTCCACTGTATGTTTAAAGGAGACATATTCAGCTTTATTGAAATAAAACTGTTTGAACATGCTTATTTTTTCCATGTTTACTCAAAATCGTGTGCACATATGGCACAGAGAACACTTAGATTAGACAGATCTGATGCCCTCTGTTACCAATAATAGGGAGTGAACCATCTTGGAGGAAAAAGAAAAAAAAAAGCTACTTGCTAAGTAAAAATATTTTTCAGACTGAAGTAAATATTTTAAAATACAGCTCAAAATTAAATTCAACTAAAAAAAGGGATGGTATTTTTGCTCATTCCTAAGCTGGCAAATTGGCTGATATTTGTATTATTTTATTGGGGTGGAATAAAGGATTATAAAAAACTTTTAAACCACAAAACAACTGGATTGCTATGGCAACCCCAACAAAATAAAAGCACATCATCATGAAGTTTATCCATCCATCCATTTTCTTCCGCTTATCCGGGGCCAGGTCGCAGGGGCAGCAGTCTAAGCGGGGACTCCCAGACTTCCCTCACCCCAGACACGTCCTCCAGCTCCTCCGGTGGGACCCCAAGGCGTTCCCAGGCCAACCGAGAGTCCCTCCAGCGTGTCCTGGGTCTTCCCCAGGAACACCCCCCTAACCATGAAGTTTAAAAAAAATAAAATCCTACAATCCCTCTACACCCAACACATTTAATTGAACCTGTTTTTCATAATCAGACTTTCATATGAATCACACGTTGCGCTGTAAAAGTTGGTTGCCTTTACTTTGTCACCATACCCTCCAGACGTTTTAATCAGCACATTTGTAATTAGAAGTTTTCCAAATATTTTACCCTGCCACACTCTGTAATTACCAGCAAACCCCAGCCGTAAACTGTATATCATTTTATATAGTTTAAACCGTGCAGCACTCCAACCGACAGGGCTGCCCGCTGTCACCCCCCACAGTGACAAATCCAGGCGGGAACTCTCCATCGCAGTCATTACTCCTGGAATGGTGTGTGCGGAACTATATCCCAACACGCACGCAGCTAAGAATGCAGCTACGCCACCGGCCCGACAAGCCAGGACTTCTCACACAATCGGAATTCTAAAATACGGTAAACGCCGGAGGTAAACAGGAAATTTCTAAACCACAAGAAACTGCAAATTTACATGATACTAGCATTGGTCTAACCGGGTTCTCGCCAGATTGATATGTGTAGCCGTCTGATCGGTCCCGCACCACTGAATCAGCCAGAGCGGTTCAAGACGGATTCTCAAGGGTTGAGAGTATTCATCGTGCTGGCAAGGTTAGCATCGGTCACTTGCCTCGTCAAACCGTGGTGAGTTCTTCTTGATGATGCCTGGTGGAGATGGTGTTCTTGTTCCAGATGGCAAGTGGAGATATGACCAGAGAACATAAGTGATAAGTACCGGCCAAAAACACATTCTTGTCTCCCCGCGAGCCTGAGGAGTCAAGGCATCTGCTCTGCTCCTGGCTTCATCCCGGCTACTTCTCGTAACACATGTGCTTCCACCGCAAGGACAATTTTAGATTTTGATAACAGAGTTGACACGTAACACGGTTGTAGGTTTTAATAAAATGTGTGAATAATCTGGCTTTTAAATTGTTAGTTGTGGTATAGTTATAGTTAAAGAAATCAAACTCAATTTCTTAACTTGGTTTTGGCCTAGTTGGGGGTAAAAATAGTAAAAAATAAATGAGATTTGACTGTGCAGTGTGACAGTTCTGTAAGAGGATCTGACACCTGCTTGTGTCTGTTGAAGATTGTGTTTGTTGAGGTCCTGCTCCTGCGCCATCATTCAATCCTTCTACATTTTAAATTCAATGGCCTCTCATTTTAGACAAAATTGTGTTTATTTAATGCTTGGAGCAAATTTATTTGTAAAGGCCTTGTGCAACACTGGAACACTGTGGAACACTGACCCATAAGACAGTGACCCAAAAGTCACTGACACTTTTAAATCTTTAATAGCTCTGATTCAATCACAGTGTTCGATTGTGCTTCAAATTTCTTATCTATAGAATGTTAACTCCCACTGCTCGAGGATTATAAAACATTGGTGCAAGCTCACATTCTTTAAACTTTTTGAGATTGTGAGACTGACTTAGTTAGCCTCTGTTAGACCCTGGTACATTCTCACTGTGTACTGCCTTTAACCCGACTGCATTGCTGTAACCGACAATAAAGATCTACAGAACGATCCCTGTGCCCCCGCGCCTGTTCTTCATGCAACAGAACAAAAACCAACAGTAAACTGAACCTGCCGAGATTTTTGGCAATTATGCTTGAACTTATCACTACTTAAACTAGGAGTAGTAAGAATGACCTAATTTTGAAAAATAATGTGTTTTTTAAGTGTCCACATTTTAGGTTTCACATTGAATAGCTCTATCCAACACACTTTGCATAACATGTGAAAGTATTTCCAGGCGTATGGCTCTTATTTGATCCTCGATATTACGTTTTAAGCCGTTTATTGTCTGAGGTTTTTTCACAAACACTTTTTCTTTAATATAGCCCCACAGGAAGAAATCAGGACTAGTCGGGTCTCGAGAGATCACATACTGCCCCCTGTCTTTGAAAACCACTTTTTATTCCTTTAATGGCATTTACGCTTGGGACATCTCTGGAAAAAAAATGTCGACGGTAACAGCGCTGGGTTTCTGAATTCGACCCATGTGACTCAAAGTATCACTGTACAATGAGGGTTCGTTCCTTGGGGTTATATTTGCTCATATTAATGTCGGAAGGGTAGTTCTAAATGCTCTGAAAAAATAAAATAAAATACAAATATTTAGAAACAAAAGAGTTATTACTTTTTTCAACTGTCAGTGATTTTTGGGCCACCCTGTATTTTATATATTAACAAAGGGACACAATTTGACCTTATCCCAATGACAAACATAGAGGTCCATCTGTTTACTCTTACTGTTGTTTTTTTTTTCTTCTTTGTTTTTTGGTAAGAAAATTTCAAATCCCTCATCAAACATCATCACATACGGTTTAGCGTTTGTCGTCTGAGTTAATGAAGAAAGCTTGGCCAAACTCATGTATGAAATATTTGGCACATTCAGAGAACATGGCACCAAAAACATAGTCTAGAACCCACAAACTCTCCGCTCTCACTCTGTAGCACGTATTGGCTTACTCTAGCCTGTGAAGCTGCCGTGATGCTGGACAAATCCATTAGCATGGTCCCGGTATTGCTAGAAGCGTCAACATATCGAGCATGTTTAGCGGACTTGTTCGATTCCGCTGGCTTAATCTCCATAGTCCCCAATGAAAATGTCTTGTCTGCGAAATGTAGAGTTTACATTTTGCCTCACTTTCACTCGCCGTCTTAAATATTAGCTTTCTACAAATGTAAGACTTTTGATGCATTTTCACCCAATTTAAGACATTTTAATAACCTGTTGGAACACTGGACCAGGACATTATTATCATAGAGCCATGGAGACGAGCAGCTGATGTCACCAGGCCAAGTTACGAGTCAGATCTTTAGAGAGAAAAAACCTGCTCACGGTAAGAATTAAGTTGCCATATTGTGGAACATAGCCTTAATTGCATGCATTGTCCTAATAATAATTTAAAGGGCCCATATTACGCTATTTTCTGATCTATGTAATAATGTTGCGTCCTCATCACAAACAAACCTGGAGTTGTGTTTTGTTTCATTCATATGCTTATCACACACATCCTGCATATTTAGGATGAGTTTTTCTCTCAAACAGAAAACACTCTGTTCCACCTTGTGATGTCATGCAATACAGGAAGTGTTGCACTGTGTTTTAAACTCCATACACCTTCACTAGAATTCACTAGAAAGAGTGGATGATTTCAGTCCTGGAATTGCCAACCTCTACTGAACAAAAGGTAAAAGGTAGCTGTTACATTGAAAACTACGACATGACATCACAAGGTGGAACAGAGCATTTTGAGCTTTGGAGATGTAGACGGATTAATAAACCAGGATTACTCAAACGTGTGGGAATGAAACAAAACACAACTCCAGGTCTGTTTTTGGTGCGGTAACAGCATCATAACATGGCTTAAAGCAGGGCTGTCCAAACTATGGCCCAGGGGCCAAATGCGGCCCTCAGACCAATTTTTGTTGGCCCTCATGCCTCTGCCTAAACTGGTCCAATTGATCAGGAAGTATTTTTTACTACAAACTGAAGAGATTCTACCTCTATAACCTGAATAACATCACATTGCATTGTGACAGACCTAAAAATAATCTTCCAAGTCTTATTAATGGTACAGTGGCGCCGTCAAACCTGTTTAAAATGCACCATTTGACTCCATGAATCGACACTGATCTGTGGCCCTCCGCTTCAAATATAGTATATAGTTTCAGTATGCGGCCCTCGGTGAAAAAAGTTTAGACACCCCTGGCTTAAAGCTCACAAGAGTTAATTTTAAGGGCCTGTGAGTGATTTTAAGTAGCAATTTTAATGCTAAAACTTAAGTTTGGAGAAAGTCACTGGTCACCCAAATATACATTACAGGTGATGTCCATTATTTCACAATGTATGTCAAAGTGCAATACGATAAAAATGGGATTAAGACACACGCATCTATTAATCATGAGTTGGTAGCGCACATGATGAGCACTTGAATTCCTCCACAGTTGAACTTTTAGCGTCAGAAAAGCACTAGCATCAGCAGCCGCAAGAGCACACGGTGTCAATGGATGCTACACCCGAGCTGAGAGCTGAGAGGGGAGATAAAGAGCGCAGAGAGGCCTTGGAGTAACGGCTCATCTTTTATTTGGCAACACTTCAAATGTAGCCCGTTTACCACGTCTAGACGAGACAGCTTTCAACGCCCCGGCTAGCGTTTCTTTTTTTATTTTACTCACGTATATAAAAGCTATTTACTGTAACACAAGAAGACAGACATCTCTTTTAGTTTTCCAAGCAGACGCGCTACGTACTTCTCCTGGTTGCAGATGAATTTGTCAGATGCCATCGTCCACCTCTCTCTCTCTGCCTAACCCTACTTTATTTTTCTTTTGCTTGTTCTTAGAGTCTATTTGAAGCGTAGAGAAAAGAAGGAAGATGCTCTGATCGCGTTTGATGGATAATTTCGAAAAAAAAAACAGAAAAACGGCATGCCAGATCAGGCCTTGGACTGTGTTAGTTTGCAAGCAAGAGAGATTTGGAAACGGGTCGCACAAAGGGCCCTTAAATTCGACAGTCAGCGCGTTGAGACCACTTATGTAGTCTAAAAGCAGCCGCGAGCTTTTCATGTGGCTCTTCACGCTGCTTTGGCTGTTGAGAAACGCTGTATTTAATGATGCCGCGCGCCACAGCGAACTTCCTCTACCTCAAATATTTGTGGGTTTTGGTGGTTTCTTTCAGCAGGTGTGGCTGTAAAAGAGACCCAAGGCGAACACGACACAGCAGCGCCTCTCTCCACTGGTTTGACTGAAGAAATTCAACAATGCTTACAGTTTCATACAGAAGTTTTTGGTTGGTATTTTTATCTAATCGTATTTGTGTCAGTATGTTTGTATGTATTTTCTGGACTTATATGGGGATTTTGGACTACTTTGAACATGTCTTGATATTTTAAAGGTACAGTAGGTAACTTTCTGCAGGATTCCTTTAAAAGGCAAAGTTAAAACCGTACTCCGGAACATTATTCACGGAGATAGATATGTTTTATTCCATACTGTAGAAGATTATAGCCAAAGAACAAGCATGAGGAGGTTTGTGGAGATGCGAGCCTGCTCTGGTTAAGAATGCATGTTTATATACTAGTACAATAAAACACAACCTTTAAAAAAAGAAAAGAAACAACAAAAACATGCTATTATTTTAGTAATTTTTTTGCTGAGTTGCTGAGTATAATTTAGAGGTGAGGTATGTAACTTTTTTGTCTGCATGAGAAGTTATTGCTTTGCTATGTCGTAAGTGAACTTATTGCTAAAATATACTATGAAAAAGATGTATTCTTACAGTAAGCAGGCTTGCCTTTCCACAAATCTGACCTGGCCTGGTTGTGTCACCGGTCTGAGAGAATTATCTAAAGTAACAGCTGGTAGTTTCAAAGCTGTTTAGCTATGTTTTTATTTCAGAGTGACACAAGGCACTGTACCGGATTTTTTACGTTCTTTAAAACAGAACTAGTTAAAATGAATAATCCTCACCTTATGCATTCTGAGCATGGAAATTATTCACTGCAATGAATTAATTAGCACCTTTCACAGCTTTCAGAGGCCAGAGCTGAGTTTTGCTAACAACAACTAGCATGCTAACAACACACTTCTTGATTCTCAGACAAGAAAATGCTTTTTAATTAGATGCTGACCGTACACAGTGGATACAGGGCCTATAAAAGCTATAAACCAAACACAGTTTAGGCTTCAGACAATTTTCATTCATTTCCAGAGAATATGTTCAGACAGCCTTCTTTAACAGAGACATATTGCATATATTTCTTAATCACAAAAGTCAACCTTGGCTCCATTATCGTTCACATTGGCAGGGTTGAAGATAGAGCTGTGGTTTTCCCATATCCCTCACAGGGAATTGCAATGTACATTCAGAGAAGAACTATGTTTTGAGGCTACGGGTGTCTTCTCTCTGGTTAGACAGCGAGTTCTGATGGTGACTGGGTGTGACTGCGGCTTCTGGGGAGCGTCTGGAATGGGTGCCATCTCTCCCACACATGGCTTTATGGTGGGAGAAGAGAGGGAAATGTCACGTAACATGAGAAGATCTGTGCTGTCGGTTACAAGGTAGGTAGCTAGGTTTGATTTAGTCTTTTATTGCACAATATGAGAACAAAAAAATAAAAAAGTCTTTAAAACTAAGGATTCAAGTTCTGTAAATACATCATGAGAAAAGTTGCTGCATACTTGGATATAGCAGAAAATGCCTGGCGAAAAAATAAATAAAAAAAGTCGCCACCTGGATTTAAGTAAGCAAATAGGTACGAGCATATAGGTACGAGTCAGGGGTAGGTTCAGCTCTGTGCTCAAAGAATGAGGTCAGCTGACTACCTGAATATACTGAATGACCAGGTTATTTCATCAGTGGATTTTTTCTTCCTTAATGGCACGGGCATATTCCAAGATGACAATGCCAGGATTCAGTCGGGCTCAACCTTGAAAGAGTGTTTCAGGAGCATGGGGGGATGTGCTGGAGAAGCTTTGTGCAGCAGTCAGACTCTAACATCATCAATGCAAGATCTTGTGAAAAATTAATGCAACACTGGATGGAAATAAATCTTGTGAACATTGCAGAAACTTATGGAAACAATGCATGCCGTAAATCAAAGATAACGGTGATCCAACAAAATATTAGAGTAGACTTTTTTTTTTTTTTTTGGTGGAGACTTTTTTTTTGGGCCAGGCAGTCTTACATTCATTATTTCATGTCATCAAGATCAAGTAATATTTAGAAGTGGTGACATCAAATGTAGGCCTGGTGCATATCTGTGCAAAAAGTGATGTTTTGAATATGTTATGTTGACATTAGCTCAGTTGGAGTGTGCATCCTTGGTTGAAATCCCACAGACTAGTAGAGCAGTCTGATCCCTGACCCACAGTTTGGTGGTGTAAATCCAGCTCCCACAGATAAATATTGCTGTTGTATCCTTGGGCAAGACACATTTAACCCACCTGGCCCAATGCCCATGTACACTGGTTTATGAAAGTTTGTGTGTCTGAATGGGTGAGTAGTTCCTTAATGTAAAGTGCTTGGGGTTATATTGGAATCAGGTGACCAGGTTAATCATGAATCTTTATCCATCTTACCTTTTGTGCAGGTTTAGAGTTTTGTCTGTGGTGGATTCTTACACTAATTGTACATTTTATTAAAGTTTAAATAAAGTAGAATCTGTCTTGCCCCAGTATGGATCTACTATCAAAGCAACTCAGTCAAAATGAGACCGCTGTGTGTGTCTGTATCTAATTATAAAGCAGTTTTTATTCACATCAGAAAGCAGCACTGGTGGGCTGTTAACATGCTAGTTTTTGATAGGATTCATTCTGTACTGACATGCTTATAACCTCATTGCTAGGATGCTAGGAATGAATTAGAAACCTACTTAACTAGTTATTTTCCACATTTTTAATCAGTGCCTTATGTAAATGTATACTTCACTTTAGGTTTATTCTCCTCTCAGCAACATATATCCCTTGCATTTGACCCATCCTTCAATAACACTGCTTCAACTTAAGCTGCTAAACTAGTGTTTGTGCACCCATCTCTACATCTTGTGCCAGGTGCATTTTATTTACGCTCTTCCTTTCACAGTGTGATAAAAGGCCCAGTGGTTCAATGGATGCATTTTAGCCTTAAACTGGTAGATCCTTGAAACCTGCTCTATTGAAATGTAGATACCACAATTATCCCAATACCTCCAAACCCCCAACGCTCCAAAACTCGCACACCACCAACGACAGTACAATAATAGATCCTGTGTGTTCCATTAGTCGCTAAGACAAAGCAGCAACAATGGGTGGGGGTTGCTGTCAGTTAGGTGTTTGGCATGGCGCCCATTCGCTTACCCACCCACATACTCTCACATCCAAACATGCCGACCCGAGATATCGACGTTTTACACGCGTACATACATTTGGCTTTTCATACGGATGCAAGCTAGCGCGGCATAATGTCATCTGTCAAGGCCCGTAGAAAAAGTAGCTCATTTGCAAACATCCCAGCATAGAGTGCAGACATGCTTAATGCACGAGACTACACAGGGCAAATCAAAGGGAATTTAAATGATTGCTGATGAGTTTTGACACCACACATTTATATGTGGCATCCATTCCGTTTGCTGGCGAGGTTGTAGTCGTCGAGGGCAACGGATTCCCATTCAGTGTTGAATACAAAGAGGAGTGGAGTCCCCAGACAAAGAGCAAGGCAGGTCTTTATCTCATTAAAGCTAACAAGAGGCTGCTGTCTTCTCCTGGCTCGAGACGGATGGTAATCTGATACACAGGCAGCCAGCGTGGAGCACAGAGCATGGAGACAAGGCGCCGGACGTTTACAGCTATCGTCATAGGAACATCAGCAAAGCCTTAGGCGGCATTACCTCAAAGATTGCTTGCGTCATTACAACCTCGCACCATAAAAAAGTCGTTCCAATCTTAACATCAATCGGCTTCCAATGAAAATGTGGAAATGACCTTAGTAGGCAAAACCAATAGTCTGTGTGAATGTACATATTAACTTCATATCTTGAGACAGGGCAATATATGCCTCTACAAAGCAAAGTATTTAGTGTTTTACTCCAAAATGGTGCAAAACACTGGAATCGGCCAGGCAAGCGGTTTAAACAAGAATTATTATTATTATCATTGACCTCCTACTCCTGTATTGTCAACATTGTGGATATAATTATTATCATATTGAATTTGTTTACTTTTATCCAAATAAAATTCACACTCTGTACTTGCAGTGTATTGTTTTTGTTTTTTGTACCTTTAAAGCCATTGTCGTCATAGCGGCGATCATTTAGTCACGCTCATCAGCGCTTTAAAACAGTCATTACGAGAAGCTTCAATATGTCATCATCATCAATGTCATCGCACATGTACACTGTCGCCATAGTGATTGTTTTCCCCCTCGTCTCTCATCACCATAGACACAGCAGCTACTTCACAGTGAGAGCAAAAGAGAGGTGGATCCTGCAACCTAGCGCACACACAAAACCAAGCCCGGGTGTGCGCAGAATGCCAATTAAGCAGATGAAGGATAAGCTAGCGCGAGACAATAGCCTCCTCAAAGTCAGTTAGCGGCTAATTAAGGAACATATAGCATACAATCTCAGATCAGTGAGATCCGAAAGCCCTCAGGCTCCCAAAGCTGCTACATAAGTGATCCTCAAACAGATCTGAATGTGCAGAGGATGATGTAAGGCGCATGTCAAACGTAGGACCCGTGGGCTAAACAGGGCCCTGGTGAATTGTAATGTGGGACACAAAAGCATTATGGTAGTTAATATGCTGAAATGTAAAGATAATGACAGGTAATAAGTAATTACAAAGGTACAGAGAATAGAAATGGCCAAGTGGATGAAAACATTATCTTTAGGGGACATAAGGTTGACAACATAAAACAAGAAGAACTTAGATTTAGAATGGGTTTAAATTAAATATGTTAAAAGTTATTATCTTGGTGACAGTAGCTCAGTTGTGATTCCAGCTCCCATAGATGAATACTGTCAGTGGGTTTTGGGCAAGACACTTAATCCCCCTCACCCCCAGTGTACATTTGTGTCTCAATGTGTGTGAGGTTCTTTGATGTAAAGCACTTTGAGCGTCCTGGAGGTGCAAAAGGGCTATATTGGGCTAATTAGTTCTGAGCAAGGCAAGTTTATTTGTATAGCACAGTTCATACACAAGTATGTTACAGAATTTTAAAAAATCACAATATGAACAAATTAAAACATATCACCATAAAATGAACATTAAAAGATAAGAGTGCTTAATAAAAAAAACTTTCAGTCACATGCACAGCTAAATAGAACCATTTTGAGTTTTAAACATTGTCAAAATAGAGGCCTGTCTCACATTTTCAGGAAGACTGGATTTAGCTGCATAAAACTCAAACGTTTACTCCCCATGTTTAGTCCTGACTCTGGGCACCAGCAGGAGGTCAGTCCCTAAAGTCCTCAGAGTGCGAGATGGTTCATATGGCACTAACATGTGCATCTGTCTTATGGCTTGTTTGAAAAGGCCAGTGAGCAGGCTGTTACATTTAGACTACTGTAAATGGAGACAAATGCATCCAAGTCTGGTTTAGACAGTGTGCCTTTTTGCAATGTTTTAAGATGGTAAAATCCTGCAGATGTTATTGATTTGATGTAGCTGTTAAAGTTCAAGTCTGACCAGTAGATTCCACTGGTTTCACTTTTAACTGTAATTTCTGTTCTGCCCTGAACAAAAACATTTGACCCTGGAGAACCCCAGAACCCTTTTCTTCTTTGGAAAATTATAAACATTACATTAAATTATTACTATAAGTTCAGTGAACACTGACATATCCCCTTTTTCAATTTTAACTTTTTATTCCCTAATTTAGGAACAGGGCCAAATTTGACCCATTGGGCTCGCTAATTTATCAAAAAAGAATATAAAACATACTTCTAGACATTCTGCAAGTTATTACTAAAAAGATTAACACAAAAAACAAAAACAAAAAACTACTTTACCAAACGTTGGTTGCTGAGAAGATTATATTGTTTGGGTAGTTTTCCAGATCAACAGGGGAGCCATCTTGTCACTACCACTCTGGCTCATTTTAGTTCAGTGTCATCCACTCGGTATCTCTATGCAGGGGCCAGAAGTGGCACTCTGGGCTTTGAATTTTTTTTTTTTAATTTAATTTTTTCTTTTTCTTTTTTTTTTTTTTTTTTTTTTTTTTTTTTCATTTTTCAGCAATTAACTGCAGCCAAATTTGACCCCCTGGGTTCTCCAGGATTAAATACATAAATTACAACACTGATTTTGTGTATTGACCTGTGCTCTAACTAGTCAAATTCAAGCTCTGTGAAAGGAACCATTAAACTATTCTGAAGTTGGAACACTCAAATATAATGACTAGTTTTATAACAAGGACTAAAAGGAACATAAATCTTTACAACAAAGTAGGTTGAAGTAGTTGAGTTGAGTAGTTGAGGTGATTTGTCTTTTTAACTATAGATAAGATCACAAGTAAACTGTCACACAAAGTTCGTTTGAAACAAAAGCACTACTAGACTTTTTGTAACACACTCCACACTGAACATATGCACACAAATATACACTTTTAAATGTCATACAGAAGTTAGAATTAGATAATTAAACATACTATATCAACAACTATATCAACCTTGACTATTGACATCTATATAAATTGCACGTTGACTCTTCAGACGTAAACAAATATATACATGTAGCTATATCGACCCCTCCATTGCTCCAGTCAAGTTTGCACATCCTGCCCGACTTCATTCCAAGCCTCGCTCCAACTTCGACGCAATTTAAATTCTCTAATTAATTGGCGCGTGTGTATTTTTATATATATATATATATATATATAATTTTTTCATCTATTTTTGTTTGGCTGTTGACCGACGTGTGGTCCTCTCACGCGCTCGTCTGCAGGTCCTAATGAAGACTCCAGAGATCGGCTAATTGCTGTTGCGTGCCTCTCAGCGGAGCATCGGCACTGCCCGGAAAGAGCGCCCTAGTGATGCATTAGAAGGGGGCTTATGTAAGGCTTGTGGAAAGGGGAGGAGGGGGGGTAAACTATTAAAACACCATGCAACTTTTCCTTTTGAGCAACTGCCACTTGATTTAATGGGCCTCATTAAAAGTGCACATCATAGAGAACACTCCGAAAAAAAAGAAGAGAGAAAAATGCTAGCCGCCGCTTCACACGACAATGGGATAATGGTTCCTCCTCTCTCGGTGCTGTCAAAAGCCTAATCCCAAATATTGAACAGTGCGATTGCGGCTGATTCGAGATGGGCCGCGGCTCTCTCGAAAAGAACGGATTCACGTCGTTTGTCTTTTTTGACAAGGGGCAGAAGGCAGCCAGTGAAGGGAGAGCAGGAGCAGAGCATCTCCAAGTTGTTTATTGGAAAAGGTAGATGGAGAAGCCTGGCACTGAATGATAAAAAGAGAGGAGCAAAAATAAAATGGGGCATCATCAAACATTCAAGTAAGCTCACAGAGAAAGTGGGAAAATAAATACTAGTTCATACGAAAAAAACATGGCTTGCCCAGTGGGATGTAAACTCCATGACTAAAACGCCACAGTCATGGAATCCAACCCACAACCGTAAAGGCTCGGTGGTCACAGGTTAGACTGCGAGGAAAGGGGTGGTAGACTGGCAGACGTGAGGCCTCTCTTCCACCCCCAATAACTCACACCTCCAAATTCAACTGTGGGAAGGTGGATGAAGTGCCATGCTTAAGGGCACAATACCAGAACTGCTAAAAGATACTTCCTCGAGATGCAAGATCTGGGTCCCCCAGCGCTCCAGTGTGCTTTAGTCCTACTCCTGACAGGTTGCCTTAGCAGTACTGGTGGAAGGATGGGTCATACACAATGGAAAGGGTCTTATGGGGACTGTAAACTGTACGTTGTCAGACTTCACTACACAGGTGTAGTCCTTACATAACCTGTATAGTCTTGGTTTGGTGCAGGTTTTATTTCTACTATAGATATGTCAAATTTGGGGTGTTCAAATTCAATAAAACTATTAACAAATACCAAGGCTTAAAGGTCCTGTATTGCACAAAACTAGTCAGAGGTGCCGCGGAGCTCCGGATCAAATCCACTGGATTCTATTTTTGCCGGATACCGGAGCTGACCACAAGTCTTTTCCCTAAATAAGTAAATAATTATCGTATGAGCATGAGGTCTCACGCGTGCGGCTTCAAAGGTGGTGACCACAACAGCACAGCAGAGCCTCCGGTTCTCATGTGAGTGTCACACCGCAACTAAAACAGTCTGACACAGGAGTTGCAGATGGACTGCCTGAGTGAGGCATAAAGCCATGTTATACTGTTATACCTCCTCAAAAACATACCTGGAATTGTGTTTTGTTTCATTCACACGTGTTTGAGTGACCCTTTATTATTACGCTGTCTACAGATCAGGGTCATATAGCGGAAATTTTCAAGTTAACGCCTATCTTTTATCTTTAGTTCAGTAGAGATGGAAAATTCCAGAGTTGAAATGGGCCAAATGATTCTAGTGAAAAGGTGTGGAGTTTAAAAACACAGTGGAGCATTCTTGTATTACCACATGACAATGTGGGACAGAGTGTTTTCTGTTTGAGAGAGGAGGGTTTGTGTGTTAAACATGTGCGAACGAAAGAAAACACAACTCCGAGTATGTGTTTGATGAGGAAACAACATTTTAACATAGATCAGAAAATGGTGTAATACAGGCCCTTTAACACTGGGAATCACCACTCTAAACCAATCCCTGTCAAACACCATTCCTTGCTGATTTAAAGAAATGTCTCTTGAGAGATGGTACAACTTTCTGTATAAACCGTATATTTGAATATATCTGAAGCCAAGATGCTTTCACTTTTAAAGATTTGCAGCAAGATTTGAGTGACTGCCTATTCTCTTATGTAAAAAAAGTTTGGTGCCACAGTGCTTTGATAGATGTGGTAATTTGGAGGATATAGATTCTGTAGGAAAAAGATGGAGTGAGGAAACGCAGAGCAACAATTACTTAAGAGACACAATTAGCGCCTTAGCACAGCGCCGACCACAATGGGCGCCGCCGCGGATACCCTTGAAACATTCTTTCACTTCAAACACATAACTCGTGCCTTTCATAGCGCCAAGAAAAAAAGCGCTCCGAGAGAAGAAAGAGTTGGTAAAGAAGAAGAAGAAGAAGAAGGAGGAGGGAAAAAACAAAAACAAATCAGGAAGAAGCTGGAAATGAGTCCAACTCATGCATAACTTCAAACACGCCATCTTCAAAGTTGCATAACATTAAAAAGCATGCCCACTCCGAGCTCCTCCACATCAAAAACGGGAACGGAGGGGACACTGGTTAGCCCGCTGAGCTGTGCCCTCTCTCGCAGGCAGACCCCCCTTCATCTGCAGCCTTTGTCGTCCCCTCGCCCAGCGTCCTTGGGGTATGTGTTTGTGCCGGAGCAACAAGGAATTATGGGTAAGGCCAGGTGGTAAGGCACATAATGACTTACTGGCCCGAGAGTAAGCAACAAGGAGGAACAAAGTTGTCTCCGAGTTGCACAATGGTTCCGGCACGGTGTTTGGATTAGGGAGGAAATAGCGTAATGATAAGGGTATGGTGTATGAAGGTAGGAAGCAGCACAGGTATTAGAGCTGGTTTTGTAAGAGCTGTGTGTACTCCCAGATACTAAGAGATGAGGAAGTTTGGACGAGTTTCTCAAACTTTTGTTCAAAGTTTGGAATAAAAATACCCAGGTTAAAGGTCCCAAACAATTTTTTTCTCATAATCTAATTTAACAATAAATTGAAATTAAATGTATTGAGATTTCTTTGGTACTAAATATAAGCTATGCATGTATGTATTCTTTAGTTTTGTTTGTCAATCTGTCAAGTCAGTGTGATTTTGTGTTAGTCCAAGTTTTACATGCCTTTATTGCATTATGTTGCTAATTGTCAAAGTTATACAACCTATCAAACCTTTGACGGAGGAATTTCCAGATACATTACCATGTTTCTGCCCTGTGTGCCTCATGAATAGCATTGAAGATGTGTCTGGAAGAGACAGGGGAAAACTATGGCCCGAGGGCCACACATGGCCCTTTGGGCTTATTAATCCAGTCTGCCGAACGTGACCAAATTATATTAAAATAGGTAAGGGTAAAGCTTGTTCCAAGTTTTTCTGCTGTTTATTCAACTGAAATTTAATAAATTCATTATTAACTAATTAATGCATTTGGAAAAAAATTATACAATGAGCCTTGCATATTCATGCAATATATATATATATATATATATATATATATATATATATATATATATATATATATATATATATACATATATACACACACACACACACACACACACACACACACACACACACACATACATTCTGGCCCGACAAATTAGAACCCATCGTGGCCCTTGTGTCAAAAAATTTGCCCAACTCATGGTCTAGAATACACAGAAAGCTCAATTCCTAAGAGAACAATAAACCAAAATGAGCTCTATGTTTTTGACTGTATTAAAATGATCATGTTTAATACTGTTGGCTGAGGAAGTCGAGACTGTGTAGCGAGGTAGTTGTAGTTGTAACAAGCCTCTCTGACCACTAATCCCTCACTCACACCTTCACTGGGCCTCAAAGTGTCTTGCCTATGGACATAAAAACACACTGGAAGAAAAGGCAGTAATAAAGTAATGTAACGTGTGAGGTATCAAATCATTTATTTTAGGTAAAAAGATTTAGTCCATATGTACTTCCCACTTTTTTCCTTTAGCTCTTGTTGCGGAACACCATTTTTCTGTCATCTGTTACAGAATCTTACTTTTTCTGGTGTCAGTTTTGGTAAACTCATGGTAAAAAAAAATACATTTTGTGCTAAGCAATCCTCAATATGCCTTAGTCAGTTTGTCTCACAACTTAAATCATTTTTGTAATTTTTAATTATGACGTCAACCTGGACCATTTAAATCTCTTTATGTTTTTGAAAGTAATGGCATAGGCCCCGTTTTGATGAACTTCCAGTGTTCAGCCTCTTTTTACACCACGACAACACTTAGTGATTACTTCAATCTCTATTTATTGTTGTTTTAAAGTACATGCAGCATTACTCGAGTACTTATTCCACCAAACCCATCATATCCATAGAAAAATATGCTAAAGACACCTTCAGAACGATGGCAGAAGGAAGCGTGGAGTTTAAAAGGAGAAGCTATAGGATGAGGTGTGAGGTGACAGGCGCGCCAGGAAAGCTCCACGCGAGCCAAATGTACTGTATAGGAGGCTGGGCGGAAAGAACGCAAAAGAAAAAGGAAACATTCACTTGGCTTTTTCCCCTTTTCGCTGTCAGTCCCCGAACGCATCCCTACACTCCGCCGCCGCGATAACACATGCTAAATCCCGCCCACATGTTTAAACCAAGCGAGCACTTCACGAACGCACCTTTTCCTCCCACATGCGATGACATACTCTTGTGAACAAACTGGTAATGTTCCATCAAAGCTTATAGGGCCCCCATTAAAAACACAGAGACACGCGCCGTACTGCTAGTCACCGCCTCCGCACACGTGTGCTCGCCAATGTTTTTCCATCACTGCGATCGGAAGTTGACAATTAGGTACCCCCCTGTCCCTACCCTCCCTCCAACTCAATTACACCTGGCTAATTGTCGAAATGTGGCATTAACGGAGAAGGGGACAAGTCATGCAGTTTGCTAGTCACAGGGTATGTCATTTGGAATATTTATGAGGGACAAATGTAGGGTAAGTTTGCATGTAATTGGTGTATATGTAAGTGGTGTGCAAACCCACATACTATCACAAAGGACCTGACAATGTGATGGGTCTACATTTTGTGGGATTATCTGGAAAATACATGAGAAGTTAAGGATAAAATGTACTTGAATTTGAACTTAAAATTAAACTGTGAGTGACCTAAGTATGAATAATATAAGTATCAAACATGTCTAACCCTGGAGAAATAGCTTGCAGAATGTCTAGAAGTACGTTTTATATTCTTTTTGAATAAACTGGCAAGCCCAATGGGTCAAATTTGGCCCTGGTCCTAAATTAGGGAACAAAGGATTAAAATTGAAAAAGTGTTCAGTGAATTTATAGCAGTAATTTAATGCAATGTTCATAATTTTCCAAAGAAGGAAAAGGGTTCTTGGGTTGTCCAGGGCTAAATCATATCGTAACTGGAATTTAACCTGTAACTAAACCTGGACTAGACCAGTTCTAAACCAGAAAAAAGAATATAACCAAATAAAGTCTACACAAAGACTAAACTGGAGTTACATGTTAAGTGTGAGTGCACCCTAAACTAGACTAAATTAGGCCTATTCTAGCCTGGCTTCTACTTTCTAGTCATTTGCTATCAGATATTCAGTCTATAACTTTTCTCACCTCATATTTATGGTGTTTAGTACCTCAGCCGTTCATCTGACAGAAACTGGCTATCTTTATCTGTCCTCTGTGTAATATTTGATTTCTCTCTTTTATGCCACCATGTTTGTTTTGATACCTGTCAATTTATCCCTTTTGGTCCCAGAATATAAATCTGTATATAGCATGGAGCATCTGGTCTTGGCTTACCAGGATAGGCCTACTGTGGAATCAACCAGGCCTGTGTGGTAGTTAATACAGGGTGGCCCAAAAGTCACTGACACTTTTAAATCTTCAGTAGCTCCTATAATTCTTAAGTTATACTCACCAAATTTTAGCAGTAGGTAAACTGAACCTTCCAAGAGTTTTGACAATATATATGGTTATAATTGTTCACTTATACTTGAATTTATCACTACTTAAATTAGGGGAAGTAAAAATTACCTCATTTAAAAAAAATTATGTTTTTTAAGTGTCCACCATTTATGGAACAGCCCGATCCAACACACTGTGCATAACATTTGGAAGCATTTCTGGCTTATGGCTCTTATTTGATCCTCGATATTACGTTTTAAGTCGTTTATTGTCTGAGGTTTATTCACAAACACCTTTTCTTTAAGATAGCCCCACAGGAAGAAATCAGGACTAGTCAGGTCTGTGGAGATCACATACTGCCCCCTGTCTTTGAAAACAACTTATATTTTTTTTATGGCATTTACGCTTGGGGCATCTCTGGTATTAAAATGTCGACGGTAACACCGCTGGGTTTCTGAATTTGACCCATGTGACTCAAAGTACCACTGTACAATGAGGGTTTGTTCCTCGGTGCTATATTTTCTCATATTAAGGTCAGAAGGGTCGTTCTAAATGCTCCGAAAAAATAAAGGAAAAATATTTAGAAAAAAAAGAGTTATGAATTTTGTTCAGTTATCAGTGACCTTTGGGCCACCCTGTATTACTCATTTAAATTAAGTATATAAAACATGGTAAATTAAACTACTTAGCCAATGCAGACCCAAAGTCTCTAAAACTGTTGGTATTTACAGTTTCATTAAAAAGGGGGTATTATGCAAAATGTATCTTTTTCCTTCTTTTTTTTAACTTTCAATCATGTTATAACATTGTTCCCTCATCAGAAACATGCCTGAAGAGAGGTTTTATATGTCATCCATGCATGTTTGAGTATTTTAGTGATATCTCCTGGGTCCTATTCAAAAACTAAAGTGTAAAACTAAAGTGTAACTTATAAAATATGTTAATATGTTGTTTTTTTTTTTTTTTTTTTTTTTTTTTTTTACCAATATAGCATTTTCAAAGGAATAAAAGTTAAAATGGTGATTTAAATATGTTTTGTGTTAGCAGTTAATACCCCATAGAAGTAAAATACCCCCTCTTTAACAATAAACTAAGAGAGTATTTAAGTACCACCTTGCCATAAACCTTTGGAGATCTTCTACTGAGTTTTTTCCCCTTGTACGAAATGCACAAATACATAGACACACACACACAAGGAGACAGCAAGGTGCAGTTAGCCTGGAGGATTTTAATTTGAGATGCAGACTCCGGTGTCATAGTGAATGATATTAAAAGTCGTATCATGAATAAATCAGGAGACAGAAGACTCACCTCAGCTCCGTGACAGCCAGCAAAGAGAGACAGCATGTGGGAGAGGGAGAGATGAACCTGGTAAATATAATCAGGTGCATTTTAAACTACTCATGTTAGCTACAATGTGCAACAGAGTAATTACTGCACTGAATAAAAGAGGGCATGGGTTTTGTTGTGGTTTTAAAATATATTAACCAGGCTCAGGCCAGATTGATTATGTGTAGCACTCTGAATAGAGTTCTACACATTATCAATCTGGGATATCTCTTGCTGAAAGCGATTAGAAAACACAGAACGTCATGATGATTATTTGAATCTGATTGGGCGAAGCATCACAGCAGCGGAACAACCCAAAAAAATCCTACTTTTGTTATATCTTAAAAAAGTATCTTCCCTGTCGACAAATGCACAAATCTTCTGCAAGTTTTTCAACAAACAAAATAGTCCATATTGATGCTAAAATAAGCTGAAGTACGTCGCCATGTTTGTTTTGGTTTGCTTGGGCGCTTCACCTTTGGGTTCCACACAAACCTTATCCTTAATGGGGCAAGGGACACAGATATTGTAAGAATCAATATTGCTGTGGAAGGAAAAAAATATTTATTTGGACATGTGACTTGATATTCCATGCAAACAGCTTATGATTTCAGCAATACGATATGGTGAAAATCTACAAAAGTGACATTTCCACACTGTCTTTAACCTATTCGTGCTGTAGAAATAGTGATATTTCAGTCAGTTCCTAAAATGACTGGAGTGTAAAGTAACATGTTCACTCTAAAACATCTTATTTGTAACTTATCACTCAATCGGACGCAGAGTAAAAGTGGTTTTCTGTCACACAGGGAGCAAGACAAGATGGAACAGCAGGAGGGAACATCCAAAAAATCAATGAAAAAAGATTCAATCAAATTTGACATCAGTAGAAATTTGAAAATGAATAAAACGCATTTGATATTTGATTGAAACAAATGCAGTAAAATATTATTAAAAAGTGGTGGCACTGTGGCGCAGCAGTTAGCACTCTCTGGGTTTAATTCTGGGGTGGCGCAGGATCTTTTTGCATGGAGTTGGTGTTCTCCCCATGCTTGTGTAGGTCTCCTCTGGATGCTCTGGTTTCCCCACCACTAAAAGAGAACTCCTTTGTAAAAGATTCTTAATCTCTTTGGGGCTATCCTGGTTAAGTAAAGGTCAATGCATGGCAGGAGTGACCAGACCATGTGGAGGATTGAAAAATGTTATGTCCTATAACAGGGGTGCCTAAACTCGTTTCTTATCGTGAAAAATATTCAACATGGAGCCACAGACCAGTGGTGAATACAGTGGATAATTGAGATTTAACATAGTTTTGACTTCATACTTTAAATAAGGTTTAAAATATCAATATTATGTCTGTATAACAATGCAGTGTGATGTTATTTAGGTTATATTGGTCAGAATACTCAAATTTGCTGTAAAAAGTACTGATTATGATCAATTGGGCCAGTTCAACTGAAGGCCTGAGGGCCAATGCAAATTGGTCTGAGGGCCGCATTTGGCCCCCGGGCCATAGTTTGGACACCCCTGTCCTATTTTGGTTCTGTGCTCTATTTTTGCCTTTAACCTACCATTAGAGCTGACTGTTACATGTGTCTTCAAGATATTTTGACTAGCCTTAAGTGATTGCTCTAATTTAAGTTACATTGTAGTTTTTGTTTGATAAGGAAATAAAATTATTCATGAATCAATACCACTGCCGCTATTTTTCTCTGTCAAGACAGAATCATACGTTAAAGGTGCACTATGTAACTTTTTTCTTCAAGTTCAACATCCTTTTTATCTTCATGGAGATGTTATTGCTTTGTGTTAAACTTATCTATGTTGCATTTATTCAATTTAAGGTCCAAGTATTGTCAAAAAATACATAGTGGCCATGTGGTGAAGCCTTCCAAAAAAGGTTTAATGTCATACCATGCAACACTCCAGGTGAAGAAAAGACAGATCCTTGAAAGAAAAGTTACGCAGTGTACCTTTAATCTAAATTCCAACTAGTCATTATTTTGAGGGGCAGGATTTCGTTCAAGACACCGGACTTTAATATTGTTCTATATAAACCATGTCTTGACACAAAAATGTCTGTCAGCCTATTTTCTTGCGTAGACTCCACTGACATCCACTCCACTGACATCTTCATCAAGTTTATCAGGTATTTTTTCATTTTGTCTTAGTAATTCTTGAACCAAACTGAACTATCAAGAATACTGTATTGAATATTGTGTTGTGTCTCTCCTCAGTACCCAAGTATAGCTAATATATTGTGAACTTAACACACAAAAGTATTCAACTTCCCTTAAATCTGGTCATACATTTAACCCCAAAAAAACGCACTCAACTTTTGGTGATGAAACTTCACTTATACAATTGCAATCCCTTCTATATGATATGTTGTAGTCAAGGTTATAGGTCCACATGAATATGCAGTGTTCTCTTGTGTTCCCCCTTGCCGCTCCCCTCCGCATTCTTTGGAGGTAGATGCGTCGGTGCTGTCGGCAGGTTAATCCAGCCCTCGGGCGAAGCATCAAACTTTCAGATCAGAGAATCAATAATTCAGACCGCGGCTTGTCAGGACCTATCACAGAACACAGAGTGAGAGGCAGCTATGGCACAGAGGTGATTTACGGCTACGGACAACTCGCAAATAAACGTGGGTATGTCCTCCCACCAACCGCATCCATACATCTGCAAATATCGAAGTTACATACATACATAATGCTCAAAGACAAGAAATCATACATAAAATTTATCAGCACAACAAAAGGCCACATGTTTAATTCAATCTTGGCGGATATTGCGTTGTGGATTGATGGTGACAATCGTCGTGGAATTGGATTCTGGTGTTATTTATAGGATTTAACACAAACGTATAGGGAGGAATAGTAAACAAACCAGAAATATGGCTTAATAACGGTATTATACGCTTGATTTGTCTCTGCGTTTTTAATATTTCACAACAATGACACTAGTTGTATTTAATTTATGTCAACTTTAACTGGTTATGTAGGTAAGGCTTGGATCTTAAGGTTAAAAATGTAAAGGTCCTATGGTACGCAAAATGGACTCTTGTGAGCTTTAAGCCATGTTATAATCTTGTGACCTCATAAAACATACCCGGAGTTGTGTTATGTTTCATTCACACGTGTTTGAGTGATCCTTTATTATTAGTCTGCCCACATCTCCAAAGCTCAAAATGCTCTGTTCCACCTCGTGATGTCATTAAGTGTTAAGTGTTTTCATGTTTCATCTGCCATTTACCTTTTGTTCAGTAGAGATTGGAAATTCCAGGCCTGAAATTTTCCAAATGATCCTTGTGAAGGTGTATAGAGTTTAAAAACACAGGAGAGCACTTGTATTACCACATGACATCACAAGGTGGAACAGAGTGTTTTCTGTTTGAGAGAACAAAACACAACTCCAGGTTTGTGATGAGGAAACAACATTATAAAATAGATTACAAAATGGTGTAATTTAGGCCTTTTTAACAGCTTTTTTGTGCTACTTTTTTATAAGCTGAGTAATACTCGCATATGCATTTACTCAAGTACTTAAGTCACTTTTTGATAGAGAAATTGCACTGCGACTTTGTGCCAAGGACACTGGCCGCTAAGTCCTTAGTCCTAGTTATCCTGGCCTATGTCATTTAAGGTATAATACTCCCTACAATAGCATACATTTAGTTTTTCTCATGCTTGCGGCCTGTTCTTTGTGCATTCATGATTTTTTTTTTTATTTCAAAGTCTACATCACAGACAGTTAATCCTACAAATACTTTTAATTGAATAGTACTTTACCCAAATCCTTTTTTTTAGTCTTACTGGATTATTTTGTTTGAGCACTTCCTTATGTTTCTATTTGAGCACTTGAGCAGAGCAGACATTGAGCAAATTGTCAAAGTTTGGAGGTGATCTCACAGCGAAGGCCAACAAAGTGCCAAGCAAAGGTCCTAGCATACGTGCTAGGACCTAACCCATCGGCTTTACTACAGCATAATAACGCAGTTCTTCTTGTAATCTTAATCTATTCCATTTTATTTTGGGTGTGCTTCTTATTATTTCTTACATATGATCCTGTACAATACATAATGCATAAAAATACCATAGACTGTATAAAGATGTGGACTAAGGGAGTGTGACTTTACCCATAGCTTTCGGCTCCAGTCAAATGAAGCTTGTCGAGATTAGGCCGAATTTGGAGCAAAGTTCCATATTAGGAATTCTGACCACGGGTATCATAGCAACCAAAGAGCCAATCTGGAGCGAGCCTGTTGAAGATAACGTCCGTTCTCGCTCGCATCGCTGGTTTAGCAGGGAGCGGGCGCTTAGCAACACTGTCAAACAACCCTGCTGCTAACGCCTGACCTCGGGATATGAAAATGCCTGATTTATCTGTTTTTAATGTTCGTATCTCCAGCTACAAACACAATAGCAAAATACCAGGATCATGAAGAGCGGGTTAATATGAACAATTTAAAACCAAAATGACGAGCCTGACAACAACATTTACAGAGAGAGGGGGCGGCGACAGTTTTTCAATAGAAAGTGAATTGGAGTCGATGGTCACTTCCTATTTGGAGCGTGGCGGTTAGCAGGGTAGCTATGTCTATTTATATATGCAGTCTATGAAATATATACGAAGTCTTTTCACTCTAAGTCAGTTTGAACTTTGGTCAGAATATAAATATTAAATTGATATTTTAATTGTTAGCGTCTTTCAAAAGGAACATATGAAATGCAATAATAATGCAAAATGTTACTAATATCGTGCAGAGTTGTAATCCATATTTTAAAGGGAAGACATTCAATATAAAAAGTTTGAAAGTAAATTATTTAGTTGTATACACTTTTTAGTCCCTGCTCAGCGTGAGACATTTTAAAAATCCTGTTTCTGATCCAAAAAAGTCCCTCTCATGTGCCGCCTCTAAACTAGCACGCTCCCTTCCGTTGGATACAGCAATAAAGAAAAAAACGGATGGTCAGAATAATTTTTGATTCCCCAAGTCTCATTTGGTGGTGCGCGAGGGATGTACCGCTGTGCTTAAGAACCACCAGCTAGTCCTTGAATCCCCGTCCCCCCATTTTTAATTCGACTGTGCCACTGTTGGAAATCCCTTGCAAATCAGGGGAAAACATTGCAACAAGCCATGTCAGTTCAGCGTGCAATGTTGTGGGAGTCGAGCCGGTAGGGGGTACACGAAATTGAGGGATATTTGCGCGTGTGGGTGTGTATAATGGGCATCAGAGGTGACTTTCGCAGGGATCAACTCAAAACCCAAGCGAGCGTTTATTTTCATTTTTCCTTTACTTCATTGGCGCTAGCAACGACGCAGAACGTTAGCTTAAACAGATAACCATATCAAATGATGGTGTAGCTACAGGCTGTGTGTCCGCGGGCAGTCATGAAGAGAAAGTGCTGACAGGAGAGATTTTGTTGGAGCAGAGCTAGCCCCCGCGGACGAGCTAACCTTGAAGTCTATTCGGTGAGTACAGTGAGCCAATCACAGCCCACCTCCGGGCCACAGGTGGTCCACCAGGTTGAAGCCCAAGAAGCAAAGGGTGGTGACCTCTAATGAGTGGAAATTCATAGTAGTTCAGCGAGAAATGTTATGCTAGGAGTTTTCTCATTTCTGCTGCTTTGTGTATTATGTAAAGTTCCATAAAGTGTTTAATCCTACATTCAGATGACAAAAACATGAGAAACATGAACATAAAATATAAAACCAATTCTCAAATGCTAAAGATGTACACAGTAAAAGAAAAAAAACTTGTCTGACAACTGAGGGAGTGCACAGACAGAAAGATGTACACTTTGGGGTGTCAAACTCACATTCACAATGGGCCAAAATTAACAACTGAGACAAATTCACAGGCCAAACGTGTAAAAAATGTACTGTACCTGGTATGTAATGTTTAACCTTTTCATATGAACTTTAGTTTTGCTTAAACACAAAATCTGGAATATGTCAAGCTTATATTGCAAACATATGAGAAATAAAAGTCACTTCAGAAGTATTAATTTCTTATTTAAATAAATTAAATTATGTCTCTCTGTAGCCTATATATTGGCGGGCCAGCTCTAATGTACATTTGGTATGATCTTATGGGCCAAATATAATTACACGTGGGCCAGAATTGGCCCTTGGGCTTGAGTTTGACATATGTGTTATATGGTTTAGCATTGCAGTGTGACTCTTATAAATAAATAGTTGTACGAAAATATCACATTATTAATTCACTTTACACTTGGTGATGGTAAGTTGTTGTTTTTTTTCAGTTTTTCCTTGCCGAAAAGAAGGGTCTGGGGACAGGGGATGTTCTGGGACAGTTCTTCATTCACTTGTTTTCTGTTGATTAATTTACTTGTTTGATTCATTGTTGATTTTCTAACTTTCTGTTGGTTAAATCAATTATCATGTTCAGGCCTAAGAGGAAAGAACCACAAGTCACTCTTATCCACAAAACATTCTTACATAGGCAAAGGGTGCGAAGCGCCTTGCATAAGAACACAACAATAGCACACATTGGCCTGAGTGGGAATCATCTACTCAACTGCCTAACCACTGAGCATCAAAACCGTACGTTCACTGACAGATCTCCTCCAACTTCTCATGCGTCTGTGCACCTAAATGAAACCGCCGCTACCACGCCGAGACCCTTCCCAGTTACACAGGACAATCATCGGCTAAAGAGATAAAAGCCTCCGGAACGGCATGAGATGGAGAGAGCCGGAGAAGAAACAGGAAGCTACAGCCCTCCCTGCTTCCTGCACTCATCTATATTTCACAGGCCTTTCAATTAGCAGGCGAGCGGGTGAGAGACATGCACACAGACAAGGGAGAAAGAGGCAGAGAGAGAGGCAGGGTTTGCTCCAGGTCACCGCCGTCCGATAATGGCCTTTCCTGCTTTTTAAAGGTGTTTGCAATCATAAAGTCTGTTTGCTTTGGCCTGGAGCAGAGCAGAGCACCGCCGCCTGGCTTGTTGCATCTACATAATGCACAGGTTATTTTTAATGTGTTAAACCTCAAGCACGCTGTAATTTATCAAGAGGTGCCACATGGAAGGAGAGCTTTTATTTATTGGTCAAGGAAAAAAAAGGGGAAATAGCCTTTCTTCCTCAGAGGGAAAGTCAATTTAGGAGTTTTTGACTGATCTCGGAGCAAAAGGCAAATGGCAAATTGTGAAGCGGATGGGCAGAGGCGTGGATGTGTTTGTAAAGATGTTTTGTGGAGATAAGAAGTTGGCTTGAAACTGTTTAAGTAAAGTACTTTGAGGTTATGTAAGGTGTAGAGTTTTGATTGTACAAAGTTGCTATTCAGCCAAATTGGGTAGGGTATACTTCGGAGCACTCTGTATTTGACCCATTCATTTTGAGAGAGTAATGGGGTCATTACAATGCAGTGCCCAGGATCCTTGTCCGGATTTTGATAGTGGGAGTCCATGATCCAGAGTACCTAACTGGAGGGTTGACCTATTTTGCAAGTATTTCGCACATCAGGACAACGAGAATGAAGAAAACAACATAAGACGTAAGTGATCATCCGTCCATTTTTTCCCACTTATCCAGGTCTGAGTTGTCGCAGTCTAAGCAGAGATTCCCAGACTTCCCTCACCCCAGACATTTCCTCCAGCTCCTCCGTTGGGCATTCCCAGGCTAGCTGAGTGATCTTTACAAACTAATAGTAGTAAAAATATTCTGGCCCAACTCCCAATGACAACACATTTGCTGCAATTGATTGTGGATGTGAATGTATAGCTAGTGCTCTGTTAGCATGCTAGTTGTAAGCCGTGCTGTCACATCCAAACTCCATTTTGTTCCTGGCAAATCATGTAACTTATTTACTAGGAATGCATTGGGAAAGTTAGGGACAATTTTGGACTGTGGACGCCCGGTTAAAATGTACCTAGTATCTGGAACATATTAGGTACAACTCCTTCCAATGCAATACAAATACTTATGATATGGTTGGCTTATCTAACTATGCTAGAATTTAGTTGGATCCCACCACATATTGCATTTGCATTAATGTATGTTAAAATATACACTATTACTGTAAGCATATGAGCTCTGCATAAATAGTGCGTGAGTGAGAGACAAAGTTCAGTGCCATAATGAAAGCCACTTGCTCCAATAGGAGAGACAGAAACAGGTAAATTGGGCTATGTGTGTGTGTCTAGCCTTAAATTATAAGGCTATTCTGCAATACTTGATTTAAGTTCAACATAAAAGTAAATGTTTTATGTGGGAGGTGTAGGATGGAAGCTTGTTAAAATCATAATTTTTGTTTTAGCATCTATGGCAGTGCTAGATAGCAGGAAACTGAATTGACAAAAATCAGTAGATTTAGTGTTCTACAGTGCCTATCCCAAGCCTGTAGAAATTGAGTAAAAGTGATTAATGGGTGTAAAATTTAAAATAAAAAAACATATAGCATGCTAAAGCCTGCCACACTACAGGATTTTTCAGTCTTAAATGATTATTAAACGCACGGGTGAATGTGTGAAGTGTGAATGGCATCAAAGAGTCCGTGCACCACAAGCTAAAAGTTGTGAGCTCACCTCACGTCAGCTGTTGTCTACAGTAAATCAATTATTCTTGAAACTCTAAAGTGTTCAAAAGATCAGAGCTTTGCATTTCTACGTTAGAATGCAAGTCAGAACTGTGGTGTTATTATTATCTGAGTAATGTGATGTAGTAGTATAGATAAATGCTTTTAATGCACTGAAGATTGGCAATAAACTACACAGGAAGTAAAGTCACTATTGCTAATCTACCTCAGATTCACCCCAATCCTTGCTGCATGGATTTATGTAAATAGAACCACCTACTCTCACCATTTTACTTTAGAAGAACTGCTTCCAACTGGATTAATAGGCTATTAATCCAGTTGGAAGCGTTCTTCAAACATTTAATAATAGGGCGGTTTTGTGGACTGGGTGTCATTATTTGCAGAGGACACATTCTGATGGATAATATGGATGTGAATGATGCAGTTTAACTTTACAACTTTAGCAGAGGTGCGTAATAAAGTTGTCTTTAAATAATTTTCTTGCGCCTCTGTTAGTCACTCTGTCTGCCCCGGACGCGCTGCTTTATTTGCCGTTACCATAGCGCTGCTGATGTTTTGTGGTTACGATATGAAACAGCAGCTCAGAATTGTACTATCACCACACACATGAGGAACGCAACGGGTTCAAAACCACATACAAAGATCCAAAGTCAGGTCACGCCTCCCCAAAGTCGGTGAGAAGCAAATCAGGTCCTAAATCGGGCAAATTATCCTGTAGTCTGCAGCGGGCTTATGAAGAAAGATGCTCTGCTCGGGAAAAAAAAAAAAAACCTCAAGTATGTAAATGACAAATTACACAATATACAAAAAAATTATAATTTACATTGCATTTTGTATCTAATAAATCATTTCAAAATAAACTGTTTATACAGGTTCAAAATGCATAAAATCAATTGAAATATTTTGACGTTAGACCATCAATCATTTGTCCTCCTGTGATAGGTATAAATGATAGCAATTAATAAAGAAAAGGTTAACTAAAATGACTCATCAGCTCAAAGAGAATGGTTTAAAATTTGCATTACCTGAACAGTGAACTATCTGCCTGTTTAATATTTAGTTGTTGTTTATATTTCCAAATTGAGAATCTGCATTAATACTATTGTGTAGTATTGTAACATACTTCAGCATCTACCCATATACTCAGTTTTTACTATCTTAAACAGCTTTTTTTTTTATTAGTAGCATTCTAGCTCTTCCTAACTCGCTGCAATGAGTTGAGAAGGACGTGAGCAAAGTTGTCATCTCGAAACTGCCAACAACAACTGCCATGCTAACAGGTTGTGCTTCGAAAATGATTGTACTTATTAAGATATTGCAACTGAGTTAATCACACAACAATGAAGTATCCCTCTGCAAGGAAGATGGCAGAATGTGAATTCCCTTGACGTTAAATTCAGGCTTGGAAAGTAACGAACCATAAATACTTAATTTAATAAAAATTATTATTTATTTGTTTGGGACAAAGGATGTTAATGAACAGACACGACATGACAGACATGAACGTAAACACACCGGATTATAGCCAATTTCCATCTGTCGTCCTAACGGCTGGGGTCACAGGGGGGTCAAAGCAAAAACTGCACAATTCTCATAGCTGCACATCCCACTCATTGCACATCACACTCATTGCACATCACACTCATTGCACATTACACTTGCACATTTTTGCACCATCCAAAATATTGCACATTCCACTCACTTCACAATGAGTAACTACTATTACTGGATTTAGTAGATATTTAGGATAATTGTATTTTATGAGTAGATTTTTAAACCTGTACTTGTGTATCATTCTGACTATGTAACTGTAATCACATTTTAAATCATAGAAGCATTGTGTAAAATGCAACTAAAACTGTGTTAAAAAGTTTTCTGGGGAACAAGAATACACACGTCTGTGTCTGGTCAGCGGTGAATCTCCCTGTTTTCAAATAGGCTTGATTGACACGTGGATTATCCAGTCAGGGTCCATCTATATTAAAAAACAAAAGGAAAAAATATCACAGGGCTGAGAAAACATGGCAGATTTCTGCAGAATCAATGAGTGAAGCTCTCAACTCTTAATCTGAGGGGACATGGATTCGATTTATGTGTAAATCGTAGGTGACTATCATAGGTGCTTCTTCGTTTCACGAGTGTCACTAAAAGAAAAAAAAAAAAAAGTGCCTGCACAAGCACGTTTGCCCAGGCTTGAGATGTAGACTGATATCAATCTGTCTTAAAAACAAAGAGAAATATTGTGGATTTGTCAGGCAATTAAAAAATAACTAGCAGTACTTGTATTTGTAATTGGGTATATTATTAGCCCAAATAACTGCACTTTTACATGTCTACAAATTTTCAGTATTCTTTCTACCACTCTTTCAGCTTAAATTAATATCCAAATGTTGTTTGTGACATGACTAAAAACACGCAAAAATAAAAAAGCTAGAGATTGGATAAAACTTTTCATTCAGAGGAAGGTGAGGTGATATTCTGTGAAGCGTGTTGCAGCTAATTTTAGTTACGGCAAAGGTTTTCGCTCCTCCATCGCTCCTCTGCTGCCTGTGCGTCTCCCGGGAAACCGTACTATCATCCGTCAGTAGTGTCGCAGGCAGAGAGAGTGGAGCCGGAGTACCTGCGAGAGAGTGAGAACGCGGAGTGACAGAGAGCAAATGGATCTCTACATGATTTTATCTGAAAGCCTTAAACACAAGCTCTGTCTGACTGATACGAAGTGCAGCGCCGAAGCTCCACTCTTAAACCCATTTCGCTCTCTTCAATCAAAGGCGTCGCAGGGATGGTTCTGTAAAGTAGTGGGATGTGAGAAATTGGGGAAAAGAAAAATGGCGTACAGAAGAGAATGAGATAGATCAATCATTGAATAATTAAAGGCGCAGTATGCAGGGTTTCAGGTGGAGGGCTCGCCATTGCTTTGTCTGGAATGTTCCACAGTATGACCTTAAAGAGGGGGTATAACACTTCGGTGGGGTATTAACTGCAAACACATAACATATTTAGATCACTATGTTACCTTTTAGTTCTGAAAATACTATATATTCTCTAAAAACAACTTAATGTTTAGTAAGTTTCAGTTTTGCGTTTTAAGCCCCCCCCTTCCCTTTGCTCTCTGTGCTAAGTAACCCCCTTCAGAACACTATCATATTTGAATACACTAATGAAACTGTGAAGTTATAGTGTATTGGTTTGTATCAGACTTTTCAGATCATTTCGAACAGGGCCTTTGAGAGATTTCAAGTTTACTCAAACATGCATGGATGACATGTAGATAAGGTTAATTTCATACAGTGGAACATTCCAGGAAAAGCATTAACATCTTCGTGCAGACCCCAAATCAGACTAGCTACGTAATGCCTTAAGCTGTAAATATTCTTTTAAAAGACATAGACATTGTTATAGATCACTACATAATATGAGTTCTCTAGACTTCCTGTACAGCTGTGGGACCAAGTGTTAGTATTTTCAACTCATGCCTTAAAAATCCAGTTTCCCATCCTGATAAACACATACTACATATTTTTTTTCCCAAAGAATTAGAGTCTGGAAGTCTTTGACAATGTTTAAATACAGGCTCAAAACAGTTCTGTTTAGCTGCGCATATGACTGAAAGCTTTTTATGCTGCATTTTCTCCTTTAATGTTAATTTTCTGGTGATTATTTATGTTTTGATTTGTTGTATTGTGATTTTAACATCTTTCTTATTCTGTAAAACACTTTGAATTACTTTGTGTCTTGCCTTGGAACCGTGTCTCACATCCAAGGCTGCCAAAAAGCACGATTAACCAATCAGAGAAATGTCTGATGTGTTTGTATTTAAAAAAAATAAGCTGCCTTTACATTATGTAAAAATCCTCCAGCTAAGGTCGTCCTGAACAAGCCTAGCTCAAGATTTGGTGGTGGGTAACCGAGCGCTCTATGGCAGCTGCTCTCTGCTCTTGATAAGTCTCCCCAGCGACCTTGAAGGATCGGTCAAGGCATCAATAAAGTATACCTTCACCTCAACAGACTAAGCACAGATATAATTCAGTCTGAATTCTCATTAAAAAAAAAAAAAAAAAAAAAAAAAAAAAAAAAAAAATGGGGGTGGGCCCAGCAGTACTTTGGCCATTCTGTACTATCTCTATTTTTTCTTTCTTTCTTTTTTATGCATTTATTTTTGTTTTATGTCATCTTTTTTATGCTGTGTTTAGGTTTTTTGTGTGTTTGGGGGAAAGCGGTGGGTTAGGGGTTTGACCTGTTTTATGTTTTATGTATTTGTGTCCAGGGCCGTTGGACTGGGGGAGGATAAAAGGTACTGTTTACCCAGGGCCCAGTGTACGGAGGGGGCCTCACAAAGTCTGTTATGTGCATTCTTCATTAAATAACGTGTCATGAGGGCCCAAGAAGATGATTTGTACCCAGGGCGACACCCCTATTTGTGTCTTGTTTTCACATTTAGTATAATTGTATTGTTTTATTTCATTGTTCTTGACAAAAAAAAATGTAAAAAGTTATTTCTCTCATGGACCACTCTTGGACAAATGACACATTACACTGTAACAAAACTGCCGCAGTTGTGCTGTGTATTAAGAAAATAACCAGTGTATTTATTAGCAATCCTCATGGCCTAATCTATGTGTTTATTTATAAAGAATATGCATTTTGTACGACTTGTGCTGTATTATATTGACATAGCTAGCTTTCATACACAAAGTACATACCAGCCCACCTCCTCTCAATGGAATACAGCCCAAACCATTTCACACAATCATTTACAGTATCTGTCACGGTGCTGTTTGCATATGTCACTGGCCAAAGATGAAATCCCTCTGCGCTATTGTTAAAGAAAGTGTGAGCGGTCCATAGCCCTCGCTCGCTAACGTTAGATTGGATGGCGAGCGAGATTGTTTCTATCACAAAGGAATCATCTCCCAACCCAAAACACTGTCCGCCTGCAAACTACATTCTCATTTTTTTCCTTAAGGGGGCCAATTCTGCGCAATTCCCCAGGTGTCAGACAAAGCTATCATATCAGAAAACTGGCTATAGCTTCAAACAGGGTTGACGTAGCGCGCAGGGGCATGGAGGACTCATTACACTTTCAGATGTGCAGGACTGCCTTGGGTTGGATGGCCTTCTGGTCCGAAAACGCTGCCGCTCTTCCACTGATCCCGCTGTTAGCCTGACGGCGTTAGCTTTGGTCCTCGTTAATTAATTTCCGTACGCGTCACTCCGTCGCGTTACCCGGGGCTTCTGGGTTCGTGTCCTGTGGCTGTGCTTTTATCATTGCTTGTTGAACATCAAAACGGCTGGCTGCAGAGCTGAAGGGGTCCAAATATACAAGTTGCTCGGCGGCCCTGCGCTGACCTGGTCTGGCATTGTCAGAGTTCGGGGGGAGTCTCTTCTAACACTGGAGTCATTCTTGGTGCAGGTTGGAACAGTCCCTGTGGAAGAGGGGGGGCATATGGCTGACACACACAGCCCCCGGTGATGCCTAGGGGGCCGTGCGCAGACCCTCTCCCTCCAGAGAAGCAGGTGGTGCCAGATAACAGCTGCTTTGTGTTCGGGAGAGGGTCTTCAGCTCATCCCTCTTCTACGGGTATAACCAATATGCAGGACACACAAGCTTAGCCAGTGTGGGCATGCGAATTTCTACCGTGAATTACACAAAATATAAGTCCAATTTGTTAGCCTGGCCACCCTGCAAAACTTGTTGTTAAAAATAAGAATAATGAGATGTTTTTCTAAGCTCTACTGGCTAATTTTAAAACCTCAAAAGTAGGAAGTATGTATTTATAGAGGACATTTTATGCAAAATTGGCTTTTATGAGCTGTGTTCCTTCATCAATGGTTTACCCAAAGTTGTAGTTTGATTGATTTATACATGTTTGAGTAATTCTGTGTAGTCCTGCACTTACCCCCTACCTTTGCCCATAGCTCTGTATTATATGTGATTGGGGAAAAAATGCAAAAATACTCAAAAAAAAGGGCTAAAATGCTCAAAAAAAAAAAGCATAAATGTCTAATAATAGTATTTATATGTATGAATTGTAGCTGTAGAACAGATTTGCAAATTGTGCAAACCCCTTGTTTCTCGTTGTGTTGAAAGTGTTTTTATTAGTCAGAAGTACCAGAATACATAATACTTTAAAGCTACCATCTGTATGTTTTGTTTTTTTTTAACCAGTAGATGACAGATGTGAAACCTGTCGGACAGAATCTTACAGCTAACCATAAGGAGGGTTCAAACAGGGTCCAGCAGAGATCACTTTATTATTGAAACATTCATGGATAACATCTAAAACCTCTTCAGGCATGTTTTTGATGAAGAATGTTATAATATGGATTAAAGCTCAAGAAAAAAAACTGCAGGAAAATGTGAGAAGGCCACAGATCTTTTCACACAGCATTCCAATTTCACTATACTCAGGACAAATGAACCAGTTTAAGCCTTCCCAAGTGTTTCCTGTTAGTATTTTTGCACATGTGTAATCATTAACAAGACTTTGAGAGCAGCGGGTTAATTGTTTGAACAGGGATAGCACCAACAGCTTATCGTAGAAAGAAAATAAAGTTGGGGTGGCTGGTTGGAAAGGCAGGTGTGTCTCAGTTCTCGTATAGATCAGCTTTTGGACTGATCCTGCAGATTGCAATGGGACAATTACTGTCTGCTGCTCTGACCTGTCTGTCCTTGCACACATTTTGCACTTTTCATTTTTCTTTTTAAATCATACTTGAGTAAGATTGTATTTTGTTGAGAGATACGGCTTGAGGCCTTTGATTGTTTTTCATCAGCGTTACCTTGTAAAGCATGTTTTCAAAGAGGTTGTGAAGTTCTGAAGCAACGTGACTCGAGGAAATGTCATGTACCTAAAAATAAATAGCTGCTTTTCATGATCTTACTGCCCATTTTTGTGACTTTTTGTGGTAAATCTCTCAATATAATAAAAGCTGAAGTAATTATCTAACTATCAATAAGTCTGTTTAGGAATGCAGATTTAAAATAGTTAATACTTATACACGGTAACTGCGAAGATCTGTTCAAACAATGTCTTTTAATTTGAGAGAAGGTAATTCTTTCTTTTCACATGTTAACATCAGGAGAATATTTTAAGGTGCTGCACCTGATTTTTATGACCTTAAAACCTCAAAAACAGAACTAGCTCATTTTAAACTGTTTGCAGCAGTCTCCTTTCTTAACACATTCCTACAACCTCATTATTCATACAGATGAGTTTATATGTGCTTTTCACAACCTTCAGAGGCTAGAGCGGAGCTTTGCTAACAAATAGCATGTTAATTGTACTCTTCCTCGTTTGCAGAAGATAGAAGTGCTTGATAATTAGAGACAAACAGCACTCAATAGTGTTATTTTGACCCTAAGAGCTGCTTTTACAATATACAGACAAACCTTGTGTACAGCTCCGTTTAAGTGAAAGTCTGAATCATCTAAAAATACCTCTTTACCTTAACTACTGTGGATAGATGGTTACAATTAGGGATGTCAAGATTATTCAGTTAATTGGTAAACGTGACTATTCTGTTCACAATATGACAGTAAGAACAAAAAATAATATAGAAAATTTAGACTTAATGACTTATGACTGAAAGAAGAAAATTTGTTATTTCAATGCTATATTACATCTACTTTTTTATTTATTTTTTTTAATCTGACTGTTTATGTCACATTAACTTACTTATTCAGAAAGTTGATTTCATAAAGCTGGTCACATATAGAGAAATGGTGATGAGAGCGAAAGGAAATTCAGGATTTCATTGTGGCGTGTTGGTAATTTCATTGTGGCGTGTTGGTAATAATCATTAAATCTCTTCCCTTTGTTACATATTTGATACCAGCTAAAGTAACAAAATATGAAGTAATAGTTGGCACCACTACATCTGGTAATAGGCAAATGACATGTAGGAAAAGCCATCTCAAACATATTCCATTGTATGTAACTCTTATGCAAACCACAGCTCTTTAAAGTTCTGATCAGAGAACGTTAGCTTTAGCCCCGGAGCTGTCATGGTGGTCGGCGCGGGATGATGATGTCACTTGTGTTTGGCCGGTTTGATGTTCTCCACAAACACGAGGCTCTCACGGCTTTCCCATCATCTGATATGGAGCAGCATTGATCTGTTTTCGCTCACGCCTGTTTTGGCATTTGAACATGAAGTCAACAAAAAAAGGCTCCCAGGGCCTGCAGAAAGTGGGCTTACTGCGTGACTACTACCTAGTGTTAGAAGTGTAGGTATTAAATATGAACTTTGCGAATATTCACAAAACAGTGGTACAAATACAGCAGCACGACTGGGCCTGGGACAAGAATAAATTTTTTACCGCGATAGAGAAATGTCGCGATAAAGGATGATATGGAAACAATTTTGTGTCTCTGGCCCAATAACAATAATGCAAGATAATCCCAGTGAACCTTTTTTGAATAGACAGTATCATAAAAAGGCCTGAGCTGCAATAAATAACAGTATTTTTTCTTTCAATGGTCTATTTATTAGGCAGAGAAGTGTACAATACTTATAATGTATAACTTTTTTCAAATAACATAACAAAATTATCAAAATTACCCCACCCACACACGTAAAACAACAAACTACAGACCAGCTGCACGAAACAGAAATGAGACATACATATATATAAAAATAATAAATAAAACAATAAAAAAGAATGCAAATAATTAATAGTAGTAGAATATCATTTTTAAAGATATAAGGGAGGCAGGAAGGGGAAGGGGGGTGGGCTACTCTACAGCAAAGGTTGAAGGTTTCTCAAAGTAATCTAAGAAAAGGCGCCATAGTTTATACAATTTTGTTCCTAACAGTAGTATATCTAATTTTTTTCCAAATCCATATAACACATTATGTCTTTTATCCATTGTGCATGGGAGGGAGATGCAGAGTCTTTCCACTTAAATAAAACTGCTCGTCTAGCAATAAAGAGTGCAAAGGTCAGAGCCTTTAGTTTGGAGTTTGGTAAAATAGGGTCCAGGGCCATTCTGAAAATGGCACAGACTGGATCTGGTTAACAAATAACAGTATTAAACAATAATTAGCCAAGTTATTTTCCCCTCTGCTGCTCAAATGTATGTAACTTTTCTGGTGTAGCATTGGCCGCATGCATCTTGCACATCTGTTTTTGTGTTCAGAATAAAAATGTAGCTGTAAAAGTACATGATAGATAAGTTTAATGCCACAGTGGAACATTCCAAACAAAGCAACTACATCTCTATGGAGACAAGGGGGTAGTACAGAATCTTAAAGTCTTCTGTATATAGAAAGAAAAGGACTAAATGATTTTGCCTGTACAGTTTAAAAGGAATTTTGTTGGACGAGAACCATAAGGAAACAACTGCCAGGGATAAGCAATTCAGTCTAATCAGACCTAACCCTTGATCAACCAAATTAACCGTCACGACTCACATTTGATTTAAGACAAAAAAAATTCTAAGGGCCCTGTTCGTTGTTAGTCCCTTGTAATATGTTCCGTAAATGCCCCATTAAATCCATTTTACAACTGATTTATGATGAGATGAAATGAGATTTGGCAGCGTTGCTAGTTTACCTATCACACAAGTCATGCTATATTTTTCAACGATCCTTAACTTATTTCTTTTCTTCATGCTGTGGGAACATTCAGCATATATGAAGTCACTCCGCACGCCCTCCGACTTAACCACAGGCTCAGAAGGAAAAGTGGTTTGTTAGCCGTATCATTATGCAGTTGATCCCTTCCACAGCGCTGCCGAGCGGAAGGTCGCACTCCAGTCCGGCCCTCGCCTTAACCCTATGGCGTCTCCCCCGAGCACCACGGGCTTGGCGAACGGGACTTCCTACTCTGCCGGTTACAGTACATGGTATACGCTTTATTATAACCCAGCCTCCCCAGGGATCCAGCTGCCGGCCCACATCAAAGCAGCGCCGCTCGTATTAGAAGCGGCGCGTACGTGGGCGGAGGTCATCTCTAAAGAATTCTGCCTGGTATATGGGACAAACGCTTCAGCGCTCATTATCAATTCATAACTCCACCATTTCTCCTCTTTAATGTGCTTATTCTTTTCTTTTTTGATTTTCGACAATTCAAACTTCCGCTCAATGACAAGCGTTCCGAGTCTCGCGCGTTGAGAAAAGGTCCCGCGTGTTTGAAGCATCTAGGCCGCCTTCGTCTTTTTGATCAGCGCCTCGCCTGTGAATTCTGCAGATCAGAAAAGTGGATCAGAGCCTCCCTAGGGACCGTCATTTACGCCCGCCACCAAGCGAGGAGAGAGAATGTAATTAAGAGTTTGTTAAGATGCCCAAATTCCTTCTCATTTTCCAAATCTCTCCTCCCCCCAAGTTCCCATCTCAACCATGCACCCGGTAGCTCTTGATCTCACCGCTAGATTAAACCCCCCTTCCTCTTCTATCTCATTCCCCGGAAAGGATCTCTCTAGCCACACAGCCTGATTATCTTAAGGAGTAATTAGCGAGTGTGACAATTCCCGAAAAGCCGGAACGTCGGCGAGTTGACTTGATGGAGATGGATTATTCCGAACCGCGGGCCTCTCCGGCTAAACGGCACAAGAAAGGACGATGTTGCACGCGTGTTAATTACGGGTGTCAGTCAATTCTTTATGTGTCTTTTTACTTGTAATTACTCTTCATGTATGTATCGGTGTCAGTCAGCGAAGCTCGGAGACTTCAAAAAGTATGGCAAGACGACAATTATCTCTTCAATGGAGGAGAAAATATGTGATCGCGCGTGCTAATTGATGGGACTTGATTGCGAGGGATGTGGGGGAGGAACAATACGATACAGGGAAAAAAACGTCTAGGTCAGTCACAGTTGGTGGCGGAGTTTAATATTTTATTTACTGAGTGAGAAACAGACATAAAGAAATAACAAAGACGGAGATTAGCATAACACAGAAATGTTGATGTGAACTGGTCGCTTTTATCACCAGAATTAATTGTAAATCAGTTTACTTTAGCAGAGGCGATGTCTTATATCTATTTGACGCAGAGTAATGAAGCTGTATTTTCTTTAATGAAACGTCCCAATACATGTACACTGTAATTTAAAGCTACCATGCTTTTAACAACAAGCTCAATGCAATAGGCCGTAACTGACGTGGGAGATTCTGTGTTGTATTAAATGAAATATTACAGTTTACACATTTTATGATAACTGATTTGGATGAAACCATCTTTTCATGTTGGATTTTTTTAACTTTTTTTTATTTTTTACGTAGAATTCTTCTGAGAAATGGTTTGGAATGTGGCAAAAGGAGTAAGTTAGTTTAATTACAAATGCATAGCCCCATTGTGTAACTTGGTTAGTCTCCATGGAGAGTCTATTGCATTGCCTGGACTGTTCCACAGTACAGCATTAAAGATGGTGCTGTCAGGCCAAGACACAGGTCAGATTGGTAACATGTCTGTTATGACCCAGCTCGTGTGGAGACAGGGAGGTAACAAAAGAAAACCAAGGTGGAAAGTAGTTGGGTAAGTAACTTAATTAACATGGAAGGTAAGGGTAAACTAAAAATACTGAAACAAATGGTACGTTGCAAGGTTTAAAACAAAAACAAAGGTAAAGTTAACTAAAACACAAATTTCACAATAAATAACAAAATCAGAGTCACTGACGACAAAGCGTCTCAGAAACTTCGAGTCACTAGCCCTGTAGTGACTTGACCAAACGAGACCCACACATTCAGGCCACGCTCAGGCCAGCAGCCCAGAACAGGTGTCCCGAGTCTTCTTAAGTACGGTGGGAGGCTGCTGAAGGTGGGCCAGGCTAGAAAATCACGGCCAAAGGATCCAACAGCCATGATTATAGGGTAAGAAGACGACTCGAGGACACACAGACAAAACATAATGGACAAATACAACAACAAAAAGAACTTAAGGCCTAGGGCTGTAACAATGTCCTTGCTCACAGTGTGTTTTTGAAGGTATTTTTGAGCAATAAAAACACCTATAATTGACCAAAAGCAAGATAAGTTAAGTTAAATGCAATACTGCTGAATACTGTGGAACTTTCCAGGGAAAAAAATTCACATCTCCATGGAGACAAGTGGACCTTACACTAGAAACGTTACATAGTACAAGTTTCACATTACGAAATGGGTGATAAACTATAATTTCATTACTTAAGACATTAAAAAGAGTGAACTTTGGTTTTACCTCTTCTGTCCTTGGTCATATTGTTCTGGAAAGACTGAGGAGGCTGCTGGTTTTGGAAACAGTGCAGAGGAGAGTGCCAAACATACTATCTGGAACAGCAGTATGAAGGAGGTATACTTTCTATAATACAGTAGTTACCATTAATCTTTTAGAAAAATTACAAAACTTGTCAACTGTTTTTTTAATTCTATGGACAAAAATCATGGCAAGTAGCTGTGGCAAACAATAAAACAACCTAATCTATTTCTGAAAAACGCTGAAGAAATCCCCTTGTAAACATAAAACATGGACAATTTTAGCATGGAATATAACTAATATGTTACTATGTCTCTAACCATCTGCCCCATGCCTTTGGAGAACGAGCTGGCTTGGGTTTAGAACAATAAATTTGAAACTTTGTGGCGCTCTTGGTTTGGAAGTTCAGAAAAAACGTGTTTGGGGAATATTTGGTGGCCGCCCACACAGACTGCACCACACAAATAGGCCCAGAGTGGTGAGCTTATGGAGTTTATGACACCACCACTAACCAGGACCAAAATAAAGCTTTCTTCTACCCATAAACCATCTGCGGAAGAGCACCCACCATTTTGAACCACTCATTGTATCCTTTGATTTCATTTATTATATTTTCTACGGAAATGAAAGGAAAATGGTCTCCTCTTTTCACACCTCTTTGCACATTTCTTCCAATTAAGGTTGTTAAAAGTATTGAACTCAGATACTAATCTTTACTAAAACTAGTATCGAAAGTAGATACTCATTTCAGCAGGTATCAATACTAAAAAAGTCCCACTGACAGGACAGAAATGAACCTTTCTTGAAAAGCTTTGGAATGATCTTGAGCTGTATCAGAACAAGTATAAGACACATAGACTATTGTAAAACTGAAGCGCTGGTTCCTCATGTTTAGTCCTGACTCTGGGCACCAGCAGGAGGCCGGTCCCTGAAGTCCTCAGAGTGTGAGATGATTCACATGGCACTAACATGTCGGAGATGTACTTTGGACCTAGGCCATGGAGAGACTTCACTAGCAGAGCTGCTTTAAAGTCTATTCTCTGAGCTACAGGAGCCAGTGCAGAGACCTGAGCACAGGACGCATGTGTGAAGTACTTCCTGGTTCTAGTCAGGACCCAAGCAGCAGTGTTCTCGTTTGGAGAGGCCAGTGAGCAGTAGTTTAACCTACTGGAGACAAATGCATAGATAAGTCTCTCCAAGTCTGGTTTTGACAGTATACCTTTGATTTTTGGAATGTTTTTTAGATGGTAAAAAGCTGCAGATGTTGGTTTGATATGGCTGTTAAGCTTCAAGTCTGAGTCCATCCTTACCTCTAGATTTCTAGCCTGATTTGAAGGTTTTAGAGCGAGAGACTGGAGGTGACTGTGGACCACTATGGAACCTACCTGGACCACTGAGGGATTCCACAGATATAAGACCACCTGGCTAAAACTATATTAATACTACAATACTATTCCTGAGCGTCGAAATCGAGTTTGGTATCATATCGTGACAACATTACCTCTAATAAATGGACTAAATGATGGATGGTTGTGCTTTGGAGAGATCGTCCAATACCACAGCGTCAACCATATGTGCGGTTGCCATAGCGACCGGGACAGTCTTTCTACTACAATTGCTTTGTTTGAGTTGTGCCACATGGTTTTAATGGGCAGCTGCAAGACATTGGAGGAAAAATGTCTGGGAGCACTGGCATTGTGGCATGAGGAGAAAACACTCAAATCTGTTTGCCAGTCTGGAAGTTTTGGCCAGGGATTTTGTCAAACTTTTAAAAGAGATTATATAATATGCATTAGTTTAGCTTTTTAAAACAACATCCTCACCTTGGTATTTTCGTTTATTACGCCAAACTGACTATTGTGAACTTTTAGCCACGTTATAATGTGGCTTAAACATACCCAGAGTTGTGTCGTGTTTAGGAGAGATTGGCAATAATACTAATCATATTAATCCCTATAATAATATATGTGGCTTAAAAAATACCTCAAAACCTTTTCGCTACTGGGTTTGGATCTTCTGGCACATTGAAAAGTTAAGCAGTTTTTATGAAGCTAGAAACGATGATAGCAATCTCAAAACTGCTAAGTGGATGCAACTTGAGCTCTGGCATTATCTGTCTGACCAAGCTATATGGATTTTAAAAACAAGAAGGAGCTTCCGGGATTATAACATGTAACAACACATAGTGGCCGATATGTGAGCATGTATAGCTTGTTCTTAAGTTACACCATAAAACATATGCGTATCTAACTTTAGCCCTGTACCCACGTTTTTTTGTTTTTTTTTGGGGGGGGGTTGTGCATTTGAGCAAAATTTGTCCTGCACCAGTCCAGATATATTACATACGCAGCTCTCGAGGTCAAAATTATAATAATAATAATAATCTGCTGTTTACTGTCAGCATCTAATTTTATTGTCTGGTAATCACAAAGGGCACTGTTAGCATGCTAGTTGTTGCTCTGACCTCTGAAAGTTGTGAAAAGCCCTTATAAACTCATTGTGGTGAATAATTAGGATGCTCAGAATGCATAAAGTAAATGAGGAATAACTTTGCATCACTGGAAAGCATTTCAAATTAACTAGTTCTGTTTTCCAGGTTTTTAAGACAGTAAAATCGTGTTATAGAGTTTAATACCTATGCCTTGGACTACCATAATCGTACCTGGCAATGCACTGAAATTTGTATAATTGAGTTCACAGAGCGTTTTATAGATGAACAGTCACATTGGTCACATTTGGTCTCATTTTAATATAGAGCTTTTCCACCGTCAAGGCGTTCAGAGCACTTTTCATCAAGGAACCGCTCACCCATTCATAGGTGTCTTGCCCAAGGACACAATGGCAGTATATAACATATTACACATTTTCGAGTGACAGTCACAGCAGAACATTTCAGTGTTGTGCAAATATTTAGGGTTTTCAAAAAGCCTTGGGTTTCTGCCCGACAAAAATACCTGAATATGACATTCTATACCTTGTGGCAATAACTAGAACAGCATCTTTGAAACTTGACAATGGCAGAACATGTTATAGCTCATTAAAGATTTATACCACCTAACCCTGGATTAAACCTACCTTCACTGTGTGTCCGTTCAATTGTCCACCCCATGGCATATTTGGAATAAAGACGGCACTAAAATAATAACTATTGTAACGAGTATAGAGTTTGGGTTTGGGGAAACTTGAGGAATGGACACTTGTGCTATTGTTAGCGGCAGGACAGTTGATATATGCATGTATGGCTCTCAGCCGCAGACTTGAAGGAGATGTCACAGGGTGCCACTGGTTTGCCGGTGACACTGCTGTTGATTTATTCAGAATTTGAGGCACCAACATGGCTAGCACATACTCAGCCATGACATGCCAGCCTATGTGTGTTTTGCAAGTGGGGCCGGCTGTCTGTTTTTCCACCCAGGGCTAAAATGACCCAAACTAGATCCAACTGTCACAAGTACAACTCTGGATGGAGACTACAATTATCCCCAGCCAAACAGTGTGAGGGCCAAAACGTGGTGAGCACATGTGCGAACTTTATAGCCCGACTGAAAGGCTGTAATTGCACTGTAATTGAGTAGACAATTCAGATTGGAGGAATATGGGAGAATGTGTGTATAGAATGTTAGGTTTCCAAATGATGTAGGAAAACTATTTTGAGACTAATGCTGATTCTGATCGATACTGAGGCCTTTTGTTTGTATATACAGTAATGGATGCAGAGAAGAAGAGAGGCACTTCAGCGTTTCATGGAAAATGGACAGTTTCTAGGGGAAACTTCTTGGAACAACATTAATTTGATACTTAAATCATACTTAAATTGCACTGATAACATGCTAGACTCATCTAGATAAATTCATGTCATTTGCATTCAATTAAACATTGAAATTGCAATGCAACTTGTATTACTCTTTGTATTCCATGTTCCTCAAATATAAATAGTTCTTTCTGATAACAAAAAGTTGAGCATTTATAAATATATATATACATCAGGGCAAAGCATCACTGCCAGAGCAGATGTGGTTCAGTAATAGTTTCAATGTAACAATAAAACCAGTTTTAATCAAGCTGTCAACAATCTCCTCAAACCAAATGTAATCCATTTAGACTACTTCATACTGTCACACAAGAACAATGAGACTCCCCAAATCATGTGATTTTCTGCTCTTTTGCAGAACTCTGACATTGAATGGCATGACTAATTCCAAAGGGAATTCATTATCAGCATGAGTGTAGCCTGCTTAGCGTTAGCGCTGAGCCTTTAGCTGAGTCTCCCCAATATGCACTGACAGATCGTACACATTAAACAGAGGCATACAGTTTATGCAGATCTACACAGGTATAGAGCTCATGTATCACTCTACAACCCTCTTCTGATCACAAAATATTATATCGTGAGTCTCCTGTATGGCATGTGTGTGAACTAGCAGGAGAGGAACACGAGAGATTAGGGGAGAAAAGTGCATTAAGATGCTCAGGTTGTAAATATATACAAGCGGGGCGCGCACAGGGAGAGGAGGCTGGCTTTTTTAAGTTGCTGTCAGCGGGCTGTCACCGTGTCTGTCAGAACAGATCCATCACCGCACTGACACGTGGAGCTGCACATTTGCATGGAGTGCAGCAGCAGCCTGTCCTTATTATATATTCTGTCTCACACTAACCTCCACTCTGCACACCAGCTAACTAGCATCTTTTACAGGCAGGGCATGATGGAGAGATGGGACTGTAGACAGTGTGTGTGTGTGTGTGTGTGTGTGTGTGTGTGTGTGTGTGTGTGTGTGTGTGTGTGTGTGTGTGTGTGTGTGTGTGTGTGTGTGTGTGTGTGTGTGTGTGTGTGTGTGTGTGTGTGTGTGTGTGTGTGTGTGTGTGCGCATGTGTGTGTGTGTGTGTGCGCATGTGTGTGTTTGCCAAGTCATGTGGGGACTGTTCAGACAGTTACCTATGGGCCTGTATTTCTCATGGAGACCTCACAGCTAGTGAATGTATTGAAATACCAGGATATAAGAAGTAATAGTGTTCATGTACTGAAGTATCAAACTGGTTATCATTTTATTGCAAACAAAAAAATCACATAGATTTGAATTCAGTCAGGATAACGATAGATGGCGGTTTGGGTTAGCCTGGTGAAAATAAATGGACAACAATAAAGATGCTGACATGTATTTGTGTACATGTTTAACAAGTCATGTGGGGACTTGTTTTCCTTATGGGGACCTACAGCACTGCTCCAAGGTTTACATGACATATGTTTTGTGGTTACAGGCTAGAAGATGCAGAAAATGAAGGCAACTCTTGCAAATGTCCCCACATGACATATAAATTTAATGCATTTGCTTGTACATGTTTCCCAAATCAGGTGGGGACTAAAAACTGTTTCAGGCACTGGTTCTTATGTATCTGCCTCCACTGCCATATCCTCCCATGCACCTCGCATCCTCCACGTTACTACAGCTGTGTGCATTTGGCTAGCTTTAAACTTGTTCTCTTCACCATTATCTTGCTCAAAGTTATATTTTTGAGTGATTGATTCATATTTGAGCAATTCTATCCCCTGTCTTCCCACACACCCCTGTACTTAGCTGCAATAATGTGAAATTCGTCTTCTGCAGCTTTCGTAGCTAGTTCATTTCTAGCATTTTCACCATTTTATTAACACAATCCAAATTAGCACTATATCTTATCTCTTTGTACGCTAATTGCAAGGTAAACAAAGGATTAATCAGGGCTGCAGTGGCACACAGGCTCCGGGTTAGACGCTTGGTAGACTTCACACAAAGGAGGTCAGAGGTCGTGGAGGACAGACACGTGAGTTAGTGTGTTTGCGTGTGTGTGTGCGTGTGTGTATAGGTGTGTGTGTGGCGCAGCGTGGAGGGGCAGATGCCGGTATAGTCCCTCGGCGAGAGGATACTCCACTGGGACAGAGGCAGCTGTGGCACGGCATCGGGCTGCTAACGAGCCTTATCGCACACACTCACAAACATACGCACACGTGAGGATTCCATGCTTTGTGGGGACATTACGTTGACTACACATTGGCCACATGGAAATTAAATGGGCAAAACTGGGGCTAGACCAGATTTAGACTAGGACTAAACCAATTCTAGATCTTGACTAAACTGAGCTCAAACCAAGACCCAACAAGTATGAACGACTTGCATTCATTTCATAGAAACTGATTCTAACCTTAACCATAATTACTACCTTGCCTAACCTTAGTCCAAAGCCTAACCTTAATAGATTAACCCATATCTTGACATAAAATCATGTGATTGTTCCTAATATTGAAACTTTTGATTATTGTTAGTCCCCACAATGTGATGTATACCTGCCATCACACACAGCGTCAGTACTGAGGTCTGCTTCGGGATTTCACTTTTTAATTCACACAATATATCCACATAATAACGCAAACAACAGGAGGCATTACTACTGCTACTATTGGTATAAGGATTAATTCCCTCTCAGACCAAGTTCTGTCAGTGTGTCCTTAGGCAAGACACTACACGCACATTACATAGTATAAAAGTGGTGTGTGTGTGTGTGCGTACCTGCGTGCGTGTGTGTGTGTGCGTACCTGTGTGTGTGTGTGTGTGTATGTGTGTTAGGGAGTCTGTGAAGTAGAAGCTACAGAAGCAGTTTACCACCACCCAGTATGGAGTAAATGAATGATGTCTACAGTGTAGTGCATTACAAGTGTAAGGCATAATTATTAATATTATTACTACCACAGCTCTCTCTTGGCTGGCCTGGGAACGCCTTGGGGTCTCACCGGAGGAGCTGGAGGAAGTGTCTGTGAATCCCTGCTTAGACTGCTGCCCCCGTGACCCGGCTCCGGCTAAGTGGAAGAAAGTGGATGGATGGACTACACAGCTACTGTTACTATACTGCTAACATTACTACTTCCACCACCACTCCTACTGCTACCTCAACTGTCACTGTGACTGGTATTACAAGTGAGTATTACATCATGAAGTTTGTTGACTTGTTTTAATATTAATATGTAAGTTATTACATGGGCATATCCACTCTGGGATGGCTGTACCCAATGTTCCTTGTTGCAGTCAGTTGTGCAGAATATGGAGTTTATATTAAGCTTATTGATAACCCAACAGTGCCTATCACCATTTTGAAGATACACATGAGCTGTGAAAACATGCTGTTTTTAATGAATATGAAAATGCTCAAAAGCAAACCTAAAATAAGTTAGTGAATGTTTCCGTGCCACGCTGCATGGTGCAATTAAGCAATTAACATCACATCATGTTCTGTGAACTGTATGGAATTTTTAGAAACACTCTTCAGATTTTTGACTTCAGGTGTTCTTTTAATTACAAAGCATCTCAGATACTGAAATTACTGCTGTCAATCAATAAAGAAATATTAAATAATCACACTTTTGAAATATAATTGTGATTAATCGCGTTGTGCACAGATTTTTATGTTGCGATTTACATTTAGTGATTTAAAGCATTTTTGCTCATCTTAAAAAAATTATCTTATTGAATTATTTCACAAACCTAAATAAACAAAAAAAAAGCCCAACTGGATATAATTTAAAGCTACCGTCCATAAGTTTATTTGATTTTTTATTCACCAGTAGATGGCAGATGTGAAACTTGTTCCCCCTCCCCTCACCTGGCTCCCCTGTGCTCAAAAGGTTTAGTTGAGGCCCATCATTGTCACTTGCGGGTGTAACTGGCTCTTATGGTGACACAGTCAAGCTGCCACAGTTGGCCTTGCGTCTTCCAGCGTCTTCCAGCGTCTTCCAGTGTCTTCCTGCGTCTTCCTGTGTCTGTAGTTGTTTCGTGAAATATTTGGCCCATTTTGTTTTAGCGCTCACACCTAACCTTTATTTTCCTCAGGGCGTCATTGGTTTGATCTGCCAATTTGTGATGGTCTGGAGTAAAGGCTAATGTAGGCAACTTGCTACTTTTCCCCTAGTACCTGCTCAGCCCCACTTAGCCGACAGCTAGCAGTAAAAGCTGTTATCAACCTTCATTTGACTTTTTGTACTGAGCACCAGTCAAGAGTTTGGAGACATCATGTTGTTATAATTATGACTTGGTTTGGTGGGATAGTACCTGTGCTACATATTTATTACAGTTAGATCAGTTAAGTGGCAGTTTCTGAAAAAAGTTACAAAAAAGTAGTGGTGAGTTCTAAACCCTCTATCTACATATGTCATCAATTCCATCCAAAATGAACAATTTACGTGCAAGGAAGGAAACACTGATTTAATAAAATGAATGCATTGGCATCTATTTTTATTTCTTTAATCATAAATATTGTACAATTTATGAATTTTGGCAAGTTTTGGCCCTTGTGTGCAAAATAACAGAGCTGAAATTACCTCTACGTATGTCATTATCTGCTGCCGACCAGGAAGTAAAATGATAAACCACATTAATGTCATAAAGCTGGTCATCATCAGTTTGTAGATTAGACCTTCTGGCTTTGGCGCAGGTTTTCCCTCTTCGAGTTTGAAGTTTCCAAGCGATAGCATCTTTAAAGAGGGATCATTTTATTTCAGTGAGGTAAGGTAGGTAAGTGCTAACACATAACATATCGAGAGTGCCATGTTATTTTTTGTTGTTTTGAAAATGCTGTATTTGCAGAAAACAACACGTTAATGTGTTTTGACGCTCTAAGTCCCTCCTCCCTTTGCTCTCAGCGTTAAGTCATCCCCCTTCAGAGCGCTATCACAACACAATCAGCTCGCATCTCATTAATGAAACTACAGCATATTGTATCAGGTTTGTCAAGTGGTTGTGTAGTTTTCTATCCTGCTTTTGTATATTTATGGAGAATTATCGTGCAGGAGCAAGAGTGATGTAGGCTTGTGGGCGGAGCTTTGTACAGGATCGTACTGCTAACCAGAATTTTGAATAGGGCCTGGGAGTGATTGTTAAAATACTCAAACTTGCATGGATGTTTGAGTATTTTACTTCTAAAACCTCTTCAGGCATGGTTTTGATGAGGGAACAGCATTATAACATGGTAGAAAGCTCAAAAAGGTCGATTTTGCATAATACCCCCTCTTTAAGCCCGTGGAAGAAATATTTGACTGTAAAATAAGGCAATAACTACGGCTGAGAAGAGAAGAGAGTTGTTTTTTTTTAACCAGTAAATGGCAGATGCAAAACTTAACCCCCTTCCCCTCACCTGGCCTTTGATGTGGCTCACCTGTGCTCTCCGCTCTTCTTCTGTTAGGCTAAAGCTGGCACATTATTGGACTGCAGTTACATAGATAGCATCTAGTGATGTTATGTGAGAATGCAACACGGCCGGGTCAGCCAGTCTAATTACAGGAGATACATTTCAGTGTAGAATGTTGGGATCAATACACAGGGCTATCAGCTGACGTGAAGTGATTGTATCAATAGAGGATACTACAAATACTTACAAATCAAAAACACACTTAGTACAAACTTAATTTCACTTAATGTTAAAATGTCTAGTCTAGTTGTGTTCCTACAATGTGCAATATTAAAAACCAATTGAGAAAAGTATTAGATTACTTTCTGACTTTGAGCGGACGATCATTTTTCTGCCTACCAACAGGATTGTGGCTATGTTGCATCACCCATCGTGTGCTTTTACCTTTGTGGCCTCTCCATGCAGAATATTCCACGGCCTTATTTAAGAGATTTACCAAGCAAAGACAGGCACACTTTTCATGTTCATTTTTTTATTATTATTTTACGATTACCAGATGAGCAGATACATCATTTTAGAAAAGAAACTGATATTTGCAAAAAAATTATAATACAATTTTCTCAATATAGACTATTTACAAAATGAAATGTAGTACAACTTGAAATAGCATTCTGCGTCTGTCATCAAGAAGACGACGCAATGCGGGGTTAGATCAAAACTTCACAGACCAAAACCCCCAACCAATAAATATAAACTGTATATATTAGGTACGCTGCACTCAACCAGGCATGGACAATATACCAGGGCAAGTTGGAGCTCCACAATATTCCCTTATAACCACACTGCAGAAACAAATGTCTACGTGAGTGGAGATGACTCAAACTCAGAATTTCCATCTTGATTTTAGAAGTTTTGACAAGTTTAGATTTGTACTTCTTCAAACGAGCTTGCAGAATAATCTTTCAAACAAGTGTATGAAGCGATATTTCGGTTACACTACACACAAATTAGCCTTACTACTGCATAATCGTTAAATTAAAGGTTATTTCAAATCATTCAGGCTTATTAACTACTTAATTAAGATGGTAGGGTTAGGAGTTAAGATTAGACTAGTAATTAAGATGTTGGTAAGCCTGAATCAGACTCTTTGTTCATTATGAATTAAGTCTTTAATTAATTCATGCTTTATTAAGGTATAGGTGTAGATGCCTTCAATGTTTAAACTTCAACCACATTTAGAAGCATGTTTAGCACAATTCTGAGGGATTGTCATAAAATATTCCCAATATTTTCATCTAATAAAAATCAAGATGTAAGTTTTTGTCAATTTTTCTGACAGGTTTGGATCTTTCCTTTTGTTATAGTAATAACTGGTTTCTAATTTTAATTTGTACCCATGATGCCTAATCTGAACAAGTCAAGTTAATCAAGATACATTCTGAATCTTAGTCACTTTAACTAATGCAGATTGTGCAGTTCACACACATTCACACAAGAAGCTCAAATTGGACACACGATAGCGCACAGGCCGCAGAACAAACAAACTACAGATGGGTTACAGCTTATCTCATGGAAGGTAAGAAAGAGAGTCAAAAGAAAGAGTATGGAAAAATACCCGTCATTGTCCTTGTTCAGGAAAAGAGAAAGTTGAAGTGGCGCTCTGGTCACCGAAGCTGGCTGAGTAGCACTTGACATTTTGGCCCGATTCAAACAGCCAATTCTCCAAAAAGCTACCGGACTGGAAAATCTCTACAACACCCTCTCTCAGATCCTGCCTACTCATCCATCCCTCCCTGTTCTCTCATTCACCCTATCAGTAGTCTACCTTTCTTCTCCCTTAATCTCAAGTGGGAGATGCGCCAAGTGTGCCCCCTCCTTGGTTTTTTGTCTGAAGAGCGAAAATGAAATCAACTAAAACGCGCCACGAAAGCTCCAATCCACGCTGCATAGAAACAGGACGGACCACAGCACAATCACGGAACAAGAACGCGATAAGACGACAAGCAAAGTAAAACCAATGGATGGGCGGGCGAGGAGGGGGTGAGGACTTGAAGGGCACTACGAAGCACACTCCACTAGCCAGCCACTTTACCTTGTCGCCGGGCACCACCTTAGCAAAAGAAAAAAGATCACCCATTTCGTGCAAGGTGGGAGGGAGAGAATTATGACTTTGTGCAGATGAGCGAATACACGCACTCGCATAAATCATCCATCTTGTTTGGCTGTTAATTACTCTTGTTTACCCTCGGAGTAACCTCGGGATGGGGCGGCGTGATAGGAGAGTGCCTGGCAAGGGGAGATAGCACCAAATAGTAATCTGCTGACGCCGTTCATCAGTGGGCAATTCACAGGAGTAGAAAAAAAACAAGCACATAGCTAACTTCAACCTGGGCGTTAGCAAATTAGACAAAGGTGCCCAGGGTCCGAGGACAGCATCTCCATCAACAGCTTTCCGCGCTCGCTAAGCCGTTCTGGGGTCAGACGGTTGAAGGAGGTAGCCCCGCGGAGGCCAAAGCTCCTCGGGATGTACGGGATGCTCGGATCGTTGCTTATTTCATTACAGGGAAAGCTACATAAATCCACAAAATGGAGAGGAAGAGGCACGTGGGGAGTATTTGCATTTCTCCTACCTCCAAACCCTCCTCCTCCATCCCTCCTCCCGTTTGCCACATCACCCCTTTCAATCCCTCCCCCATTTAGTGCGGAGTGACTTTAATCATCACTTTCGCCAAAACACATTAAGCCGGTGTGTCCGATGTTAGAGAGAGGGGGGTATGGGGGTGGAGTGGAGAGGGGCTGAAAAAACACATTAGATTTGCAACAGTGATGCATCACTCTGGCGTTACTTTGGAGATTAAAGAAGGGATGTTGCATTTCAATGGAGTGGTGTTGATGGTCACTTGATAGATGACCGCCCCTGTGTTGTTAACCCTACACCGGACAGCGCCAGGAGAGAAAGTCAGGCTAACCTCCACGTCCCCTCTCATCGCGTTCACCCCAACCGCTAATTCTCCCTCTTTTAAAATCCTGTTTTTACCTAAACCTCAAAGCTTCCTCTTCCTTTTAACCCCCAAAAGAGCGCCCCTCTACATCGAAATATATTTATGCAGCTGTTTGATCATGTTCTCGTGTCAAAAACAACGTCTCCTTTGTGGGTGGAGATAATACTTAAAAGTGGATTGCATACATTAAACTTAAGCCAACACAACGTGAATCTGCGTGGTCTTTGTGTGACTATATCAGAATGAACGCATGGATGTAAAGTGCTTGAGAGCTTAGGACGGGCGGGAGGAGATAACGAGAAATGAAAATAAAAAACTAAAAAAGCATAGAATGGAGGGCATTACCACAGGGCTCAGAACGGGCAGGTTCAATATGCAGACACAGAGCTTCATAATAAAATGGGCGGCATGAAGAAACAGGGTTAGGTACTCCCTAGGAAACAAAATGACAATATGAATTTGTTCCACATAATCACAGTCAGTTAGAAGGGTTCAGCCCACCAGCAGACTCGTCCGGAGGGTGAGCTCTGCCGGCAAAATGTATCACAATATGAAAAGGTCAAGGTTCGGTTTCAACCCGGGACCCAGCTCTGGTTACTGTGCATTGAGGGTGGGCACGCAAATGCCCCCAGACTCATGCCCATCCCCATACCAACACCCTGCGACAGAGAACCGTCAAAGTTAAAGTCCATGTTCTCACTGTCCATAAAGTCACTGAGCAAAATGGAGTCCACGTCACAGTCCAGGCTGTTGGGAACGTTCTCCATCTCCAGGTTGGCCGTCATTCGGCTGTGGGAATTGTGTTGTTGTTGCCCCGGGTAACCATTGTTCCCGGACTGGTGGTTGTTGTGATAGTAACCGTGCCAGGAGTCAGTGAGTCCCTGATGGTACGACTGGTGCCGAGGATGAGGGGCAGATGCCAGGCGACAGGGGTCCCGCGGGACTTCCAGAACTCCGGCTGGATTGGGCGGCAAGGTCGGTGAGGTGGCAAGGTGAGGCCGGGGAGCATAGTGGCTGGAGGACTTGAGGCTGTAGGGCTGCAGGATGTCGGAGCTCACCCGAGGCGATAGAGCCTGGGGGTGTGGCCCGTTGTGCACGGGGTTGAGGGGGTCATGTGGGGCGTGATTGTGCATGTGGCTCGATCCAGACCTCGAGTTGTGGTCATGATTTGAACTGACTTTACCATGCTCTTGACTGGGGATGTAATCGTGGGCAGGGTGGGGTTTGTGGCTGTAGTCGAGGCTGGCTTTGTGACCCTGATTGTGGCTCTGGTCATGAGAGCTGTGGCCATTGTGCAGACTGCTAGCGCCATCTTGATTGTGACTGCGACTCTGATTGTGTTGCCTATGGACCCCATTTGTCCCCTGCGTCATAAGACTGTCCTTGCAATACGCAGAACTTGTGAGAAGACTTTGAAGTGCATTGTTTTCCGAGTAACCTCTCATTTGGCTCTGAAAACTCACAGGTTTATTCTCCTGGATGGTCTCCATGGTCGCATGGTGCCGGAGCATCCCCATGGAGCCCTGATTGTACATGGGCCCGCAGTAGGAACCTTCCGCTTTAGGCCCAGGCACGTAAGGATAGCCATTGCATTTCATTTGCGACTGTGCGTAGCTGCTCTCGTCTAGACTAATAGCCCCGGTTAGGTCTGTCAGTTGGGGCAGTTCCACGTTGGGACAGTGCCCACCAGTGCCTAAAGCTGGGGAGCGCGTGCTGGTAGGACTTGGGTACAGCCTTGGAGATGCCGAACAAGATAGCCCGCCTTCTTCCGGTTCGTCGGCCTCCGCTTCAGCCAAAATTGGGGACAGGCAGCTGCTGAGAGTCGAAGCAGATGAGGAGGTCCGGGAATGGAGGTCTGTCCAGGTATCATACTCCTCACCAACCATGCCCACCCCCCCTTTTCCTGCGGGGCTTCCATGCTCTGGAGACCCCTGCATTGCTGGTCCACCTCCTCCATGGATAGGGACCCGACCAAGGCCAAGGGCGCCAGCTCTTTTCCGGCTGATTCGACCTTTCGTTTTCAGATAGCGGGTGCCGTTGTCCATGGAAGCGGCGCGTCGCCTGGGACCCTTCCCCATCTTGCCTCCTTCTGGGTTCAGCATCCACCAGGAGCTTTTTCCCCGTGCCTTCATTTTGGACCCGGATGAAGCGGCTGTGCAGAGATAGGTTGTGTCGGATGGAGTTCTGTGACAAAAAGAGAAGGAGCAGAAACAAAGGAGCATTAGTGCCTGAGGGAACATTTATCATTGAACTACATGAGAATACAAAAAGTTAATTTCGTAAATCTCCAAAAGGGAATAGAAATTGGTTGTGCAAAAAGTATTATCTTCACAAATGACTAAGGATCTGATATGTTTTAGCAATGAAATGTTTTTTTGTCAATTCTATAAAAGAGCTGGCTAGAAAAAAGATGTGCAGAAAACCGAGATCATGATTAGAAATGAGGAGGAGGGAATTACAGTAATTTTGATACTGTCACTACTTTGACCTGAAATCTACGATGTTCAAACGCACTACTACCTTGATCATCCAAATCAAAGCAGCACTACCGATTTCTCCCAGTCAACGTGCCATGTCCTGCAATGTGAAATGCATGACTGGTTTTCCACAAATTAAATCCAAGTTAACAGACAGACTTGAATGCTGCTATATTTATCACGGAGAAACGCAAGAAAAAGGTTAGAAAAACTACAAAATATACTACATACAATATAAGTATTCGTTTCTATGGTTGCATTCACGCACCGCATTGGAATTGGGTCAAAACTTACTAAATCCAGAACAAAACCTGGACTAAAACAGAGCTAAAACAGGACCAAAACAATTTTTACATCAGGGCTAAACTGGGAAAAAAGCTGCACCAAACCAGTGTGAACGCAAGATATTATAACCACATATATTGCTATTTGAATTCTCCAAAAAAGATGATTTGTGTCTTACTTGTCTCTTTCGCTCTCTAAACCTAAAACAGATGTATTACAATAGCATCATTTTGACAACAATAAAAAACATAGTTGTGGTATTTTTTTTAATTCTTTGTTAAATTAAATTTCAAAACCAAGAGGCGCCCATCACTTCACGAGTAACTTTCTATTTATTTATTATTTATATAGCGCTCAAAGTTAAAGGTACAGGCCACAGTTAAAGGTACTATATTATGCAAAATTTAGTACTGTGACCTTTAAGTCAAGTTAGAATCTTATCTCATCAAAAACTCTGAGTTTTGTTTGGTTTATATGTTTAAGTAACCCTTTATTATAACTCTGTCTACACCACCTGAGCTCAAAATGCTCGGTTCTGCCTTGTGATGTAATGAAGCTGTAGTTTTCAAGCTAACAGATCCTTGTAGTTTGTTGTTTGTTTAGTAGAGATTGGCATTTCCAGAGCTGAAATTATCCAAACGATTCTAGTGAAGGTGTACTGTATTACCACATGACATCACGAGGTGGAAAAGAGAGAAAGAATTCTAAATATGCAAGGTTTTTGTGTTAAATATGTGTGAATGAAACAAAACACAACTCCCGGCATGTTTGTGATGAGGAAACGACATTATAGTATAGATCAGAAAGTAGCGTAATAGGGCCCCTTTAAAAAACAAAGCAAGCAGACAAAATATAGGCATTACACCATAACCCTTCATGAACATTACCAAAATCCATCTTGCCCTTCAAATGAATAACCTGACAAGCCGGGGTGAGCGTGCATTAGCGACTATAAAAGATATCTTATAAAACGGGATGAACTACGAGGCCAAAAAGGAGAGATGGCAGGTGGAGTGAAGGAGCCAATCGATAGCTCCTCCTGACCAAACCTCTCCTCTCCACACGCTCACCACTGACTCATAATACCAACATGCGTGCAGCCTCCACATCAAACCATCACCAAGGTTACCGAAATGAATCACGCACCACAACCCAATCACAGACGGCCAGTATCGATTGCAAAGGCCCCTCCAAATATGAGCGATCTTAGCCAGAGACTGGGGAAGAAAAGAGGGAAGGGTAGGAGGGAGGGAGGGGAAGAGGAGAGGGAGGTGATTTTTTTGGCACGAGGATTTGGACCGGTACCAAAAAGACAGAGAGGAAGTGAATGGGTGGTTAGACAGAGACATGCTTATTTAACCTCTTTGAGAATCCTTGGCGTAATTAACATGGCCGCGAGCGATTTCTCAAAGATGTGACGAAGTCTTCCTATATTTTGAGGGTTGAGAATCTAATGATATTCCGGTGCTTAGCAGGGGAGGCAAAGGAGATGTGCAGTGCTCTGAAACGGTGACAGCCGCACATGGAAAAATGGTTATAAAACAACTTCGGAAGACATTTGTAAATTCTAATTCTACCTGTGTTGCATGTATATATAACCTGTTGATTCTGCAAAAAATCGACGTACAGAAATTGGTAACAACTTCTTTAATTAGCCTTAAAATTTCTATATTACACAATAATTATGTTATGTTTTGTTTGAGCAACCCTTTATTATTAGACTGTGAACATTTCCAAAGCTCAAAATGCTCTGTTCCACCTTGTGATGTCATGAAGTTGCAGTTTGTAAGTTACATTTTACCTTTTGTTCAGTGGAGATTATCCAAATGATTGATGGAGCACTCCCTGTATTAACACATGACATCACGAGGTGAACAGTGTTTTTCGATTGAGGGAAGAATTAATAGCCTAAATATGCAGGGTTTGTGTGTTTAACATGTGAATGAAACAAAACACAACTCCAGGTCTGTTTTGACAAGGAAACATTATTGCAATGATCAGAAAAATAGTGTAATATGGACTCTTTAATCAAGCATGAAGAAATAGTTTATTAAGATTTAGGATTAGTAACTACATGATGAATACCCTAACTCCTGACTCTTTAATTAAGTAGTTACTAAACTGAATCATTCACTTTGCAGTATTGCAGTGAACAGCCTCAAATACCTCAATTTTGCCCAAATCGTAACTTGTACATTTTAGATTCTCAACCCCAAATTTCTTAAGTGCGCTAAGTGGGAGGGTATAGTGGAATAAGCCTCTGAAGACCTCCATTTAAGTGGCTGAGTGACGGCTGTATAGTTAATCCAGAAGCAGTAGACGCGATTGAAGCCGGTGCCAACCTGGAGAGAGCTGATGAGATCTAAACCTGCCTAAAGGAAGAGCTTAGCAGGGATACACATCATCTCAGCTGGCCAAGTGAGTTTAAGCACAGCGCGTTCGGCCAAGTCTTTCCTCCTTGTGTCATTATTCACACCCCCTCCTCCAGACGAGCTCCCATTCAGCGCAAGCTCACAGAATTTTACCTTTTCAGAGCTGTATTTTGTAAGTCTTTTTTCAAACCGGGATGAAATTGAAAGTGTAGCGTAGAGCAAATCTTTATTTAATGCGGCTGTTATGTGAAAGTTTTGTCAGGAAGGGCAGGAGTGGTGGATGGGATGTGGGAGAAAGGTGGATTGTTGTGCGAAATCAAGTTTGTAAAGGTTGTGGCAAAATACATGAAGCAAACGGTTTGTAAGTTATTCTTCACTTATGAGTTATGAGCATCCTAATTACTCACCGCCATGAGTTTATAAGTGCTTTTTTTTACGAATTTCAGAGATGAGAACAGTTTTGCTAATAACAACTAGCATGCTAACCACACATTTCTTGAATTTCAAACCCAAAATTAAATGCAGACAGTACACAGCAGACTTATTTTGACCTGAAGAGATGCTTATTCAAGATTAGCAGCTCAAATCGCAAGTAAAACCATTTTAGGATATGGAGACTAAGACTGAAACATGCCATAGTTGTAGCATTTTGGTTTATGAATGTATTTGAAACATCCTCCAAGCTAACTATGTCTTAAAATATGTCATCTGATATAAAAAAAAAAAAAAGTTGATACAATAATTATAGTGATGAAAACGACATGGTGTGTTTCTATTCAAAGAGTCTAAAGTTTTATGGGAGATAATTCTGTATTTCTTGACCCTTTCCTTGGCTTACAGTTAAAATTTGAACACCTCAATCACATTATTTTAGACAGGTTTCATTTTTTTTTCTTAGTGTTATTTATTTGTTTAAAATGATTGTTAGGTTTTTCTTCGAACTTCAATCTTTTGGCAGACAGGGCTGTCCATTCTCTCCTTTGCACTTTCTTTTCCGAGATACCTACCACTAACTCTCATCCCCCAAAACCCCTGTGCGTGCTATCGTCGCCCACTTTCCTCTTCCTCTCTGGAGATATCTATCTATTTCTGCCTTGTTTATTACCCGCACATAGCTCACAGTCTGTGTCTCCTGGTATCTGTGGCCCTTCTCGATCTTCATTCTCTCACCGCCTCCCATGCAATTTTCCCCCGGCCCAGCCCCATTCATCTCAGCGTCCTAGCTTCTCCTGATCACGACATTGCTCATTCTTTCTCTCCCTCTCCACTCTCACGTCCATATCACCTCATATAACTTTTGAAGCCAATATCGAATTCAGTCGGTCGTGATCAAAGGCGAGCATTGTAGACACGTTTTGGATTTTCACGGCGAAATAAACAAATGTGATAGGTCAGCACTGAAGGAGATGGTGCCGTGTCGGGTTCATCAAAATTTTCGCAATGTAGTGTTGCCGTGATCGTTGAAATTCTCAACAATCCGGCTAAAACTGTTACTTTGGAGGAACAATAATAGAAACAGGGCAGTGACCTAATCATAATTCATTTTTGGGGTGGTCTCATGGTGTCCTCAGAAAAAGGTTAATTTAAGAGTAACTGCAGTGGAAGAATGGAAAACCAAATTGCTACCCTACGTTGGCAATGATAGAATTTCTGTAAACTCACGTAAACCCAAATCTCTGATTGCTTGTAGCCAGACTGTCTTTATTAAGTTAAAAGTATTTTTCTCCTTAGATCACCCAAGTAGGGCCAGGCAATTAATCTAATTTTTAATCGTACAATATGTCCAACGTATATGTCCAGTATGGTTGGGTGATTTTAATTCGGGGGTCTACAGATAATCCTCTGTCAGTAAAAGCATGTGGTTTGGAGCGGAGTTCAGACTTTGGAGTCTTTTTCGTTTTTTTCCATTAACTCATTACTGAAAGCCATTTTTATTTTGCTTTTGAAAAGAGAAAATTTAATTAATTGAAAGAAAAAAAAAAAAACAGGCATTGATAGTCTCAGGATAAATGACTAATTTTAAAAAGTTGACCAGTGTTTGTTGACATACTAACCCCTTTGGATTAGCCCCCATTTCAGATCTTTGTTAGGAGAATTTAGAAGATTAGTTGTAGTACATTATATATTGGTCTTTTAACCTCCTGACACCGGTGTCCTCATAGGTGGACAACACATTTTGGGTTGTCCAGGCCATAATGCAAATTTTTAGAAGAAGAAGAACAGCATACAAGAACAGCAACTATGCAAAAATGTTCAATTTAGAATATTTTTTTTTAGAGTTTAGAATGTTCAGATTTTTTTTCACCATTATCACTATTATTATTATTATTATTATTATTATTATTATTATTATTATTATTATTATTATTATTATTATTATTATTATTAATTATTAATTATTATTATATTAATTATTTAATTATTTATTTATTATTTTATTATTATTATTATTATTATTAGTAGTAGTAGTAGTAGTAGTAGTAGTAGTAGTAGTAGTAGTAGTAGTAGTATTTAGTTTTTTTAGTTTAGGGCATATGTCCTCCTGCCCCTGTCAGGCCAATCAGGGCAAATAACAAAGAGAAATGAATAAAGCCATGCAAGAGCTCGGGTCTTAGGAGGATATGGCCAAATTTGAGCAATCCAATTCTGACAAATGTGCAATCCAAATCACTTTTCTACACAGAATTAAATATTTCACTCTTTTCTTTTTTCTTCTTACTCCTAAACAACCCACATGGTTACATTCTGTCTGGCCAGCTGTGGAGTGGCGGGGGCCTATTGTTTCTAACGCTCGTCGTGAAAAGCACAGCGTCCCAGAACAGCAGGTAATAGGCTCCCTCGCAAAATGTTTACCGGGGAATCTGGAGCTTTAAGTGGCCGTCGGATGAGTCTCACGTCCTCCCGCTCCAATCCCCATTCATGGAGAAAAGTGGAGCACACCTAGCAACCCCAGCATGCCACCAAACAGGTAATTTCACCCAATCCTCCACTCAAAGCACGATGCTACGGCTACGCGCAGGCTCACATATGCAAAACATTATTATGAATGTGTTTATGCGATTCCAAAAGGTCCTCTTCAGGTGTCGGATTGGCAAAAATGGACAATATTGCGTAGGAATAGGTGCACTGCCATAGACTTGATAAAAGGGAAATTGAATGATGACAACATGTACTGAGGCGCAGGTGGAAATTGGACACATCATGTTATCTGAGCTTGGTTCAATGGGCGAAAATTGCAGCCTATGATATTTAGGTTTAAATTGATCCTTATCTTACTATGTGGCAGGTTGTACAAATAGTGAGAACATGGCTAAGATAACTCAAATGAATGTATACACACATGAGCTGAAGAATCATTTGAATACTGTTTGCTCGATAAACCTGCTTTTTCCATGTCAAGCTGGATTAGATACCAGTGTGGTCATTAGGGCTGCATATTAATTGACTAATATTGACTAGTTGACTATAAAAAAAAAAAAATCCTAGTCTTATTTTGATTTTGATAAGTCTCATCATCATATGGACTATAGATTTTTTAACTATTTATAACTATGAGCTATGAGGGAGATATATGAACTTGTTGGAGGCGTCATTTATGTCATTTATTTTTTTTTGGGGGTTTTTTAATGTCAAATTTATGGTATATAACTGCTACTTTTTCCGAGTGATAATAATCTTTATATTTTTCAAGCTATTATCTATGCATTTTAACTCACAAAAGACCTTTGCACAATTTTGCGGGTATATTGGGGTCTAATTGTAAATGTATGTGTTTTCTCTATTGTCATTGGTTGATTAAACTGAAGGGGGCGGTCCCTTAATTTATATAAGGGGAGCGGAAGGGGTCGTCCTCATACCTGAGGAAGGACAGAGGGACCGAAACGTTGTAATAAAATGAAATCAAGAGTGAGACAGTGTGCGGGAGTTTCCTTAACCTTTCAGACCAAGTGCTTCTCCTCCTACCCAGTCAGGTGTGCAGAGTCTACACAGAAACGAATTAACACATACAACAAAAACGGAGGGAGTTACGGCAGCCCTATACTCACTAGGCCCAGAGCCCTGAGGTCAGCTGACCAGCTCCTCCTGCTGTGCCCAAAACCAGACTCAAGATCAGAGGAACCAGAGCCTTTTCTGTCGCAGCACCCAGACTATGGAACAGCGCCCTCTGCCTGTCAGATCCTCTCAGTCTTTAAGGCGGTTTAAGATTAGACTGAAAACCCACCTCTTCTCCCTGGTATTTAATACAAGCTACACAGGATATCTCGGTGTTTTATTGGTCTTTACCTATGTATCGTGTTATCTGTACATTTGCTTATGTTGAGGTTCTATGTGAATCACTTTGGGCAGCTGTGCTATATAAATAATATTGAATTAAACTGAAAGACAGTGCCATTATTAAATCAAAATGTAAATTTGAAAAAATCAATAATACACTCTCTGTTTAGAAGCCTTCAGAAATCATAATTCAATATTTGGTTAAATAAAAGCATTTCCAAAGTCTCAATGTACAATAGAATCATTAGTTGGAGCCCCAGTGGTTATACTTCAAGTACATGTTTAAATTCACTGACAGATACTACTATTACTACTAATTTATCTCAGTCGTTATATAATAAACAGTATTGACTTGTTTTGGAGCTTAGAGTTAGTAAAGATAAAGCGAACTTTATATTCTGAAATGATTAAAATTTTAACAAATCCAGATATTATTGTATATTTAGGGCGTTACTTAGCAGTGCAACAAAAAATCATTGAAATAGTTTTAGGACAGATAGTAATAATGTGAAGGAACTACTCTAATACTATAAAGCGCGTTAAAATAGGCCTATAAAACGTACATTTCCCATAAAATAAGAATAACTAACCCATTTTGATTGAATCAATTTGTTCCAAGTACAGTAGTATTTTTATCACTACACTAATACAATTTTCCATTCTAACCTGATTAACGACAAAACTGAATACGGCCACTATTGCGGGCGAGCCACATCAGGTGATATGAGCAACATGATGGCTCCGACTGGGCGTAACCATGGCAACAAGGTAAACCAAAAAAAAAATAAAAAATAAAAAAAGAAAGAAAGTGGGGGAGAATTGAAGAGAGAAGAGGAGGAGGGGGGTGCTTGTTGCTATTTGATGCTGCAGGCAACTCCAAACAGCCTTTTATCTGTGCCTGTCAGAATCCTGCCTCCAACCCACCAGGGAGGCTCAATCAGCGCCAGTCCCAGCGCCTCACTACCTGCACCGCTCCGTGATTAGCTGGAGAGAGAACCAGTGTGGGGAGGGAGCATCCATGCAACAATTACTGCACCAAAGTCCACTCTACCAGACTCTATACTGGCCTAATATGGACGCTTCAAGGATTTGGACATTTTTAATATATTGTTGGGGTATTTTAGCTGCTAACACATAACATATTTTGATCATCGTGTTACCTTTTTACTGCTCTCAGCGGCGTCCCCCTTCAGAGCGCTATCACAACACAATCAGCGTTAATGAAACTACTGCACATCGCATTAGGTTTGTAAACTAGTTGTGTACAATTTGGATCAGGCTTTTGTGTATTTATGGAGAATTGTGTGGGAGCATGGGTGACATAGGCTTGCGGGTTAACCATTAGACGGATTCTTGCAGCTATGAAACTTGCAGGGATGACATCTAAAACCTCTTCAGGCGTGTTTTTGATGAGGGAACAACGTAAGAACATGGTAGAAAGCTAGAAAATATCCCCCTCTTTAACAGTTCATGGCATTCAATGTGATGAAAAATAGGCTAGGGGTATATATACCTCTATGGGAGTTAGTTCACAAGCGTAACCTTTAGTTCTATTAATAACAATAGTCTTAGAGGTTAAATAACAGCACCACTTTTTTAAATCCCTGCCAAAAAATTATTTCATGTAGGTAATACAAGGAGCTATGGAAAGGTACACTTTGCACAATGGTCAGTTTGTAAAAATTGTGTAAAATAGTGACTCTTAATTTTGCCATGTCCAATTAATTTTTCCAATATGATGTACTGGAGGAAGTGCCTGGGGTGGTGGAAGTCTCTGAGTCCCTGCTTAGACTGCGCCCCCCTTGACCCGGCTTCGGATAAGCAAAAGAAAATAGACAGATGGACGGATGATGTACCGTATATAATGTGTTCAAAAGCTGTGTAAACATTTTCTCACTGAAAACTAACTATATAAATAGCTAAATATACGATGTCTACTAAATCTTGGAACGTTGTGTGTTTCCGTTATTCTCATCACTGGGGCTTGTTTGTCGTTAACTTTTGCTGGTGAATTTGACAATATGTGTGGTATGTGTGATGTGGTGTGTGCTATATACGATTAGCTAAAAGGCCCTATATTACATAAATTGAATTCTTGTGAGATTTTAGCCATGTTATAATGTTGTTACCTTCTCAAAAACATGCATGGAGTTGTGTTGTGTTTCATTCATGAGTAATGAGTTGGAGTAATCCTGCATTGTTAGTCCGTGTACCTCTACAAAGCTCAAAATGCTCTTTTCCACCTTGTGATGTCACATAGTGGTAGTTTTCAAGTTTGCAGCTGCATTTCATCTTTTGTTCACCTATGGTCATGAGCTCTGGGTAATGAAGAAAAGACAAGATCGTAGATACAAGAGGCTGAAATGAGTTTCCTCCACAGGGTGGCTGGGTGCTCTTTTAGAAATAGGATGGTCACACAGGAGGAGCTC
>JAIEZT010001318.1:5277243-5422243 GCA_019594935.1 Periophthalmus modestus | reverse complement strand
ATTATTTTGACTTATGTAACTTATTAAAAGAATTCAGTGTGTGGATACTTTAGTATTTTCAAAGGAGAACTATTATTAAAACACATTTAACAGAAAAATATAATTACATTTAAAGTCTTATGCACCCATCTACAGTAGCAACGTGAGTTTAACTTTTCCATAGAGACATATTTGCATTTGTGTGGGTAAAAAATGAAGGTGGTGGGTGTAGAATGTAATTGTCTTGAATGTGCAATTGTGTGGAATGTGCAACTATGGGAACTGTGCAGTGAGTATATTGTGCAATTTTTATTTTGACCCTTTTGTGACCCCAGCCCCTGGGACAACAGATGGAAATTAGCCTTTGGGTATAATCTGGTTTACATTCATGTTGAATCATGTCTGTTCATTAACTGCATTGTCCCAGTCAAATAAATTAATTAAAAAAAAAAGAAAAGAAAAAAAAAAAAAATACATTGTTTAAATATCATTAGTGTTGCTACTATACTTTAAAATAATTTAAAACTCGATTTTGATACTAAGGAATAGCCTCGATACTCAATACCAAGTCCAATACCATGATCATGATTTCCTTCCTGCTGCTGTCAGACTGTATAATGAAAACTGTTAACACTGAACATGTGTCATTCAACCTATGTTCAATACTTAAGCCACTTTACGGAGATGTTACATTAGAGTCTATTTTTATTTTATTTTTAAGTTTATTTTTTAAATTATTTTAAGCTATTTATCTATTATTTTATTTTTATTGCATGTACCTGTTCTTTAACTGTGCGGTGCAATACTGGAATAATAAAGGCATATCTTATCTTATCATATTAAAAACACTATTTAGACAATACAAAGTCATTTTCAACATTACATAACAGTGGATGGATGGAAATAATAGTATTTTCTTTTATATTACCATTTGGTCTTATATCTGTGTGATCCCTCAGTGGTACAGGTAGGTCCAGTGCTCCATGGGTGTGCACTAGTCTATGTGGTCTTGCTGTTCTGATACAGCTCAAAAAGCTATTCCAGAAAGGTTCATTACTGCGCTGTGAATGTGACTTTTTTAGTATTGATACCTGCTCAAACGTGTATCTAGTCAGGATACTAGTTTTAGTATGAATTAGTATCAGATATTTGATACTTTTGACAATCTTTCACATTCACCCAAAGCTGACAATCCTCAGTCATACCTTTAAGCCACTTTATTATATTTGAAAAAACTCGAAGTAAATGTATTATAATGTTATCGAGCACAGACAGGCAGCGCTGACATGGACTTCACAGGCTAACACTGGTTTGTACAGTTGTCCGCAGTGCTCCGAGGCTAACAGGCTTTGCACAAGTCATTAGCCTCAATTCAATCAGCTTTACCTGCCCCGGCCCTGGCTCAATTCGTCTTAGCCGCTATTGATCCCGATTTCAAAATGAAGCTCTTAAGACCTCTTGATCAAGCTGCTCCTTAATCTAGAGCTAAGGAGACGGAGACCTACTCACCCTCCTGACTCAGTGCTCTGACAGGCAAGCAGCCACCCACTTCACCAGGGAGACAGCGGGCGCATGCATTCAAATGACATTAGGTTAATGCGGTTTCAAAGGGCTGTTCAGGCTAAACTAAATGGAAAGTAAGAAAAAAAAAAAAGAACTAAGAAAATGGTGGATAGGATTTCTGAGGTCCTTGATTTTTCTTTTTGTAAATAAAATAAATAAAAATCTTACATATACTAATAAGATAAGTAAGAGCGATGTGATGTCGTTGATGTTATAAAGTTCCAATAGAATTTTAAGATGGCTGATTGAATTAAAGGGAGTTATGTTGTGCGCTGTCTGCATCTAATACTTTATGTACTTAGTTGTTTTGTTTGTATTTTTGTATTTGAACAGGACACCCGTGAAAAAGAGAGTCAAAGTGCTCTCGTTGGCTCTCCCTGCACAAATAAAGATACAGTGTCTCCCTCCCTCGCTATGTCGCATTCACCTTTTGTGGTCTCGCTGTTTTTTTGCTTTTTTTTTTTTTTTTTTACAGCTTATGAACATTGTATTCTGCATCCTGATTGGCTGAGGGACTGTAGACCATCGTCCATCAGTCTCCTCCGTGCCGTGTCTCCTGTACAGTACAGAATATGTTTCAGCCAAATTTACAAAAACGTTCCATCGACACGACAGCGGAGCGGCGCCAGGACGAAGACGCACGGTCAGAGGAACTGTCAAATACCTATAGGTTGATCATTGGTGTCATACTGTGCTTATATTTTTAAATCTATGAAGGTTTGAACTTTGAGAGTGTTTAAACAAGCGAGAAATGTGAGAAAATGTTAATGCCTGTCTGAGAAAAGTGTATAAAGTCTATGGTGAGGGGTTTTACAGCATTAAATCATATATAATAATTGTAAAAAATAAAGCTGACTACTTTGTGGATTTCACCTGTAATGCGTTATTTTTAGAAGATAACCCCCACGATAAACGAGGGACCACTGTACATGAAGAATTAATTATCGTCCCTGAACCAGGAAGTAACATTGATGCACTGGAAAGACACTAGTTGTTTTCTGAAAGTTTAGAAAAGCACTTGCGTTAGGACAGTAAGGAATAAGTTGGGCCGCTGCAAATATAAATATAATATAAAAGCTCCCTATCAGTCTAAGAAATATAATGTGTTTACTATCAAATTTGACAGGCCTGTCCCATCTATCTACAGGAGAGCGTACCCATTTTTATACTCGGAGACGTTAGCTAACATTTTATTTTATTTCTCATAGTCAAGCTCAAACCCAGTCAACAGTTTTGGTTAAGTTTGGGATTTGGATTCTCTGTCAAAGACAAATCTGTGACATAAACTACTTTGGTCTACTCAAAGGGCCAATTTTACACTTTTTCATTTCATTTCAGACCTGGAATTGTCTCTATCTCTGTTGAACAAAAGATAAAAGGAGCTGTTAACTGAAAACTACCACTTCATGACATCACAAGGTGGAACAGAGCATTTTGACCTTTGGGGATGTAGACAGGATTACTCAAACATGTGTGAATGAAACAAAACACAACTCCAGGTATGGTTTCGAGGAGCTAACAACATTTTAACCTGGCTTATAGCTCACAAGAGTCAATTTTGCGTCATATAGGACCTTTAAAGTTGTTTACATTGTGTTTATCCTGTTACATCACTGACTACACGCAGCATGTCAAACGATATCATATGTAATAGCTTTCCAACTTACTAAAGCCTAATTGCTTCCGTAGCATCAACAAGAACACGAGTACTCAAATCTCCGATATTAAAGATTAATCCATTTCCACAAGTACAAGATGTTTCACTGGCACAGAGGGCAGACGGGAGCACTTAGTACATACACCTGCAGAGGCTGAGTTAAGCCTGAAACACTCTACAGGATCTTTTGCCCTGTTTAGGACCCGATTTGCTTTTCCCTGACTTTGGGCCTTCGTAGGTAGTTTTGAACCTGCTACGTTCCTTGTGTGTGGTGTCAGCCAATGAAACACAGGCAGAGTGACGGATACAGAGGCGCAAGATACAAACTTCGCAGCATTCTAATCCATATTATTCATTAGAATGTGTCCTCCATGAATAATGACGCCCAGTCCACAAAACAGTGCTATGAATCCGGGCGATAGTAGTTCCTCACGAGGATCGGGGTAAAGCTGCGGCTACAGTAGAAACAATTCTACTTCCAGCGTAGTTTAATGTCATCCGTCTGTGCATTAAAAGCATGTATCTGAACTACTGCACCACATTTCACAAATAATAATAATCCACTCTGAACACTTTAGAGTCTCAAATTGAGTTGTTTTACTGTAGACAGGAAACAGCTGGTGTGAGATGAGCTCACAGCTTTTAGCTTGTGGTGCACGGTCTCTTCGCTGCCATATCCTGCTGCAGTCTTTGAGCTCAGGCAATCATAAGATTTAAAATCTCATACGATTCTCCTCATGTCTGTGGTCTGCACTTTTTGTCGCACGTTAAGAACAGTTTAAGACAGAAAAATCCTGTACTGTGTAGTGGACTTTAGATGTTCCCCGTGGAGCTACAATATTCTGCTGTGGAGGCAGGAACGGCCCTTAAGAGTTTTACCATAAACTGTTGGCCATGAAAGGGGAACTTCTATTTCTGCTTTGGAGTTGTTTTATAGACCACTTTACTTCTGTGTTCTCCGCTGCACTGGACTCTGATGCTTTAATGCCTGAAGGAGTTAAAGAGGAGACACTACAGGCTGTTTTTTGGTCAGTTTGGTCTCTTATCATACCGGCTTTCTTGTGGAAACAACAAATGTGTCCACTCTTCACAGAAAGATTTTTAATATTTAATTCTATCAACATTAATCTGTAGTTCTATGAAACAAAAGGCTGCTTTCTCAAAATGCATTTCCCCTCGTAGAGATACAAGGATCACACCTTAAAGTAGCACCTACAGACAAATACTGCATAAGATCTTAAAAATTCCTCTGTACATTTTTTTGAATCTAATATGACAATAAATTTAAGCAAGAAATTTAAACCTGGCTCCATCTATTTTTGAGATTCAAATGTTAAAAATATATATAAACATAATTCAAATGGCTAAAAAATATATTATATACACATAAAATACATTTTGGCAGTTTTTACACATAAAATGCCTTATTTTTATATGAAAACATGAACTGATGAAAAGCGTGTTTTTCTAGTAAATTACAAAAGAAGTTTTAAAAAGATACCTCTAATTTTAACATGTTTTCCTATTCACCTGCAGTGAATAGGAACTAAAGAGAAAGAAAAGTATGACAAAAAATTACTTTAAATTATTTTTTTTAATCACATATTATTATTGTGGGGAGTGTATGATAAAAGTGACATAGAAATTGTGTATTGACATTATGAAAGGCAGCAGTAGTTGTGTCCTTGGGCAAGACACTCCACCTACCTTGCCTGGTATGAAAGTGGTGGGCGAGTGAGTGGAATTGGCGAGAAGGTCGATTGTGCAGATTGGCAGCGTTGCTTCTATCAGTCTACCCCAGGGCAGCTGTGGCTACAATATTATCTTACCTCAATAAAGAATGGAGTGAATGAATAGAGCAACTGCCCATCATCACCACACACCACTAGAGGGCGCTGGCATTGAACTGGCAACTTTGTGGTTGGTGGGCAAACACTATAACCGCCAGGCCTTAATAGTATGAACCCAACTATTCTTAATAAACTCCTGATTACACATCGTATAGTTAGTATGTTAGTACACTTTGTTTGCTTATCAGTATTCATCCAAAATAGAAGACAAATGCCATGAAATACCTTTCCAGACACTTCACTATACTTAGCCTGTACTTTATGGGAAAGCAACCCGGCCAACATACTCCAACAGCTATTCCAGACCCAGTAGAAGCAGGAATAGTAGCAAACCCCGCTTTAGTCGAATCAATGAAACATCATGTAATGGATTTTGTAGTGCACTCTGCTTCACATTTTAAGCAGCCTACCTCTTAATTTACAGCGCATTCCACGGTGCTTTGGGGAGGACTCTTTAAACTCCACCCGGTTGCCGCTCCGTTAGAGGGTGAAGCACTAGCTATGCATGCATTCAAATGGCATTAGGCTAATACGTTCTCAGAGCTGTTACAAAGGGCCGTTCGAGCTAAGCTAACGGGGAGCTCAAACATCAGAAAATATAGTGTGTAAAAACTTTCATTTGACTAATAAGAAACAGTGATAGTTTCTCGGTGTTGATATAAAAAGTAAATAACTTCTATGTTCTTATATTTCAAGTTGACAGTTTAGTTTTCAAATCATTTAAAGATAAGTAAAATAAAATAAGCATTTGAAGAAAGTAAAAAAAGGTGTTGACAATCTGTGACATAAATGACTTTGATACTTTGTAATTACTGGAGTAACATCAGAGAAGTTTTTGAACAGCAGACTTTAGCTCTGACTTGAGTAATAATACGTGACAGTGCAGCATTGCTCTTACTTGAGGGAGTAAGGTATATGTATTGATCCGTTTTGAGAGAAATTCATTCTGTTTGACTCCTCCCTCCTCGGTGCTGCTGGGGCCGCTGTCACACACAGTACGGCTCTCGAGGGCCCTTCTCCGGGGTCTGGGTTAAGACCACATTAGGTGGAAGACTTTACATGTAAAATAAAAGGTTTGCTTCCTCTTCACTGTGAGTAAAGCTACAAGTGACAAAAACGTGTTGACAATTTGAAATTATTTGAGCGTTTGTGTTTCGTGCAGCGCTCCTTCAGATATGAAGATATTTCATTTCCTCATTGTCTATCCTTTGAAAACACCAGATTTTGAGCATTATTCATTGTTTTGTCCTTCCCGTCAAATTATCTTCTGCCCTGACAGTTACAATTTATCTTACTTCATTAGTAGTTTCCCATGTCTTTTTTTACTCTTACTTGAGTCATTTTTTGGATCACAACTTTGTACTTGAGTAATTTTTACTTCAGTACAATTTTTGGCTACTCTGCCCTCCTCTAATCAGTAATCAATTTACACAAATTGGAGTTGTGTTTGTGGGCCAGAGCACGTAGGAATAGTAGACTCTCTCCTCCTCAACATAATTTATGAATCCATTTCACACCGCCAGGAGTCATTTTGCACGCTGTCGTCAGTGGCCATCTCTCTTTGCATTTGTTTGATAATAAGCAGGAATAGGGGAGGGGGATAAAAGCGCTGACTAGCTTCATTGTGTTTTTTTTCTGTTGGGGAGGGGAGTAGACAAGAGCGCAGCCAGCCCCCGTGTGTGGGAATGGGTCTAGTCTGCCATATAAGCCTGTCTGGAGGCAATCAATGGAAATTAGTCAACGCTAAAGATTCACTTCCTCCGCGCGCCGAATTCACTGATGTCACGGGCAGCACTTGTCTCTTTGATGGGGAGAGAGAGAGAGAGGGAGAGACAGAAAGAAAGAGGAGAGGGAGGGTGGAAGAGGAGAAAGAGGAGGAGGGGGAGAGAGGATAAGCCAGGCGGGGTAAGGTGTGAGAGAGTTCATTTCAGGGTGGGGGCAAAGAAGGGACGAAGATGCTATTTTTGTATTGTATTAGAAGATGCCTGGATGTAAATAGGGGTGGAAAATACTGCAAATACCATTACAAATACTCACTGTAAAGGAGTAATTTTACTTTTCAGTAGATTTTTAATATATGTACTAGCATAAAAGTATAATGATAGTCTTGTAGTTGTTGTTGAGTACAGCCCGTCCCTTTCGTCCCAGTCCACTGTCGTCTCACTGCTGCTCTGGTTTAAAACACGTTTAATTCCACATTCTGTTCAAATATTACAGTTTTGATAAAAATCTGATATAAAATGTTACTACAATTGTGAAAAAAAAACATACTTTGAGTGATATTTTTCATGTACACTTTGTAGTTTCTGTATTGTATTGGAGAAATAAAATGTGTGATGTAAGCAGGCTTGGAAAGTACTGCAAATACAAATACACAAATTGCGTACTGGGTGATTGTACTTTACTGAATATATTTTGAAACGTGTATGTAATTGTAATTAGTTATGTTTAAAATCATAAATGGTGAAATGTAACCGAGCAAAACTAGTAAAGTACTGAACTTTTGGTATCTGTACTTTACTTAAGTACATTTTAACGTGGATACTTTTTACTTTTACTTCACTACATTTGAGAGCAGGTATCTGTACTTTCTACTCCACTACATTTTTGAACAATTCGAGCAAGTATACGAATAAAAAAAAGATATTATATGTTATTTGACAATGATTTCCGAATATGGACCATCATTTTTTTCCTTTTCTTTATTTAAACTTACCTTCTTTTGATAAAATAACCACTGGCCCGCTGTTCTCAGAGTGTTGATTAAGTTATACTTCAACTTAATTAAATCACATACCGCTCAAAGTAAGGTTTTTACACTCATTATTTAAGGACTGGAGGTGAGCTGAAGATGGTTCTGCTCTTTGTTCATGTTCTGTAGTGCGCTAGCAAATATTAACAGACTGCAATTCATTAGGTAAAGATAATAATTTATAGAAAGCACTAAACTGTCTCCATACAGTCTTATTACGGTGGGAAAATGCAGTAGTTTGGACTTATATAAACTTATTAACACATTAAAGGGCCCATATCACATCATTTTCTGATCTGTTATAATGTTATTTTCTCATCACAAACAGACCTGGAGTTGTGTTTTGTTTCATTCTCACAAGTTTAACGCACAAACCCTCCATATTTAGGCTGAGTTCTTCTCTTAAACTGGAAACACTCTGTTCCACCTTGTGATGTCATGCAATAATACAGGAAGTCCTCCACTGCATTTTAAAACTCCATACACCTTCAACCCAATTGCCAATTCTGCAGAACTAAAGGTAAAAGATAGCTTATAACTTGACATCTTGTGACATCACAAGGTGGACCAGAGCATTTTGAGCATTTTTGGAGATTCATAGTTATTCAAACATGTGTGAATGAAACAAAACACAACTCCAGGTATGTTTTTTGAGGATTTTATATGGCTTAAAGCTCACAAAAGTCAATTTTGTGTGATATAGGACCTTTAAAGTTGGACCAGACAAGTCACAGGGTAAACCTTTAATACAAGAATCACTTGCATTTTAAAACATGTTTGTGTAAGTCAAAATTATAACAGGATTTTACCGGACACAAGAAGGTTGCAGAGTGCACCTTTAATGTAACAGTTCAACAGTTCAATCTTTTTCTTTTCTTTCTAAAATAAATCTCGAATATAATCTCAAATATTGGGATATCTTTGTGTGTGTGTGTTTTTTTTCCAACCCAACCCATTAAAAACCCATTATTTTCTATTTAACACAATTGTAAATGCATACTATGACGTAAAGTGTAGTATGTAACTTTCTGGAGGTATAAAGTCAACTGCATGTTTCCATGGAAATAGAAAGCCATACATACAAAATTCTCCATGGAGACAAATATTTGTATTTTTTTTTTTTTTTTTTACCATACCGTACAAAGTTTATAGACAAATGAACATTTCCTATCAAAATAAAAGCCAGGTTTATGGAGATGCAAGCTCACTCAGACTAAGAACACATTTTTTCCATGTTTTTCAATGCAGTGCAATAAAAAAAACTTCTATAATGAAAAAGCATTTATTTTAACCTATTTTTTACCAAAAGGTTTTGTGCTATGGCTTTAAAGTTACTATCTGTAAATACACATAACGCCACTGGATTTGGAGACAGGTTCTTTATTTGTATTTTTGGTGAGTATCATAGCAACCAACGAGCCAATTGGAATTGCCATCTACTGGTGAAAAAAGAAATAACTAAACTTGCAGATGGTAGTTTTAGACTTGTACAGCAAAGCAGTAGTAGCACACTCCTCCTGATGGTAGTTTACTTAGTAGTAGCAGTACTAGTAGTACTAGTAGCAGCAGCATAAGTAGTAGTGGTAAAGCTGCAGTAGTGTTAGCAGTGATAGTAGTAGTAGCAGTAGTAGTATAGTAGTAGTAGTAGTAGCAGCATAAGTAGTACTAGTATCAATAGTAGTGGTAGTGCAGTAGTAGCAATGGTAGTAGTAGCAGTAGCAGCAGTATAGTAGTAGTAGTAGTAGCAGCAGCAGCATAAGCAGTAGTGGTAAAGCAGTAGTAGTGGTAGTAGTAGCAGCACTAGGAGTAGTAGTAGCATAACAAGTAGTAGTAGTAGCAGCATAACTAGTAGTAGTAGTAGTAGTAGTAGTAGTAGTTTTAGTAGCAACTAGCAACACACTATGGCTTTAAACTTGAGCAGCAAAGTCTTGTATAACCATGAGAGCAGCACACTCCTCCTTTTGTCACTTTGTTTACTTCCATCTCCCCAAACACCTCCGCCCTGACACCGCCATCACAGCTACCGTCTCTGCCAGTCCACCTCCATGAAAGGTTTACCACTTAGCTCCTCCTCACTCCGCAGCCAAGGGACCAGAGCCGGGCCCCACAGGCGACAGAAGGGCCTCCGACTTCACACCACTCCCCCAAGGGCCCCTACGGCTCCTGAGAGGGGACATCCACAAACAAACCAGCAAAAGGGAAGAGGTAGAGAGGCCAGACTGAAAGGAGAGACATGGGATCGCCTAAGGGCCCCCAGGATCCCAAAGGATGAGCTACTAATTGGGAGTCTTGGTGGAGTGTCCCGTGTGCTGTAGGTTGGACGGATGGAAAGAGTGATAGGAGGAGGAAGTGGAGAGCCCGGGGGCGGGACTAAGGGATAAAAATAGCATCGGCGGCAGATTAACGAGCATCTGAGAGCGGGTAGGGGATCGGGAAGTCCTGCCTGTGTGGAGCGGAGGAGGAGGAGGACTGGCCCAAGTTAAGGAGCGACTGTGGAGTTACACGTGGATATGAGAGGGACACGGTACATGTGTGTAACTGTGTGGAGAGGATTACATCACTGACGAAACGACTTATACTGAAGTACACTTAAACTGAAACATGTAGTAGTAGTTATATAGTATTAGTATTAGTATTAGTAATAGTAGGTTATGGTGGTACCTATAGCGGGAGTAGTGGTAGTGGTGGTAGTATTAGTAGTAGTAGGAGCAGCATAAGTAGTAGTAGTAGTAGTAGTAGTAGTGGTAAGTAGTAGTAGGGTAAGTAGTAGTAGTAACAGTGGTAGTAGTAGTAGTAGTAATAGTAATTGGAGTTGTAGCAGTAGTAGCAGCAATAGCAGTTGTAGCAGTAGTAGTAGCAGCATAAATAGTAGCAGTATTGGTAGTGGTAGTAGCGATAGTAGTAGTAGAAGCAACATAAGTAGTAGTAGTAATAGCAGTAGTCATAGTAGTGGTAGTAGTTGTAGTACTAGTGGTAGTAGTAGTAGTAGTAGTACCAGCAAAAGTAGTAGTAATAGCAGTAGTAGTAGTAGTAGTAGTAGTAGTAGTAGTAGTGGTAGTAGTAGTAGTATCATAAGTGGTAGAGGTAAAAGCAGTAGTAGTCGTAGTAGTGGTAGTAGTAGTAGAAGCAGCATCAGTAGGAGTAGTAATAGCAGTAGTAGTAGTAGTAGTAGTAGAAGCAGCAGCATAAGTAGGAGTAGTAATAGCAGTAGTAGCAGTTGTAGTAGTGGTAGTAGTAGTAGCATAAGTAGTAGTGGTAAAAGCAGGAGTCGTGATAGTAGTAGTAGGCAGTAGTAGCAGTAGTAGTGGTGGTAGTAGTAGTAGTAGTGGTAAAGCATCAGTAGTGGTAGTAGTGGTAGTAGTGGTAGTAGTAGTAGTAGTAGTAGTAGTAGTAGTAGTAGTAGTAGTAGTGGTGGTGGTGGTGGTGGTGGTGATATTGGAATAATTTAATGCCATACTATGAAACATTCTAGGCAACAATAACATCTCCCCAAAGAGAACCACAGGCACCAGACCCCACACCAGAAGTTACATAGTACATCTTTATCTAACAAAAATACTGATGCTCAAATGCCCCAAAACAGTTTCAAAAGCCTGAACATTGTATAGTGACCTTTAAAGTATGTCTATTGATAACACGATCTAAAATAATATTTGTTCATTAAAAACACTTCAAAAACTTTACCTAAAAATACATTAAAACACCAAGCCCAATTAGCTCACATCCTTTGTCCTCTGCACCTTTACCAGAGAGCAGTCACCTCCACCCATCCCAGCGGACTGTTCACGTGCCAGGTGGACCGGATGACACTTAGGGGAGACACACAGGGTGACACCCAAGGGAGACACAGGGTGACGCCTATGGGGAGGTGTTGGTGAAGCCGAGGAGGAGGCCTTATCACACCTGCTCACACCGTCTCTGGAGAGCAGCCACAACCTGGTCGCACTAACATTCAACACCAAGGAAATGGAGCATATGGACGGATTCATTGTACACGATAGACAAGAAGACTGCACGGGGTGAAAGGGCATGATGTAAGAAAGGTATAACGAAAGATAAAGCTTCTATCTGTTTGGCTCATGTCGCTAATAGCCATGCTGCTAGTTAACCAGTTTCCGCCTGCAAGCAAGAAGGCAGCACATACATAATCCAACTGTTTGCATTCTACATAAAATAGTGGTGAAATGGTGAAATAGTAAGTCACAATGTAAATAATAAAATCTAAAATGGCCTCGTTCAGACATGGGCAAACTACGGCTTACTAATCTGGCACGCTGAACGTGACCAAATTATATTAAAATAGGTAAGGATAAACCTAGTTCAAAGTTTTTCTGCTCTATTTATTTAACTGAAATTTAATAAATGAATTATCAATTTAATCAATACATTTTTTTAGAACCCATTGTGGCCCATGTGTCAAAAAGTTTGCCGACCCCTGACGAATTGTGAAAGTCATGTATTAATTATTTGTACTTACATACTTATAATGTCCTTTTATTATACACTGGGAAAAAATCCAATCTTAAATACGATAAGTTAATAAGTGCTTGAATCAAGTAGTATTTATCTGGAGTTGAGTACATTTTGACTGTCTGAAAATAAGACTTGCCAATGGAACAAGAAATGTCTTGGTTTACTTAAAATTAGAAAACGACAAGAATTTGCTCACTTGAAATAAGGAGATAAATTCCACTGCACTTGAAAAAACAACTTGTTCTATTGGCAAATCTTTAAATTGATTTCACGATACTGGCATTTTAAACTTGATTTTGATACTACGGAACATTCTGATACTACCATCTTTAGACAATAGAATGTAATTTTCCACGTTAAATTATACTTTCTTTTATACAAGGTGGCCTAAAAATCACTGACACTTTTAAATCTTCAATAGCTCCTATGATTCTTAAGTTATACTCACCAAATTTTAGCAGTAGGTAAACTGAACCTTCTGAGATTTTTGGCAATATATACGGTTATAACTGTACACTTACACTTGAACTTATGTGTTGTTACTTAAATGTTTTTTAAGTGTCCACCATTTTCGGTTTGGCACTGAATAGCCCGATCCAACACACTTTTCATAACATTTGGAAGCATTTCTGGGCTTATGGCTCTTATTTGATCCTGGATATTATGTTTTAAGTCGTTTATTGTCTGAGGTTTATTCAGAAACACCTTTTCTTTAAAATAGTCCAACAGGAAGAAATCAGGACTAGTCAGGTCTGTGGAGATCACATACTGCCCCCTGTCTGTGAAAACCACTTATTATTCCTTTAATGGCATTTATGCTTGGGGCATCTCTGATATTAAAATGTCGACGGTAACACCGCTGGGTGTCTGAATTTGACCCATGTGACTCAAAGTACCACTGTACAATGAGGGTTCGTTCCATATTGATGTTAGAAGGGTAATTCTAAAGGCTCTGAAAAAATAAAAGGAAAATATTCAGAAACAAAAGTCACCTCCAACTGTCAGTAACTTTTGGGCCACCCTGTCTTACCGTGTGGTGTTATATCTGTCTAATCTCTCAGTCGTCCAGGTAGGTTCCATAGTCGTCCATGGAAGTATAGTACTCTATGTTGTCTTATACTTGCTATGTTACAGCTCAAGATTATTCAGAAAAGCTTCATTTTTGTTCTGCGAATGGGACTTTTTAGTATCGATACCTGTCGAGATGAGTATCTAGTTTCGGTAGTATCTGTTTTTCGATACTTTTGACAGCACAGTCAAATCAAGACAAATTCTACTTACATCAAGCACTTCACAAATCTTAAGTAATCTTGATGTGAGCTCAATATGACAGAGAAACCAATGTACTGTAGTCCACATCATTCAAACCGGGATCACATATGGTCGTTTGGAAATGCCGTGACCCGAGCTCTTTATTATAGTACTTTTGTCTGCGTAACCTCTGCAGTTATGGTAAAGAAGTCTGTCTTCAACATAATCACTGTTTGTGTGAGAACGCAAGCTGTGAAATCATATCCTCCATCTTTGAAAGCAGCAGTAATGTTTGCTAGCAGCGGGTAGCACAACATTACACTTTATCTACGCTTGACGTGTCTAAATCTTTTGCAAATGGAGTAAATGTGTGCGAAAAAAATCAAGAAAAGTGCAACTGCTTTTACTGTTCAAATATTGACTCAGTGGAGTTTGGATGAAACTTAACTGGGGAATAGGATTAAAGGGGTGATCTAATGCCATCTCACTGTTTGAACTGTTACATTCAAGAGTTTCTCGACTACGAAGCTCCGCCCACTCCAGGAAGTACTGACCAATCCAAAAATTCAAAAAAATCAGCTTTCATTTAATTCATAATCTAGCCTCTTCAGCATAACCGAAATAATGACTGCAAACTATATTCGTGACGGTAAAGCTAACAGCAACTAGCATGCTAACCACGCACTTCCTGATTGTGCGGCAATAAGGTAAACATCCAGGTTGTGTGATGCAAGAAAGATAGACACTATGGACTGAAGGACAATGGAGACGCTGGTTGTGATTTCAATTCAAATGATAATTGATTAAATTAAATCATAATGTGTTCAATTGATAGAATGTATATATAAATGGGCATAGCTAATCCGCTAGCCGCCGCGTTCCAAGTAGGAAGTGAGCATGGGCGTGCTTCCGGCTCCAATTCGATTTAGGCTCCAAACCACTTAACAATAGAAAACTGTCGCCCTTCTCACTGTAACTGCTGCTGCCAGGCTCATCATTTTGGTCTTAAAACGTTCTCATTAATCCATTCAAAATGATCCTGGAATTTTTCACTACATACTGTGTCCGTAACTCAAGATATGAACATTAATAACAGACAAATCAGCTGCCTTCTTTCCCCCGAGGTCGCTCCCGGTAGTGTTAGGAACAGGTTTGATTGACAGCGTTGCCAAGCGCCCGCCCCCTGCCAAACCAGCGGTGGAATTCCAAATATGGAACTCGGCTACAAATTCGCCCCAATAACCGCTAGTTTCGACCAGCATCGTTTGACTTGAGGTGTTATGGGTGACGTCACACTCGTTTAGGTCCACTTCTTTATACTGTTTATGGTTCAGTTCAGTGACATGACAAACTGCATATGGGATCTTCTTCTTGGAGTAAAAGTATTTGCTCTTGGCTGATGAAGTGGCAGTACTAGGACTAAAAATACAGCAGTTTCAGTATCGTTTGGACAATAATAAAATCCATAGTGGTGTACTTGCGGTTGTCCCAATAGCAATTCTCAAATGGCAGTTATAGTAGCAGCAATTGTAGTACTGATAGTGTTAGTAGTGGTAGTAATACCAGTAAAGGTAGTAGTAATTTCCCAGATTGTGCTCAGTTTATACTAATCACCTCATAGTAACCAGACGCCAAGGACCTAACTGAAAAATTCCAAAGATGAAAGAAGTAGTGAGACATTTATTAGATAGTTTTGCCGAGTGCTCAGAGAAAGATTGATTTTTTGACTCCACAAAGCTATTCTATTAATCTCATTGTCACACAGCATCTTCTTCTATGTGCCGTTTTCAAGTCCCTGACAGGTACTACTGAATGTGAGAAAATCAAATATGAACTGGAATAATGAAGTGAAATAGCATTATGATTACTTAGAGGTACAAATATATATCTTCAACAATCCATTGTACTTTTTATGGCAAAAATGGTTTTTACCAGTTTGCCATCATTTGACTTTAGAAACAAAAAACATACTCAGATACAAAACAGTACTGGAAATAGTATTGAAACAAGACGAATATTGATATAAAAATACTTTTTTTACTTTCCCTGAATAGTCTTTCAATCGTCCTCAATCTATATAAAGTTTTTTTTTTAAATAATTGTGGTATTGTAGTGTTTCCTTGAGTATGGAAATTGACTTTGAAATGTTGCAAATATAAAAATACAAAAATATAAATTATATGAATTCATTTGTCTTATCATAAAGATTCTGGTTTAGATTTCTGCCATAATCATTCTAGTGCACTGTTAGCATACTAGTTGTTGTTGTTATTAGCATTACCGTGATGGCAAAACTCCGCTCTGGCCTCTGAAAGTTGTGAAAGGTGCTTATAAACTCATCCTGGTGAATAATTAGGATGCACGGAATTTATAAGATAAGCAAAGAATTTTGTTTTTCACATTTTTAAGACAGGTCCAGCGCCTTTAACAGTTTGGGAAAAACTTCAATTTTATTTATTTACTTTTTTAATTGTAATTTTTTAAATTAAGTCCACTGCGCTACTACTGTATATCTCGATGATTTCCCCTAAAACATAATGGACGCTACTAACATCTTACTTGGAAGCTGCACATGACAAATGGACATCTTACATTTGTGAAACCAAATCCTCAAATTCACCAAAAATCTGTTTTCAAAAACTCAACATTCACCACAAGCGCTAGCATCTTGACCTGTCACCAGAAGTCGCCTGCGCCCTCACTCCACTCGCGGTGCGTTCAAGGCCCTGGCAAAAAACAAAGAAATTCTCACACACACACACACACACACACACACACACAACCCTCGTGGCATGCTGGGCTGCCTCATTACTACAATGCCAAGCTACGTGTTGCTAAGGAGACCTGAGGGAGAGGGAGGGATGCTGTTGCCATGGCAGCGCATCGCCTGCATCCTGCCAACTGTCTCTCCCCCCCGAGAGACCTGACCGAGACGCAGAATGGTGAGGTTACAACGCAATACATTTCTTCAGGGTGGTGGGCTAAGATGTTGAAAGAGTTGTAAAGCTGGCTTTGAGCACCAATCCGCAAGACTTGGGTGAAATTGATGTGGTGAAAGAGTAAAAAAAAAAAAACCCGATTTCCCCGTGGTTAGTTTGTGGTAGCCGCGACAACCCACAATCCATTAAAAAGTGACGCTGTAAGAACCCCTTTCATATTTCATTTTTCAGATTTCAATGGCGGACTCGTAATTGGAAGCATGTCCCTGCTTGAACTGCGAAGATTGTGTGACGCAAACCCTGGAGATGTTACGCTGGTTTGGTGCATGTGATGTGGGGAGAGTTTAACGAGTCCCGCAAAGAAAAAAACATTGTTAGGGGTGTAACTACTTGAGAACTTACGGTAAAATGTTCATATTAAAAGTCCTGCATCAGTGACTCTTGAACTTTTCACACTAAGCACCACCTATACTACTTTACTTGGCTTTCCAAGTACCACCAGATCTAAGCCAGGACTATATCAGATTTAGTTAGGGCATAGACTGTACAAAGAAGTGAACCAAGGGAATGTTCAGCTCCAGTCAAATAAAGCTCATCAAGGCTAGCAGTTATAGGGGCCAAGTTCTAATACGCAACATTTTAAGACCAAAATGACAAGACTGGCAGCGGCATTCATAGAGAGAGGGGCTAAAATTGCTCAAAAAAAACAAATATCAAACTGAAGAAGGCCCCAAAGGATGCACCACAGTTTGAGAAACACTTTCCTGTATCTAAATAATTTCTTTCCAAGATTTTTGAAGTTTTTGGAGCGCTCTGGAATTCTTTTTCACATACTAAAACTTGAAATTAACCGAAGCTAACCAGCATTGTCACTAACAGGTAAACAGTACTTGTTTGGAAGGTTTTATAACAGGTTGAATAATCAGATTGTGTAATACATGTGCCCGGCTATTTTGGAGCCCGCAAACGTCATTATAATATAGTTCAAAGCTAAAATTATATTTAGCTTAAGGGTTGTCATTGCAGCTGTCCATTATATTTCAAGAACAATGTCATGTTTTTCACAATAATGAAGCTTCTTCTTCTGATGTGCAAGAGAACTGAAGGCACTATATCCAAGTTTTCTAGTCTACCAAAACCCGTTCCCACTTCATTTTATCTTTAATTTTTATTTTTTTTATTCCTTTAACAATGTCTAGCGTAGTAATATTAGCCTAAATTTTTATATATGTTGAAAAAATACAGAATTAGGAATAGGAATGCAAGATACAGCCTCGCCATATACAACTGAAAATAACTTTACCTCCTTATAATATGTTTTAGTTTTAAAGGAGAACTATGTAACATTTCTGGTGGATCATCTGCCCTCTGCTGGTTTCCTTGGAGACGTTATTGCTTTGCCTTGAATGTTGCACAGTACATACACATTAAACATATGTACCTTGCATTCATTTGATTAGTTAAGCGTTTGAATAACATGGTGGGGTCACTTCTCCACAGACCTGACCTGTAACTTAACTGGTTTTCTCCATGGAGATAGATAAGTCCAATGCCATACTGTGGAAAATTCCTGTATATCTTGCATTCATTTAAATATAGGTGTTTGCATTGCTCAAATATACAAATATACCTTGAAAAACATGCTTTGATTTCTTGATCTGGGACACGTCTCCACAGATCTAACCTGTAACTTGGACTGTCCCCATGGAGATAGAGAAATTCAATGCCAGAGACCAAAAAGTTGCAGAGTGTGCCTTTAAAATTATCTATTAGTAGCTTGCAACATGTTTTCAAAATGGCCCAAAACCATCTCCCACTCATTACTGGCCACATGTCCCCAACTGAACCACACGCCTCTCTTCTCTACCTCCTCCTCTCCTCTCCTCCAACCCATCCGTCATGGAAGAAAATCTGCTTTGGCCAAGAGAGATCCATAATGAACGACAGAGCAGAGAGAGGAGAGAGAGAAGAGCGAGAGAGAGAGAGAGTGAAAAAAGATTAAACTGATTGGCGAAGAAGGGCGAACGAGGGGTCAAACGAGGCAATGCTAGATAGAAGAAAAGAGAGAGGGAGATTTAGATTCAAATTAGCCTTATTGTCTTCCAAGGACAAAGAATTATTGCGCTGCTCGAAGTGTCACTGGCTGGGTGGTTGGCGGTCTCCTCTCTTTCGGCAACAAGAACAATTCTGAAATCAGTGAGCCGTGAGAATGCTTTTGGCAATTTTCCATCGCACTTGACTGGGGTCCACCTGTAAGGAGGAAAACGAGGAGGAGAGAGGAAGGCAGCACCTGGTACCTGTTAGTTTATAGCTAATCCGGATAATGCTTTCAAGGTGATACTCAAAGTGCCGATGCCAGAATGGAAGGCTTATGTGGTTAAAGTGAAATCTTGGCGGCCATTTTTGAAGTAAACAAAAGTGAAAAGTTCTATAAATCTCATGGGGTGGCGGTGAAGTGAAGCTCTTTAAAGGCGAACTATGTAACTTTTCTGGTGGAAGGTCTGTCGCTCTCCTACTTGTATCCATGGCGACGTTAATGCTAAGTGCGTACCTTGAAAAACATTTTTGCTGTGAGAGGGGACTGCCTTTCCACAGATCTGACCTGTAACTTACCAACTCGTCCCCATCAAGATAGATTAGTTTAATGTTTAAAGCTGAACATTCCAGGCAAAGTAATGACAAGCAGGGTTGCCAGGCAGAAAGGTTGCGTCCATGGGTTTCAGAATGATGAGAAATGAGGACTGTTACCATAGCGATGACCAAATTTAAACTAAACAGTAATTGTTTACAAGTTTTCAAAATGTTCCTTGCATCAGGGAGCTAAAGCCCAAGAATACAATTAGAAAGACAAAGACAGTATTGCTAGAGCAGTTGTCATATAATCAAGTTGGCAGATCAATTACAATCTCTTCTGTCCTTGAGCAAGACACTTCTACTCGTCTATGTAAATGTGATGTGCATGTAAGTGACTGGAGTTGACTAGATTGGCAACCAAAGCAATTGTGTAGGGCTTTTCCAGACATGGTTTAATAGAACAGAATAGTGCTGCTTTAGACCTGTTTAAGATCTGGTGACACCTGTAAAGTAAAATATTTTGTTGGAACTTGATATGAAAAGTTTGAGAACTGGCCGAGAGCAGCTCTGGCTACTAAAAAGTACTCAGACGTTGACAAATTGTGTTGATTTACATACGAAATCACTTAAATTAAAATGACTTACCTTAAAAAAAACTTGTTAAAACAGAGAATATGCATAAATAACTGATGTCTTATCCCAGTACAGATATGGTAAATGTTCACATTTTTATATAGCGCTTTTCCACCTTCAAAGCACTTCACATCAAGGAACCACTCACCCATTCACACACCAGTGTACACAGACACTGAGGGCAAGGTAAGTGTCTTGCCTAAGGACACAACAACAGCATTCTTCTGCAGCCACCAATGCTGTGTATGTCAAGAGTGGGATTTGAACCGCCAACCTTTGGACTGGACAAACACTCAACCCACTGAGCTACTGTCGCCCCTATGTTATGTTGTATGTTGTATAAGTAGCTGTCTAAGCACAAAGCGATTAATTTGACTATAATCAGGAAGCGTGTGTTAGCATGCTAGTCATTGTTAGCTTTACTCACGGCAAAGCTCTGGTCTGGTTAATAATCAGGACGCTCAAAATGCATACGGTAAGTGAGGAATAACTTAAGAGTGCTGCAAATTGGGTCAAATGAAACACTTCTGGGTTGTTTTTTTTCAGGTTTTTAAGGCAGTGAAAATCAGGTCCAGCGCCTTTAATCTATTGGAGAGTAGGATTAATATGGTGAAATAATGGACTGAGAATTCTTTTTGAAAATCTCATACAGTATAGTCAATGCCAGGATGCTAGCTCTTGTCCGTGTCTGAGAAATCGACATCATTCCATTCTGCAGTCTAAAACCCAACCACTTACATGTGTACTTTTATTATACTAAATCCGTATGTCGGTTTAATTTGGGAGAAAGGACTCTAACAAAGGCTTAGTTCCGAGTCTGGATTTCCTGCCGGGTTCATGTGAGTTGAGGTTAGATAATTCAGTCCAATGTTCTGTTCCCCTGAACATGCTGCATATACTGGTCTTCTTAGATACCATGCGCAAAACAAGTATGACAGTCAAAAGCCCATTCGCATCTCTCTCTTTTTCTCTCACCCAGATTCTGTCTCTCTGTCTCTCTGTCTGTCTATCTATCCATGCAATGCTGAGCTAGGATTTTGACCTCTTCCTATTCTCTTTCGAGTACACTAAAAGACTGTTCCATAATTACTGCACATGTTGTTTTATGATTCTGTCATTTCAAACATTTTAAAATTTCTAAATGAAAGTTCTCAATAAAAAAATAAATAAAAAAACTACAAAATCTAATATACTTACCACTAAAATATAATACTACACACAAATATACTTAAAAAATACGAAATACTAAAATAAATACAACAATACTGCTCAAATTTCCAACTCGATTTTGATACGAAGAAATAGGCTCAAATCTTTCTCTCGTTCTCGCTCCCAATTTTTCTCTCTCCCTTTCTCCCCCTTCCTCTGTCTCAGTTTCTATCACTCTCTCCTCTTCCTGTCCATCCATCTCTTTCTTTCTTTCTGTCTCCGTCTCTCTGTCTCTCTCCTCTTCCTCTCCTCTGGTTTTGATCATCCCCCCAGCCGTCTGCTTCTCATTGCAGGGGAATGTGTGGCGTCTGTCTCTCTCTCTCTTTCTCTCTTTCTCTCTCTCTCTCTTAGTCGCTGGCGACCGGAGACCTCCCCATCTTCATCCTCATCATCATCATCACCCCCACCCCCAGCATCCCTCCTCCTTTCTCCTCCTCCTCCTCCTCCTCTCTCCCTTTGCACACAGACAGAGATGCTTTTATTGACTTATTCATGCATGGGTTTGTTTCGGGGGCAGCGCTCCTGTCTGCCAAGCCCTGACAGACACACTGCTGCCCCCCCAGAGGACAGCCCCGCACCCCCCGCCCACCCCCCCTTTATCACAACCAACCCCCACAAACCCCCCCCTCAGACAATGCGCACACGATGCTACTATAGACTTATACCAAATCTACTTCAGTGCATTGAGCGGATATGAGATCAGTTTACTCTTGGATTTCAAATGAGGTTTGAGAAATGGAGGCTCTCAGGTTTGTTCATATGTTCAGTACTTTAAGATCAGAAACAAGCAATATGTTTTTGTTTGTTTGTTCGACCATGACACAAGGAAGCAGCTAGCAAAAAGTTGTAGATGAATTGAATTGTTATATTTACATTACAACACAGATATGTAGGGAATAAGCCCGTCTGAACTGAAGAAGCTGCTGGATGAGTGGTCAAACATATACTCTTCTCCAGTTGACAGAATTCACTTTTGTTTTTGCTATTTCCATGACTCATTAAGACACTGTCAAGTATGACGGGGCAACAGTAGCTCAGTCAGTGGAGCATTTGTCCACTGAACCAAAGGTTGGCAGTTCAAATCCTGCTCGCAATATAAACATCAAGATAGAGCCGTCAGATCTACTGACTCACAAGTTGGCGGTGCAATTCCAGCTTATGCAGATGAATACTGTTGTTGTGTCCCTTCGTCAAGACAACCCACCTGAACGGTGAATGTTAATGGGTGAATGCTAATGTGTGACTGTTCCTTGATGTAGGGAAAGTGCTGTATAAAAATGTCACCATTTGCCATTATACCAATAATGTCTGACCAAAGTATGTCTTAGCTCAAGATTAAGAGTTGAGGAGCTGTAAATCTTTCAAAGTCTTAAGAATTCCATCCATTCATCAATTATTAAGAACACCAACTTTTCATATAGACTATAATTTCTTTCGGGCTATCTGCTCTTCAACTTTTAGTTTAGTTGAAAATATGACATAACCCATGGTCAGTAGTGGAATGTAACAAAGTAAAAGTACTGTACAAATTTTAGGTATCTGTACTTTACTTAAGTAGATTTTACAGTGGACACTTTTTACTTTTATGTCACTACATTTGAGAGCAGGTATCTGTACTTTCTTCTCCAGACCTAGATTTCTGAACAGGACTGATTCATCTATTTCTGTTTAACAAAATTTAACAAATCAAACCAATACATTTGAAGCATAATTCCATCTCAAAATCTACATAAATAGATTTTTTCATGTGATACTTTTACTATTACTTGAGGGTTTTTTGGTTTTTTTTACCCCAATATCTGTACTTTTACTTAAGAAACAAACTCAAGTACTCTTTCACCTCCTCTATGATCTTTATAAACAAATTGAAAATGACATGGCCAACCAGTGCATGTTTGCATGTTTTGGAAGTCCATGGACCTTAATCTTTCATTCTGTCTGTGTGTTTAAAGTGCCTTCACTAAATCACCCGTCAAATGATGTTATGTTCTACAGAGTCGTGCGGCTATTTTATCATTTCAGCATGTTCCTCTCTTGGTCACATTTTTTTGGTCACATTTTTATATAGCGCTTTTCCACCTTCGAGACACTCACAGCTCTTCACATTAAGGAATGCTGAAGACACAGAAGACACAACATTCATCTGTGGGAGCTGGAATCACACCGCCAACCTGTGAGATGGTAGATGTGACTGCTCTCCAAAGATATTTATGTTGAGAGCGGGATTCGAACCACCAACCTTTGGATCAGTGGAGAAACACGCTACCAAACAGGTTCAAAAGTTTTTAACAGTCAATCTGGCCAAGAGAACTAACTCCCCTCCAAATAAGAAAGTGGATCGATCTACAAAACTAAGTAAAATTATGCAACCGTTATGGTCCACCACCGAATCCTCTGTTATGGAGCGATATTGAAATTTTGTGGCACGATTACCATGGCCAAAATAATCAAAATTAACAATGAAATCAGGATAATGATTAAAGTTGCTGACAGTTTAAAAATGTTAAGGCTATTAATAATTATAATGTTATTGTTACAAATAAGCTCCACATTTAAACAACTTTTATATAATTGTACTTTGTATAGGTAAGCGTTGACAGAAATTTTGGAGCCTAGGGCAAGACACCTCACAAGGGCCCCCCAAATATAAATGATTAAGAAGAGGGTTCAGTTCTGGGCCGCTAAAACCCTGTGGCCCGGGACAACAGACCCCTTTGTCCCCCCCTTGTCTACTCCCCTATGGATAAGTACCTTGACATTCTGGTGGTATAATGGCGATTATTTTTGTTGGCATGGGACGAATACTACTACCTATTGTTTTACATGTTTTGCAGTCAACGACACAACTAAAAGACCTTTGTTTCCTAAGGTATGGATACAATGAATGGTTATTCCCAAATTTCTAGTAACAAAATGGGGATACAGGCATAGAGGTAACCATAACTACAACAAACATGGGTACACTGCAAAAAAATAGGTTCCCCTCCAGCAATCCGGGCCCACTCCTCTCCTCCCTCTCCTCCCTCTCCTCCTCCTCATTTCTTCTCCTCTTCTTCTCCCCTCTCTTCACTCTGCTCTGGGAGACTGCGTAAGGTATATGCCTACATTTCCCACAACAAAGACAGCCCAATTAAGTCAGTTTGAGTTAGGGTCTGAGTGGCAGGGAGCGATCGGCAGCAAAAAAAAACCCAGAAAAAACTCAAGGATAGAGGAGGAGAAGAGAGAGACGTGCTGTTAACGAAGTGGGAAAAACGACAAGAAAAGAAAAAAAGAAAAGAAAAAAAAGCCCGAGTGCGAGACACTTTGTAGCGGAAACGGGTCGGCAGCGGTTTTTAGCTCCTCAATGGGAGACTATGAAATATTAATAACTGCTCCAGCCATACACTTCAGAGGTCTATGGTAAAAACTTAAAGTCTAATGAGACGCGCCTCATGAATTGCTAATGAGGATGCTGGAATGTGGGTTTTGTGTGTGTATTTGCGTGCGTGTGTGTGTGTGTGTGTGTGTGAGAGAGAGTCTACGAGAGACGGCGGGCGGGGTCAAGATGGAAGGAAAAGGGGCGGAGTAAAAGCCAACAGAAGAGACAGAACAGGAACTTCATTACAGGAGAGTTTGAAGTAGAAATTTTAAGCCTGCTTCAGTCAAGTTATTATTTATTTTATTACTAGCTAAGGAAGTTGATTTTCATCTGCAGCTTAAAGAAGGGGTATTTGTGCAGTATTTTTAGCTTTCTACCATGTTATAATGTTGTTACCTCATCAAAAACACGCCTGGAGAGGTTTAAGATGTCATCCATGCATGTCTGAGTAATTTAGCGATCTCTCCCGGGCCCTATTCGAACCCTCCTTATGTTTAGCTGTAAGATTCTGTACAACGCTCCGCCCACAAGCCTACTTCACCCATGCTCCCACATGACAATTCTCCAAAAATATACAAACACATGCTACAAAACTGTACACTACAACTTGACAAACCTGATTTGATGTGCAGTAGTTTCATTAGCAGGTTGCATGCTGATTATGCTGCAATAGTGCTCTGAAGGGGGAGTGACTTAACACAGAGAGCAAAGGGAGCAGAGACTCAAAGTGCCAAAAAAACAAAAATGAAACTTATAAAACATGTTAAACATGTGATCAAATATACTGAAATTATTGATTTGTGTCGTTGGGCAAGACACCCATCGGTTTCCCTCAGTTTTCTTTCTTTTTTGTATTAAATTAAGACAATAAACTAATCATCCTTCATTCATTTTGCCGTTGAGTCATTGGGCAAGACACATTTCCCATTTATGTGCGTGAATGCATTTGTACGATTGTTTTATTGGTGGTGAACAACGGCTAACAACACTTTTCTGTCAGTCTGCCCCAAAAGTTGCTTGTAGAGTTTGGATTAGTGATTTTCAGGGGATGAGTATAAACTTTGGAAAACAAAAGTCTGTGAAATTATTTAGTTGCCGAGGATGCCTAGTAAAATCTCAGTGTGCAGTCGTCCAGTGCAGCATGGTCTCTTGGGAGGAGAGGCAGGAAGAGGAGCAGGCCAAGAGCCGGGGTGGGCTCGGACATAGCAGGCTTTACGGTGGAACGGTGACAGCTAATGCAGCCTAATACTGCATACAGCCCAATGGTATTAACAGAGGAGCACACTGCAACTAAAATACACCAAGCAAATTAAGAATGTCTCTGTGTATCTTATCTCATATGTATTTTTGTGTGTTTTGGTGGAGTTTTTTGCATAAAGTATTTATCTGTTTTTCATTAAGTAATGGAATATGCTTGATTCTGTTAAAATGTTCAGAAGTAAGTGGGCATGTGTGGTTCGGGAAGTCAAATGCACTTTCATTTTTCGCATAAAGTTTTTGAAAGCACAAAAAAAAAAGCACTGATTGAGACTAATCAGCTCTGAGCATAAAATTTTAATTCAAATGTTTATCCAACACTAGGTAAATGGTAAAAGTTTGAACGCATTTTGCAATATTTTAATGTTTTTAATATTTAATTTTATTTAATATAATAAATGTTTGGTCATCATTTGCATCTAAACAGTTTTTTTTATTTTTTATTAATTTTTTTTTTTGAAAGGTCTATATAAAAATGAAATAGCTAGTGCTTGTGTTAGCATAATTCGTAGCGCTTTTCCACCTTCAAGGCACTCAAAGCGCTTTACATCACCACATACACACACGTTCATACACCGGTTTACAGACACTAGGGACGAGGTGGGTTAAGTGTCTTGCCCAAGGACACAACAACAGGATTCATGTGTGGGAGCTGGAATCGAACCGCCAACCACCTTCGGCTCGGTATCCAGTACCTCTACCAACTGAGGTACTGGATACTTAACCACTACATACGCAGGCTCTATTCTTGATCCTTGATTAACATTGCGAGATAATGCCAATGTGTTAGCACGGTCGTATGCTAACCATGTACTTTTAAGCCTATGACCCGTTACATGTGCTACATTGATCCTGCGCTGTTAACAGGACCATCTATTAGGCTCTCCTTGTAAAAAGAGAGGTGGATTCGCCTGTAAAGTGGTCATTAGCAAGGTCCTGATGGTTAACCTTAGCAAACTGGTAAGTAATAGGTTTTAGTAGCAGCCATAAATCAACTCTGGTAGCTCATGGATTTGTTGACCGCACGGAAGTAAGGTTTAGAATTCAAAAACATACAGTTACTGCTGATTTTTCAACAAATTTGATCAATAATGTATCTGAAAAGTTAGCTTATTAAAACCTATTCATAACACCTGATGAATGGGCTAAAGCAGTTTATTAGCATACATACCTGATTGGTAATTACACAAAATGAATAGTGTGCTAATGCTTGATTCATACCCAACAGTTTTTTTTCTTTTTTTATAAGTGAACTTCGTGAGAAAGTTTGAACTCAGGTAGAAGATAAATGCTGCTGCTGTAATATATTGCGGCAATTGTTTTCTAAAGTTCAGAAATTCTTTGACGTTTAGAAATTTTTCATTTTAGATTTTTCACCCCAAAGTTGGCAACCAGACATGAGGGGTGAACACAACTTCGAAGCGCTCATTTTGAGACAGAACGGCCATTACAAGACAGACAGGTACACTTAACTTTATACTGGTAGAAAAATGACATGAAGGTGTGTAGGCTGCTAAATCTACTGCAAACTAAATTGTGGAAAAGAAGCTTAAATGGTTAAAAGTGATTTGTTTTTTGTTCCTATGTTGATGTGAAAACAGATAGGATTTGAATGATCTCGTGCGGTACTTTTCAAAGTACCCAAGAGCAACCAGAGCGGCATCAAAGAAATAATAAATAGGCTCTGTGCACGGAAGCATGCTAGCTAGCTCATTGTATATCAAAGCTAATGCTAACTTTAATTAAAAGCCTAAAACATAAATAAAACAACGTATTAAACCAAAAAAAGATTCAAGTAATGACTATTCACTTATTTTTATTTGATTATTTCAGTTTGTGGTGTTATTTTAATATTTTTAAGCCTCAAAATTAGCATTAGCATTAGCATTGAGTCACAAGCACCTGCCTTTTTAAACGTAAAATAAAAGTGTCCTCCGGTGAAGTATTCATTTTATTTGTGTAGATGTTGTTAGTGACGCAGCAAAAACCTCATGGAGACAGAACTGGACAGGAAGTAGTGATGCTAACACTGAGGTTGCCAGGCATTGTTGTGCTCGGAGCCAATTAAATAACGTTTTTAATTTTTACTTTTCAATTTTTTCATCCCGGGATCAGTAAGCCTTAGCAGGTTTAACTAATTTAATTTGTATTTGTATGTCTCTTGCCTCCACAGTGTAGTCTAGCCTGACCCCTGCTCTTACAGCTCATGTGTGTACTCTCAGCTGGGACACTGCACCGGGGGAGCGAGGCCTGCCCGGAGGTACGGCACCGGTGCTTACTGACCTGATTACCTTACCCCACACATTCCCCATCAAAGCGCTGCTATCCAGCGCTCTCTATATAGACTCAAATGTATGTTTTTACGATGGTTATGTTGGCCTGTTTGATGATTGGTTAGCGCTCCTGCCTCCCAGCAAGAAGGTTGAGGGTTTAATTCCCAGGTGGTATGGGCCATTTTGTGTGTTGTTCTCCCATGTGGGTTTCTTCAAGGTCCCTCATTTCCCCCCCGTGAAGGTGCTGTACTTCATTTTTACTATCTTGAAAAACAGTTAATCTTATATGATTTGTAGCTGTCCAAATTTCCCAACACATTCCTAGATTCTTACTTATTCACAGTGATGAATTTATAAGTGCTTTTCTCAACTTCCAGATGCCAGAGTGACAACATGATGACAGCTAACAACAACTTGCATGCTATCATTTATAATAACATGTAGAGAGCACACAGAGGTCTCACATTGACCCTTCTTTTACAAAATATTTGTACTGGAGCAAGTCACACTATACATTATTACATAAAAAAAACTTTAATTTAAGACACATTTTTTCAAAAGGACAAGAAAGTTGACCATATCCATTTTTTTTAAACGGATAATTGTTACTTATAAAGCAGATATTTTATAATTCATTTTTTTCATTCTAATGTTTTTTGTTTCCAACCAACTTAGATAATATTTGTTAAAGGGCCTATATTACATTATTTTCTAATCTCTGTTATAATGTTGTTTCCTTATCAAAAACATACCTGGAGCAGTGTTTTGTTTCATTCACACATGTTTATCTCACAAACCCTGCATATTTAGGCAGAGTTCTTCTCTCAAGCAGAAAAACACTGTTCCACCTTGTGATGTCATAATACCTTGTGATGTGATAATACAGGAAGTGCTCCACTGCGCTTTTAAATCTTCACTAGAATCGTCTGGATAATTTTCACCCCTCTCTGCTGAACAAAAGGTAAAAGGCAGCTGTTAACTTGAAAATGACCACTTTGTGACATCACAAGGTGGAATGGAGCATTTTGAGCTTGGAGATGTACACAGACTACGGTAATAATAAAGGATTACTCAAACATGTGTGAATGAAACAAAACTCCGGCTATGTTTTTGTGGAGGTAATGACATTATAACATGGTTTAAATCTCACAAGAGTCCACTTTGTGACATATAGCACCTTTAATACTGGCCATATTATACAGTGTATATCGTCATTTCACTTCTCATTCTGAACAAGTCACCATTGCCCACTGTTCAATCCTTTTTCACTCCCCACAACTGCATGTCTGTGGGAATAAACTAGCCTGAAATGGTTGAAATCAGCTATTTTAATCATACCTCCATAAGCACAACTGTTTATTATTAGCAAGGGCCAATTAGTAATTAGGAGCGCGTGGTGCTTAAGAAATCTTCAGTCATTATTGTATGGTGAAAGTAGGCTACAGCCATGAGCCCTAATTAACAAGTGCAGCCGCTCTAAGTGAAGTGTGCTCCATTACTTCTGATACGAGTGTTTCGGACACATCTCATAGCGGTTAATACTATCAGTATGTTTAATAGTCCAAGAACATTACCATCCAGTCTGGTTAAGATGTTTTGATTGGAGCCGTAATCAAGGTGAAGGTTGATTTGAAGCTAAGTACAATGTAAGGGAACAGTGGTAATAACATGGGCGTTCATAGATGATTCAGTACATTGCCTTTAACGTATGTTCTATAATATATAGTGGTAAGAACAAATAGAAAAAGTTGTGAAATTTAATATTTTTTACCTGTTAAGTCATTGTAGACAGCAAGTTGTTTCCTAAAGGGCAACACTGATTTTGAGTGATTCATTCAAAAATGTGTTAATTAATTAACTGACTATAATGTAATATCATTAAAATATGAAAAAAGTAGAAAGTCAAGTTCAGTTAAATAAAAAATCATTTCAAATAATTCAACTTACTATACAACTTGTACAATCTTTTGTTTTTTTTAAATCTTTTTGTGTTTTTTTGGGGTTTTTTTAGTGTGAAAGCGTACTTTTTAGACTTTATAGGGTGATCACATAGATTGTAAAAAGAAGTGGACTAAGGGAGTGTGACATCACCTGTAGCATATGGCTCCAGTCAAGCTCATCAAGGCTAGCAGTTACAGGGGCCAACTTAGAGAGTGCCGACAATTTTCCAATGTAAAGTGAATTGGAGCCAGAGTCAACGGAGATGGAAGCGCACACATGCTCACTTCTTATTTGGAACATGGAGGCTTAGCTACGTCTATTTATATATACAGTCTATGGATGATCATTTTATCATTCTTTGTGGATAAATTTTACATTAGGATAAATTATTTTTAGTAAGTTAAGGTGTGTAGCAATCTCACTTAAACCTCGCCTTTGAGAGTTAAAACGTTATATAAAACAGATGCATTATTACTATCTAATGAATATAATCAATTACATTAGACAACTTTACATGTGGCTATATCATCCAAGGTGATGAACCACTGCTTTATTGAAATCCCACTGACCATGTTTTTCATTCCCACCCTGCTTCACATTTACACACCTAATATATTCACATTCACATCTTTATTTATTACACAATTCCACCATCAGAAAAGAAAAAAATTTGCCTGAAGCATGCAGAAATAACTACTTTTGCCACAATACGGGAATTCCAACCTAATACATTCATGCCCTTTCCCTATTCAGTCTAATTCAATATGTTAGCCATTAGCATAAAATTGCCCGCACGGAGAGTTAGCTGCAGATGCTATATTGTAGTGGGTCCCCGTGGATGGTAAGAAAAGCACGTTGTGTGGGCTGTGTCATCTGCCACACGTACACGCCCGCTGACATGTGACCGAACAAATGGCCGTGATTTGTTAATGTACATTCATCTATCTGCGCTGGAGTGCCTGTATACGTAGGTCATTACTATAGTGTGTAATGGGCGGTGGGGGGGTGGCTATAGGGGAGGGGGGTTACGGTGCTTTCCACACGAGCGGGGCTGTCACTGGGCATCCGTCAGCGAGATGCAGAGACAGCGGGAGCGGGATTATTATTATACGACATAACATTACAGAAGGAGTGCAAGGAGGCAGCGGAGGGAAAGGTTTGGGCATTTTAATGGGAGTGTTGTGAGAATTACATGGGCGGATTCATATATCGGTCGTGCAATCGCATCTTGGCCTCCTATACATGTTGGGATGATTATAACAGTGACGTGCTTTTGTCTAAGGCAATTGTTTTGTGTTTTTTTTTTTTTTTTTTTTTTACAGTAGATTCATGGTTAGCGCTTTAACTCCATATTTAATAGCCTCAATAAAACATGAATAAAGATTCATAACAGACAAATAGTTAGGCTTAATAACTACTTAATTAATACGCTTACTCCTAACCCCTAAATAAATGGTGCTGTACCTGATATTTACTGACTTAAAAACATGAAAACAGAACTGGCTCAATTTAAACAGTTTGTAGTGGGTCAAAGTTATTCTTTACTTACCTTATGCATTCAGGGCATCCTAATTATACACCCTGATGAAGTGGTTTTCACAACAATCAGAGACCAGAGTAGAGTTTTCCTCTAATGGTAAGGCAAACAACAACTAGCATGCTAATGCACACTTCCTGATTTTCAGACAATAAAACGCTTTATAATTAGATGCAGACTGCACACAGTGGACTTATTTTGACCTCAAGAGCCCCTTATACAATACATCTGTACCTGAGTTTTCTCAAATACATGGGAAAACTGGGCCTTTAATTAAGTAATTACTAACCCTAAACCATTCTTAATGAACCATTTGCTCACTATGACAATTAAAAATATAATGTATTCACCTACTACAACCAAATGCATTGTTGTTCATTGTACGCTTTTAATGTAATGCAATTCAAATCATAACACTCCCAATTTTAGTAACACAGACAGCTCCATATGTGGTTAAGTTGGGCAATCACATGTCCTCAGTGCCATTATAACTGTCACATTTGATCTACTGTGACATTTGTTATTGTACAAAATACAATAGGCTATAGTGGGGTTTTTTTGTAATATGTGCTGCATATGCACTTCTGATTCTTCAGGGAGTGACATGGCTATAGCATCTTATGTTGTTCAGTCACGCAATCACACAACAAGTACACAACAATCCCAGACCTTGTATGTCTCTGTATATATAGAGTAAATGGGATATCTATATTGTCATAGTACATTCGTGTTATCGTGGACACCAACAGCCCTAAAATGAGATTTTTAACATACTAGAAAACTCTACTTTCCATTGCAAAATAATTTATGAAGAAGGCAAGTCACCTTCCTGAAAGTTAAAACCATACTTTGGAATTTTCTGGTGGTAGATAAGTTACTTTATTATAGCCACTCATGAAATGAGTCTCGGACTATTTCCAAACGAGCTCTGGTGTGGTTCTCTTATGGTCTGAATACACACAGCCTCGATTTGAAACAAACACAGAAAACATGAGCCTTTTTGGGCTTGACAAGCTACTGTCAGGACGAAGAGACGCCCATAGACTGTATATATAAATGGACATAGCTAACCTGCTAGCCGCCGTGTTGCAAATAGGAAGTGAGCGTGGGCCCTCTTCCAGCTCCATCAACTCTGGCTCCAATTCACTTTCTATTGAAAAACTGTCGCCACTTTCTCGGCAGTTGTGGTGAGTTTCTTCGGCTCCAAATTTCGCCCCATAATTGCTAACCTCGATGAGTTTCATTTGACTGGAGCCAAATGCTATGGGTGACGTCACACTCCCTTAGTCCACTTCTATCTACAGTCTATGGTCTGTTCTGAGGGCCCATGGTCAAAGGGCGCACTCACCACGAGCCTCGATGGTGTGTGGACCCATTTGTCAAATTACACAACCTTAAATACAAATGCATAAGAGGCCTGGGTATTTCTGGAAACATTCCTCACATAGGCCATTTGTTAAATGTGGAGGTCTATTCTGGCCCTTTCCTTGTAACATCAAATAATGCACTTTCATGCCCACAGTGTAAAGGCTGCATAATGCACAAAATAGCTAAACACTATAAATAAATACTTTATATTTTTTACCGTTATGAATATTGAGCAAAAGCAGGAACAGGACACAAACCAATAAACTCCTGACAGTGACTCCAGATCCTGAAGCTGGCTGGTGTTTAGACTATTTGAATCTATGTGTCCAGAATGAAATTAATATCTCCAGAAAAGTTTGAAGAACTCCACAAGGATGTTATTCAGCCGTGCACTGCTGCTGAACGTCCGTCCCAGTTAAAGAGCGAGCAGTCCATCATGTTGGCGCTAGGTTAAAGCCAAACGGCGCGGGTAATCGTCTGGAGGGAGGGTCTGATTCAACTGAATGGGAACCACGTGCTCCCGTGCGCACTTGGTCTGTGGTTTTCCGCTGGCACAGACACCTGCCGCCCCACCACAAGCTGCTGTGTTCCGTCTGAATCTCAGCTACTTCCTCTGGTTTGGGCAATGTCGGTTTGGACCTGCGTAGCTTATACTTCAATGCTGACACATTGACAAACTGCACGCCATGAACTGCATCCAGACATTTGTCTCTTTGATCAATAAAAATACAAAATAATGGGCTGCTACTTTATAATTTTCTTCTTCTTTTATTCACATTTATCAAAGCCTAATGAAAGCTGTACTGGCCTCCGAAATGAAAAACATGTTCTTTTTGCTAACTTGGTGACAATTATCTAAGAAGTATTTATTCAGGGTTGCTGTTATATGTTTAAATACAGTATGTATCAGTACCATTATATAACCAACCAATATGATCAAATCCCCTAAGGGAGTAATTACTTAAACAAAAATTGCCACAACAATTATGTGCGATACACTTAAAGAATGTCGCACGCTGTTTTGTCTAGATTGGCTTTACCAGACTCATTAGCTCAGCAGGGTTACAGTGGAGTCTAATAAAATGTCACAAGAGAATAAATTAGTATAGCATTTTTAATCAATTTGTGGAAATACAAAGCAGTAACATAAATTTTAGAAATAAATAAATAACAACTTTGACGCAAATGGCAGTTTCAATACTGTGCTGTGGTTCAAGAATGTTGTATTTATGTGTAAGTCTTACAGCATCACAACAAAAAAGTATTATAGTAGTAGCAGTATTTACAGTAGTATTAAGTAGATCTGACTACACAGTTGCTGTAACTTTTTGGTGGAAGGTCCGCCACCTACGTGATGCTAGTGCTTTGCCTAGAATGTCCCACAGTATGCCTTTAAACTTGTCTATCGCCAGGCCAAGTTACCGGTAAGATCTGTGGAGAGGTAGCCCTGCTCACAGTGCAATTGAATAAATGAAAGATGGATAAATTAATGCCATACTGTGGAACATTCCAGGCAATGCAATAACATCTTCATGGAGACAAATAGTTGGGGCACAGAATAGTGTAGAGTATAGTTAAAAGTTATTAACTATACTAATTGCATTTAAATGTGTTCTTACCCAAACCAAACAAAAAGTCCAGAATTTCAGTCCAACTTTTTGCAACTTTTTAATAACTTTCAAAATTGGTCAAACTTTCAAGATTAACTAAGTTCACTCGGGAGAGTCCTTGCTAATTCCTCCACTCTCTTTCTTCACTTTTTTCTTTTTTACTTTTTGCCCTTTCCTCGTTCGCCGCCACAGGTTCATAACTCATGTTTTAGTGCCCGTCTTGCAGTGACCACCTTCCACTCAACAGCGCCATTAAGCAGCCAGATTAATGCGCCTATTAAAACGCAGGCGCAGACTCCACAGGCACTCATCAGAGACAGTATATATGAGTGGCCGTATCGAGGATTTGATGAAGTCAGACTTTCGGAGCGACGATAAATCTGTTAAAAGAGTCATCCAATGTCCATCTATCACAAGTGCGGGGTGACAGGGGGGAGTGAAGGGGGCTGGGGTGGGGGGTAAATGCAGTGAACATACAGGGCCTAGAGATGTCTCTGTTTAAAAGCCCTGTACTCTGAGCAAAATGTGTCTTGCCCCAGTGTAAATGTATTGTATAATAGGCTCTATAGGTCAAAATGTAACCTGAGTGCTGTCTGCTTCTAATTATAAATCGTTTTATTGTCCGATAATCAGGAAGTGCGCTGTTAGCATGCTAGTTGTTGCTAACTTTATTATTACGACAAAATTCCGCTCTAATTTCTGCAAGTTTCTAAAAATGCTTATAAACTCATTGCAGTGGATAATAATCAGAATGCATAATGGAAGTGAGGAATAACTTTGGACCACTATAAACTACTTTTTAATGTTTTTAAGACAGTGAAATCAGGTACAGTGCCTTTTAAACAAGGGTGTGAAAAAGTGTTTTCATTATATCGTTATTATGCTTTGTTTTTTAGGTGCTTTCTACTTTTAGTCTTTAGGGGAAAGTGTCTTGCTCAGGGACACAACGACAGGCGGATTGTTGCGTCCCAGCGGGTATATCCTGGTGGGTATGAAAAAATTGTTTTCATTATATTGTTTTTTATGCTTTGTTTTTGGGTACTTTCTTTCTTTGTGTCTTGCTTTAGGACACAATAATAGCTGGTAATCTAGGTTAAGTTTCTTTAAGGTAAAGTGTGAGTTGCTCAGGGACACAACAACAACAGTAGCTTCTGAGTGGATTCAAACTGGCAACCATTTACAGTCCAGCCACTCCGATTTGACCCTCCTGTCCAAGATCTTTTGGTTATAAGTTGTGTAAATTCTTTAAACTGTGTGCTTTTTTGGGCAAATTTGGCAAATTTGAAGATCAGAAATGTAATGTAAGATATTAAAGTCAAGGTTAATGATAACTGTATACATTGGTAGCATATACTCTTAGCAGAACACTAACCAGATATTACATTTCAGAAGCCAAATTTTACATGAACAAATGCTTTGATTAGCTCTTTGTTAGACCTATTCATTTTCTATAAAAGGGTTCAAACACATGAAAAACCTTACTGACGTTGATGAGTTCATACCATGCAGTTTCACATTCTGCATAGCGTTGTAAAAGGGCCGTGAGGTGACATTACTCATAATTACATCGGAAACCTTTGCCCTTTTTTTGTCGATAAAACGCTGGGAGCCAAATTCTGGTCAATGCCACAGAAAATCCACACTCTCCACATACGCACAGTTCATTTTAGTTTCAGTTCGTGGCAATCTGCCCAATAGATGTTACATCTGATAAGTGAAAATTCAGTTTCTCTGGGTTAAGAGTTGTTGATTGACAGACAAATAAACAATTGAACTTTGGCCTAAACTCGGCAAAATAAAGAATGACTTGGCAACGCTAAATTTTCCAAGTCCCTGATGTTTTGATATATTTATTTAGCCTTACTGGTTGCTAACAACTCGCAAGCAAAAAGATACAATTACACAATCACACAATTACACTACTTCATAACTCAAAGTGCATTTCTTTTCTATTTTATTAGCTAAAAGTGGTGTATGTATCTTTTTTAACTGTCACTGTCTGTTGTGGCGTCTATAAGGAGATATGTAATTGTAAAATTGATTATTCTTCATATCAGTAGCTACAATTGGTGTAAACCGTAAGCTTGCTTTTATTTTAGCAGGACCTGCTAAGAGTTGCTAAAGCTAAATTGCATGTTATATAATGTTATGTTTTCAACTGTAAGAAAACAAAACTATTATAGAGTTATTTCAAAGGCCTAGCAGTCCTGAGCGATGAGGGCTAGCACTTAAAGATGAAAATAAATCAATTGCTGCTAGCCGTGTTCTCACAGACCTGAGACCTTATGGTAAGCTAGGTCACCGCTGGCTAGGTTTGAAATATGGTCCTTATAAAAGGCTTTAGCTATTTTCTTTCAAAGATCATTCAAATAGATGTCACCAGGGTATTGTGGAATTACATACCATTTCTATGGCAGCGCAGCCTCTGTCTAAGGTCTAGCTGCTCTCAAACTGTGATATGGTTACAGACTTCTACTGCAATGCTAGTTATTAGATAATTAGAGTAGCCTATTACTATGCACAAGTGTAAGTTCAAATAATGTGTGTTGGAAATCATTTAGAGCCTAAAATGTCAATATAAAACATTACAGCAGAGGATGCAAGGACTTATTAAAGAACACTGTACCTTTAATAAGACTTGGAAGATTATTTTTGGGTCTGTGTCACAATGCAATGTGATATTTTTCAGGTTATAGTGGTAGAATCTCTTCAATTTGTGGTAAAAATACTTCCTGATCAAATGGGCCAGTTTAGATGGAGGCATGAGGCCCAACAAAAATTGGTCCGAGGGCCGCATTTGGCCCCTGGGCCGTAGTTTGGACAGCCCTGCTTTAGATCCTTCAAAGTTTAGTTAGTAACTAGAAGTTTGAAGTTAGTTAAATTGGCTTACTCCAGTTTTAAACCATTTGCAGATCCTTGAACGTGACCTGATTAGACACAATATCGCCTACATTCTACACATTGACATTATATCAGATTTGCTGTTCGAAAGATATACAAATTGGAATAGCTTTAACTTAATAAACAAAATAAATACACAATACAGGTGTAGTTGTTCTTGTTGCTGATGTTATTTAGAAAAAACTGAATATTTGTCCTCAAAAGATGAATGGACTGATCTCCAGATTGGGATGCCTGCACACTGGGGGCTGAATGGTGAGGAGTAGTGAGTGGGAGAGTTCATTCAAGGCTGGAGCTGTCTTGAAGCGTCACTCGAGCGGAATGCTAAAGTCAGCGCTGAATCCTGACCTATTTCCGTCGAGCTGACACACACATGCACCGACGCACGCAGCTAACCCCTGTCTGCCTTCAGCCATATCACTCCAACGTTAGCTTTAGCGCTAATAGTGGCCTGTGGTTATTAATCGACTTAAACGCAAAGTGATGACTAAATGGAATGCTCTTAGCTACGGTTTGCAAATTATATCAGTTCATCTAATATAGTTTATAGACCGATCTAAAGGATTTTCTGTCATCGCTGACTATGTAAGGTTCTAGAGGTGGAACACAGAAAGTTAACACTATACTTCGGAACATTCTCCATGGAGGTTTTATGTGATACTGTAGAACATTATAGCCAAAGAAACAACATTTCCATGAAAACAAGCAAGAGATGGCGCTCCTCCAGATGAAATAAGAGTCAGGTTTGTGGAGATGCAAGCCTGCTGATGGTAAGGATGCATTTTTCATTTTTTTTAAGGAAAAAATTTACATACTGTGGCTTTAACTATTACTTACTTACTATAACATATACCATCACAGTGTGGGCAATTTACTGTTACTTTTTAAAATTATTCACTACTAACTACATAAGATTTTCAAAGACTACAAAAGTTTTTATTATCCTGAGTCATTGTTCTATTTTCCTGATTCATTGTTCTATTTTTTCCAATAAGGTTACATGTTTGATACGTTAAAAGAATTTGCTTACATATCTGTGTTCGCTACGTCTTTTAATGCATCTGATATTATTAATTTTAGTTTTAATGCTGTATTGACATGATTCATGCTTATGTAGCCTCATCCTGATGTCTAAAATGTGTTAAAAATAGCAACTATAATAAAGTTAGCTTTTTTATCTTACCCAGCTAACCCCGACCATTCGCCCTCGCACTTTTTAACGTTAGCTTTAGTGCTTATAACAATGTGTAGCAAAATTAATACCACACAAACCGCTAATGCTAAGTGCGCGCTCTTCACTATTATGGCTTGAAAGACTCTCATTGTAATTTGTTCGCCGTTAGCGTCATGAATATTCATAAACCCAAATGCTAACTCTTCCCGTGACCCGCGTCTGTGCGTCGACAATAGACAGTAGGCACGCTATTCTCATATCTTTGTCTGGGCTCAACTTGACACCGTTAGCGCACACCTCGACAACAGACAAGGCAAATCAAAACCTAGCTAAAAAGAAAACCGCCATTTCTAACTGGCTTTTTCAAGTCGGATCAAAGCGTAATTACGGACGTGCGTAATGAGAATGAATGCTAGTGCCAGAAAAAGACTACGCGGTGATGGATGCCGAACATCACCGGAACATGACTGAACCAGGCGGAGGACAGTGCGCATTAGCTGTGATTGATGGTTGATGGGGATGATGTAGTGGAGCCTTATGCTAATTTGCACCCTTGTTGGTTGAGTAATGTTACTAATAATGTTACTTAAACTAATTGAATAAGGGGACTTGTTTGTTCAATGCCCGCTATGCTAGATAAGGAGTTAGGATAGTGTAGGATCGCTGGTGATAAATTGTGATATACTTGTGGCTGATATGAAATTTGTAGTATTCTGATCTTAAACAGTTATTTTACTTCTATGGGGTATTAATCGCTAACACATACAATATTTCGATCACTATGTTACCTTTTATTGTTTTGAAATAGCTATATTTGTCGAAAACAATATATGAACATGTCTCAGGTCTTCCCTCTCTTTGCTCTCCCCACTAAGTCGCTCCCCCTTCAGAGCGAACACAATCAGCGTGCACCCCACTAATCAAACTACTGCACATCGCATCAGGTTTGTCAGAATATTGTGTTTTATCATTTTTTTCATTGGATTGTTGCGTAGGAGCATGGGTGACATAGTCTTGTGGGCTGAGCATTGGATAGAATCTTACAGCTAACCATAAGAAGGGTTCGAATAGGGCCCAGAAGAGATCACTAAATTTCTGAAACATGCATGGATGATAGAAAACTCAAAGAAATCGATTTTACATAATACCCTCTCTTTAAATACTAACTGTAGGCACTCTGCAGAGGCTGAAAACCCTATTAATTTTATTTTTTTTTTTTTCTTATTAGGCCATATCACTCTACCATATTGGCTAATGTTAGTTTGGGCCATAAATTGCATAGCTAAAACATTTTTTGCATGTATGTAGTATCTTGGTCTATATTTAAACATTACAGATAAAATATATCAGAAAACGACAATAACACACAGCTCTACAACATATTTTATACATAAAAGGTGGGTTCAGTGTCTTGCCCAAGAAAACAATATTCAGCTATTCAATCCATCTAATAGCAAACTTTTCGTTAAATTTCACTTTCTGTGTTCAGAATTATTTAAGGTCAAATCTAGGAAAAAATCTGAATCCTACACTGAACTTAATGTACTTGTCCAAGCCTTGTCCATGTGTCAGACGGCTTTCAGAGATACAAATCAGACTATTACAAGCTACCAACGCTGTAATTTGCATGTTCTTATTTACATGTAACAGAAATCTGACATATTCACACTGTGCTCCTGTGACCACCTCCATCCGTTTGTGAGGACAAGACAAGGTTCGGCTAAACATGGAGGCGGCTCTGCACAGCCCCTTATGTCCTTATGACGTTTACTCTCCAAGAAAATCCAAAATATCTCCACTGTGAGTGATCATTAACAGATGGCAGATGAAAAGAATTCAAATGTTTGTATTAAAGGGGCAGTATTCATTTTTTGTCATGTATAGACGTTGTTTTTCAGTGCATATATATTTTAAAAGCAGTTCTTAGGGTCAAAATGAGACTGATTTGTCTGTCTGCAACTAATTATAAAATGTTTTTATCATCTGCAAATCAAGTGCATTCCACGCTGGTAACTGGCATTTCATCCACTTGAATGTTACGAGTTCTGAACTCAGAGCGTTCCAGCTGAATTAACTCGTATGTAAACAATATGGCTAAGTCTAACCCAAAGACTAAAGAATTTTTAACGTTATACAAAAGTCTCCAACATGTTAAATAACAGAAAATGTTTACATGGTTTAAGTGGTGGTTAATCACTCACATTGCTCCAGTTTCGTCATATCGTACGTGAAGTGGGAGTCCCTCGATCATCTCCTAGTTCACACGAGTGGGAATTACCAATTTGAGCGGCGTTCCAGGGCATTTTTTTGAAGTGGGAGGTGGGAAATATCACAGTTACCAGTTTCCATAACACTGGTGCGCTGTTAGCATGCTAGTTACTTTTAGCATTAGCCTGTTTTTGCTAGCTTTTTTATTGAAAGAACAGAATGTGCAAGATGGATCTATGGATGTTTAGTTTACAATACCACAATGTCCATGGACTTTAGATTATATGGACCTGCCATTGCCAACATACGGTACTGTCATCAATCGCTCAAACTGGACTTGGGCCCTGCATATGCACTGTGGCTTTAGCAGTGAGCAATATTTATTACGACACTAAAGCCTTGGCATTTTCAGACAGATTCCAACCTCGACAAACTCAATACACTTTGCAAGCCTTTTCAGTGACATTATGACTTATTATAATTCATCCAGAAATCCATTGTAATCTGCATTATGAGAAGAGAGAGACTCTGAGAGGCACATCCTGCAATTAAGGTGGAATCAGAGCGACATCAGCGCGCGCTTGATAATGAGCCTCATCTGAATTATTAACTAGAGCTGTACCCCCTGGACTTCAACTCCCATCAGGCCGAGCGGCGCAACACAAACACATACTTCCATTTCAGCCCAGACAAAACTCACAAAGAAACATTTGCGGTGTAAGAAAAAATGAGAATAGTTTGCACGGTATCAAAAGCCTGGTATAAGTGGTGCAGAATGGGTGATGATTTATTAAAATAGTTGCAGTGAATAACGAGAGACTTGTGGGTTTGAATACTTTATGAAGTCACTATCTCATTAATCACATTAACATTAAGTCGCATTTCAGAGGCTTCAGACGATGATGTTTTCTGCCTGGATTTACAGCGACTCCAATCTGGCATCTGTGTTTTTAAAAGCAAGGAAGGCTGACTCGAATGTCTGGAATGTTCCACAGTATTGCATTAACTTATCTCTATGGATAAAGCACCAGATGTAGTCACAGGTCGGCTCTTTGAAGAGGCAAGCCCACTCACAGTTAGAGAGGATGTTAGTGGATAAATGCAAGTTTAAAGGGCCCATATTGTGCTGTTTTTTGATTTATGTTATAAAGCTGTTTCCTCATAAAAAAAAATTAAAATGACATCATGACATCACAAGGTGGAACAGAGCATTTTGAGCTTTGGAGATGCAGACAGCTTAAAATATAGCATTGCATAAAGTGAATGAAACAAAATACAACTCCAGGTATGTTTTGGATGAGGTAACAGCATTCTAACATGTCTCAATTTTTCATAATATTGGACTTTTAATGTGTTTTTAATGCCAGGTAAAGCAATAACATCTCCGTGGAGACAAGCAAGCAAGTTACATAGTGCTTTTAATAACTATAACTATTCCCCACAGTGGCTCATGGTTGAAGTTTCCAGTTTTATATGAAACTTGGCAGGTCTAGTCAGTCAACAGTTGAGCACAGGAGGGAGCAATGTCAAAAACCATGTATTTAACAACTCATTTAATAACTTTTCACACTCTGCTGAGAAAAAAGTTTTGTTTTTTTTGGTTAAATATTGGCAAAAATGCAACCATTACTCAGAGGTATTACATTCAAGGCAAATTTAAAGAGGCTATTCAAAAGTGTACAAACAAGGTCCTGTAAATTGTACTGACAGCTCAAATGCAGCTTTTGGCATGTGTCTCAAGAGTATGAGGTATATAAAACAACAGACTGTCCATGAAGCAACACTAGTAAATCCTTGTGAACTATAACACAAATGTTAATTGAACTATAAAGAAATCAAATGAACTTATACAATTTATAGATGATGTGCAGGAATTCACAAACCCAATGATTTTTCAAAATGATCTAACCCGGTTACTATGGTGTTTCTCAAAACTATATACTTAGTGCATATTTGTGTTGTGATCCACCTACTGTCGTTCCTCCTCATGAGAACTTAAAGTGCTTGTAATTCATAGCTTGAGGTCATCTGATAGTAATCTAGAAATGTTCCTCTGTGTTTTTAAAGTCCATATACTCCACCCAGAGCCCTGAGGTCAGCTGAGTAGCTCCTGTTGGCTGTGCCCAGACCAGAGGTGACAGAGCCTTTTTCCTGTGGCAGCGCCCAGCCTTCCTCTGCCTGTCAGATTCTTTAAAGCAGTTTAAGACTAGACTGAAAACCCACCTCTTCTCCCTGCATTTAATACTAGCTAGACAGGATATATCAGTGTTTTATTGTTCTTTGCCTACGTATCATATTATCTGTGTATTTATTTTTTTGTTGATTTTTATGTGAAGCACTTTGGGCAGCTTAAGTTCTATTTAAATGTGCTATATACACTGCCTGGCCAAAAAAAAAAAAGTTGCCACCTGGATTTAACTAAGCAAATAGGTACAAGCCTCAGATTGGATAATTACTGCATGGGCGATTGAGGTCAGAATGAAAGAATGAGGTCAGCTTACCACCTGAATATACAGAATGACCAGGCTGTTCCATCAATGGATTTTTTCTTCCCTGATGGCACGGGCATATTCCAAGATGACAATGCCAGGATTCATCGGGCTTAAATAGTGAAAGAGTGGTTCAGGGAGCATGGGACATCATTTTCACACATGGATTGGCCACCACAGAGTCCAGACCTTAACCCCATTGAGGATCTTCGGGATGTGCTGGAGAAGCTTTGTGCAGCGTCAGACTCGACCATCATCAATGCAAGATCTTGGTGAAAAATTTACGCAATACTGGATAGAAATAAATCTTGTGGCATTGCAGAAGCTTATCGAAACAATACCACAGCGATTGCATGGCGTAATCAAAGCTAAAGGCGGTCCATTGAAATATTAGAGTGTGTGAAGTTATTTATTTTTTGGTGACTTTTTTTTTCGGCCAGGCAGTGTATATAAAACTGAACTGGATTGAGATTTCAAGTCTAAAACTGCACTAACTATGCAGCCAACCAACCTAACATTAGCAGCTATTGTTTTAGCCCAACTAAAACTGCTTTGCTAGCGTCAAGACATTGAATATTTACACTCACGCAAATTATTAACTCTTACACTACTTGAAATACAGAGACACAATGTCCCAAAACACTTAAACAAGCCCTATCTATGACATAAAAACATAAAAAGACACTGCAATAGATAAGAAATAAGAAAATGTGTATGTATAATTTGAATATTTTAGCTGGTTTCTCGATCCAGCCATGTAAATTTGATGAAGGTCCAACTTGGATCTTATTAGTAGGTGATGATTCATGTAACATTAAGATCATGGAGGTGTGCTCTCACTGCCGTGGCTGGACCAAGACGTGTTAGCTAAGGTCCAGCGATGACTTGTTGTTTAGTCACTGTCTGCCACTGCTGTCTGCCACCGAGCACGGAACATTCTGGAGGCGTGTCCAGAAAACACTTTGATGGCCAGCGGGGAGAGAATGTACGTACATGCTAAGATTGACTTTTTATGAGAAGCTCTAGGCGGGATTCACAAAAACAAAATCCTCCAGAACATCCGATTATAGAGACGTACAATCATGTGTGTTATATTTACTTGAGCAATGTTTGGTTTTTTCAAGGAGTACTATGTCTTTGTCTGCATTATAAGTCAGGTGTTTCATTCCAAAAATAACATACTTAAAGGTCCAAATTGGCCAAAATGGACTCTTCTGAGCTTTAAGCCTTGTTATAATGTTGTTACCTCGTCAAAAACATGCCTGGAGTTGTTTTGTTTCATTCACACCTTGCTGAGTTTGACCCTTTATTTTAAGTCTGTCTACATCTCCAAAGCTCAAAATGTTCTGGTCCAGTGTGTGATCTCTGAAGCTGTAGTTTTCAAGTTAACAGTTACCTTTTTTTACCTTTTGTTCGGTAGAGATTGGCAACTGCAAGGCCAAAATTATCCAAATGATTCTAGTGAAGGCTTAAAAACACAGCGGAGCACTTCCTGTATTACCACATGACATCACAAGGTGGAACAGAGTGTTTTCTGTTTGAGAGAAGAACTCAGCCTAAATATGCAGGGTTGGTGTGTTAAACATGTGTGAAGGAAACAAAGCACAACTCCAGGTCTGTTTTCGATGAGGAAACATTATAACAGATCAGAAAAAAGTGTAATATGGACCATTTAAGTTGTATTTTTGACGAATACTTTTTTAATCTTATTTTTTTTGTATCTTTCCATGTCACTACTACCACTACCTTTAATTATTCTTGAATACAAGTACTTAAAAAAAACACTATGTACATTTTCTGGTGGGCGGGGTCAACATTTGCTTGTCTCCATAGCGATGTTATTGCTTTTCTTGGAATGTTCCACAATACCGAATTAAACTTATTTTCATTTCTTCAATTAAATGTGTTCTTATGCCCAAAAAATGGTGTCTTTTGCATGCATTTTCAAGTACTTAATGAGGAAGTGCACTGTTAGCATGCTAGATTTTTTTTTTTTTGATGGTTAAACTCCACTCTGGTCTCTGAAAAATGCTTACAAACTCATCGCAGTAAATCATTTAGACGCTCGTAAGTGCGAGGTAAGCGAGGAATAACTTTGGACCACTCCAAACCGCTTAAAATGAATTAGTTTTGTGTTTCACATTTTAAAATAAAATCAGGAACAGAGCCTCTAAGTAACCTCACCGAGTGCTCCTTCCAAGTGTTGTGTGCTTGGAGTCTAAACTTAAGCTGGAATTTCCGCATGTACAGCCCCGGCATTTTATTGCATCTGATTTATTCCATCTGATTGAAGTGTGGAGAATATTATGTTCTATTCCAGACCATATGAGTCATGTAGACACACCCCGCCTCCACTGGCCGAGCATCCCTTGTTTACATCCAAGCACCACACGGAAGGAAGCCATGGCGGCCCACTTGCAATGCTATTTCTATATAGGCTTCTTTAAAGTCAACATATACATAAATGTCAAAATATATGTTAGATTTTATTCAGAATGTTAAATATTCTTGAGAATTTTGGTTATGTAACAGTGAAGCTTTGGAAAGAGAATTGAGAGAGACGACGTTCTTGACTCGTCTGTAAAAAGCGAAAGAATAGTTTAAAGTAAAATAGCTGATTATGAGCTCGTGGATTATATTTCTAAAAGCAGATTGCAGTGTCAAAGAATCCAATTGATCTTTGCAATTTCATCAAAATCACCTCACATCAAACTTTGGAAGTGAAATTTGACTCGCTTGGGTTATTCTGGTGGATTTTTTAAAGGAAATTGATTTCAAAGACCATGAAGGGGCCCACAATTAGCACAAGAAACATGTTTTTTGGAGTTTTTTTCTCATACTAAATCCTTTTGGCAACGGACAAAGATTTGAAAAATGGTTTGTATACTTGTTCGGTTATAACATCCTGCCTTAAACCTCCATATGGGCTTGCTAATATACAGTAAGTACAACAGCATTATCATTATAATTATGTCGTCCCTATTCAATATTCTGATGCACAAAGTCTAATTCTACATTCTTTGGGAAATTTTCAGAGATTTTATTTCAAACTCACTTTTTAATTAGAGGATATGATCTTTCAATTCAAGCGTTTTGGAAGTTAAACTGCTAATCCTTTCTTTGGGATCTAAATTATAACCTTAAATTTGAAAAACTGGGCCTACGTAAAACTCAATTTGCAAGTGGAAGTTTGTGATTGAATCCGTTTCATAATTCAAATCCCACATGATCTTTTTGAAAATCGGAGTGATTTTTTAGTAAAATGATTTTTTTTTAAGTGTATCCACAAAAAAAAAGAAAAACGCCCCAACGCCTCTGCCACTGCCATCTCTTGTTTACATCCCGTCTCCTCATTGAAGCCACGTCTGCCCACTTTCTATTCACAAGCTTTTTGTAAGTCAACTGCTCAGGCTTCCACTGATCCTCTCTCCCGGATCCAAATCTGTCTTCTCTCTCATTCACAACCTCGACAACTCTCTCCAACTGTTTTTTTTTTTTTTTTTTTTTTTCACTTTTCTTTTTTTTACCATCCAAGATCAAATGCGTTTTTACTGTGGTCTCAACAAGCACACCCCTCTTTGCTTTCCAAATTCCATCTTCCCATTTGCCGCCCCCGGTTAACCCTGCGCTAAAGCCCGCCAACTCGAGTGCTGTCTCTCCTTCTGCTGGGCCTTTGTGATAATAACAATAACTGTGTGGCGGCGCACGAGGCTTTTTGGTTGAGTCCGTGCCAGAGCAGCCTGGCACAGGGAACTCCTTTTGGTAAACCCGTTCCGCCATTTCCAAACAATTCCCCCCTCTATGACGGCGCTAAGACTTGCTATCAATGAGCGCGGCAGCATGGGGGACACCACTTCGCTCCCACTCCCACTCAATTTGGAATTTGATTCAAAGAGGTTTTTCTGGCAGAACAAATAATACCTTGTACGGCGAAATGTCTCTTCGCCTTCCCCTTTCATTTTCTAGCCTGGCAGAGTGGCTCACCTTGTTTGGATGTGGATTTCCAAAGAGGGAATGGTCGTCATATGCGAGCGCACTTCATGACAGGTCTATTGATATTTTGATGCTGATGTCATCAACATTCCCTTGGGGGGGTGATGCTAACTGGAAGCACTGCTCCTAGAGTGACCATAGATCCCTATTTACCTGGAACAGTTTCAGTTTTGAGCTTCGTGTCCCCTGTCCCAGCAGATTTTTCCAAAACCATTAATTTGTCCCAGATTTATACAAGACATGTCCCAGGTGTCCCTATTTTTTATCTATCTGATACCAGCCAATGGTAAAAAGGGGAATATATTGTCATTTGTTTAGCCAAAATACAGAAAATCGCACTTGAAAATGAGCCGACAGAAGTCCCTCAGATTCTGACTGACAAAAGTGAGTCGAGAATGGACAAGGTTACTCGTTCTTTTCACAGTTTTATTCATACCAACCATCTAAACCCAGGTCTGTCCCACTTTTGAATTCTGAAAATCTGGTCCCAAACCTGCTCTGTCTGAAGCTCTGTTATTCAAGTAAAATTTCAATCTGAGCTTTGTTTTAACAAAATCTCACCATTAAGAACTGACTTAGTTGGAACAAGAGAGATGTGTTCAGTTTAAGTCTCTCTCAAATAACATTACAGTCACAAGCTAGTTAGCATTAGTACTGTTTTTCAGTTCAGTTTCAGATGGAGGTTTCTATGGGAGATTCATTATTTTTGGGAAGGATAAATATACAGATTTATGATACACAAATGTTGAACCTCATCATTATTTGTTAGGCTCGACCCCACAAACCTGTCGTAATGATCTTATGACTTAAAGTTAAATGACAGCAGTCTCGTCTTTGGGTTGAATAATGGCACCACTTTCTGAAGATACTATGAAAAAGTCATTTTTCTTTTGTGAACAAATCTGTAATCTGACAGTTAAACAGCGTATTCCACCACAGACTCCTGACCTGTCTCCAGCTCAGTTTATAGTGATTCTAAAATGTTGTGATGTCATGTGAACCAAACCTATTGTAAAACTCTACAGACAGATTACAGAGACACACAAGAAGAGATCCACTTTGCTGCTGGTAATTAAGGATGCAGACAAGTGGAAATCAAGTTAAGTTGCTAGATTAGCCCTTGTATCTTTGGAGTGATACAGAGGAGTGTAAGAGCTTGGCACTCTCACTTTTAATAGACCAGTTCAGCTAGCTTAAACAAGATTAACTGGATATGATATCTACACTCGAGACACCTAATGTCCTCTGTGGAACCGTCGTGGTGAAGTTTGGTTGTCTGAATCGATATTTTGTAACCTTGATCTTTTTTTTTTTTTTTTTTAGAATGCAGCTACACAGATGTTTGATCAAAATGAGAGACTTACAAAAAAATTGCATATAATTATAGAGTGTTTTATTGTCAGAGAATCAGGAAGTACACTGTTAGCATGCAGTTGTTGTTGATGTAGCTACATTACTGTGAGTGCAGTGGATGCAGTGAATAATTGGGATGCATTAGGAAAGTGAGGAATAACTGCAAACTCTTTAAAATTAGTGTTTTTGTTTAAGGTTTCTGAATTTAGTTTGTGTGTCTATTGGTTTAGCTGTAATGGTCACAATTACGTAATGATTGTATTAACTCCTTGGATTTGAAAGGCATCTATAGTGTATTAGATAGCGTTATTCCTACATATTACCCTGGAGCTATTGAGGCGAACACAGCAGCCAATCACATTAACACAATGATACACAGTGAAGTGTCTTGCCCAGGGACACAACAACGATATGCAGGCCAACCTTAGCAGACGTTCGCTTCCACTGAGCCAATCCAGCATCGGTCTATATGTTTACACTACAGTCTGTGATATTTTACATATAGATGATTTTGTAAGTTCAGGTCAGTGTAAGGAGTAAACGTAATACATGTAAAACTTATAAATATAAAGTTGTAATTAGAGCGTGCATCACATTACAAAACTTGAACAGACAGAGAATGACTGCGGCTGAGAGAAACTAATTTCAACATACATCATCTAATTAACAGGCCGGAGGCTTTATAACACACTGGTCAGAGTTCTGTAAGTGCATTTCACATAAGATTGGATTAGATAACTAGGCTAAGCAAATGGAAAATACTTATTCATACACTATTAAACTACTATTATTCCATATCTAAAGCCATTGCCAATAGAGGACATCAGACCACATAATCCGAGCATTCAAATGGAAAGTGAAAGTGAGGCACAAGAATATGTTTACCAATGGGATTAAACGATTCCTAGACGAGCGTCCATTTGTTTTAAATATATGACTGGCTGCAAACTACATTTTCAAAGCCTAAAAAAACAAATTTCTTTATTTAAAATTATAAATCTTCACTTAGAATAAAACTACTTATAAATTAATAGGAGAAATCTTGAAAGAAAAACATTTTTTTTAAGAAACATGTTGGACAAGCCCTTATTTGTCTTAACTATATGCCTAGATACAAACTATATGTTCCGAAGCCGCCCAAAAAACTTAAATTCCTTTATTTAAAATACAGAAATAGAAACTTTATAAGCTTTATAAATTAAGCAGTTGTGCCAACATGCTTAGGAAAAAAGTACATTTAGAGAACATGCTGGACGAGACCCCAAATATACATATATATTGTAAGATGTATTAGGATATGCAGTAATCGATATATTGCAGATGATATCACTGATTTTTAAGAACCAAATATTAAATCACTGCATGCACAAACTTATTATGAAATACATGCATTCTAATTGTAGTAGCCGAGAGTTGGAAGAAAAAGCATGAGGTTGTATTGTGTATTTAGCTTCAGTACGGGACCTGGGGACATGAACCTTCAAGGCATCGTGATGGTATTGTCCATTCCAGTCTAATCCAGTCTGGTCTAGTCTGGCTATGCTTCTGTTGTAGGGAGTATTATACCTCTGACACCACTTAGCTGAGTTGGCACAGCTCAGAAAGACAATTTTTCTATCACTAATCATCCAACCAGTGAATATGTCAAATGTTCTGCATAAACTCATTTCCTCCCTCTAGACAAGCAACACAATTGTAGCACTGTCACTAAATCATTTTGCCAAGATGCCAAAAAGTACAGCAGTCCATGAGCCAATGCTGTATATCACCAAACGTGGTAGCTATAGACACACCGATATTTCAGTAAATACTATAATAACTTATCGTTCAATATATGTTTGATGGAACAATCTTTTCTGGGGGTATTTATCGTAGGTACCACTACTTTTTGTTATTTTTCATGTTCTACGATCAGATTTAAGCTGTAGAAGGTTCAAAAAGTAACTTAGATCATTCTACTTTAGGGTTATGGTGTCAGTGCCATAAACCAGTTTCAATATTATATTATCATCTATACTTTCTTAGCCACATACTGTACTTCAAAATTAGTTATCATGACAGGCCTCTTTAAGAATTACATATATTTCTATACATCCAATAGTGCAGAATAAAGTATAACTTCAACCGCTGTTAATAAAAAACACTGCATATCAATTCTTTTATAAACAAAGCGGCTTTATGTAACCAAATGGTGGCTTTCACATGTTTTGCGCGGTGCTCGTGTGGTGCCAGTGCGCTCCTACCTGCCGGCTGGACTGTGGACCGGCTCTGCATCAGGCCCACGCAAACTGCCCTCCCTCCCCTCGCTCATCCCTCCCCTCCCTTCCCTCCCGCTGCTCCCTGTCCTCCTACAGAACTCCACTCTCTCCACCTCCAATAACAAACACGGACACTGCACTTGACCACAATTACCCCGCGAATAGTCAGCGGTGAAAGTTACTCAGTGAGAAGGATTAGGTAACTCTTGGTCTAGGGCGACAGTAGAGCAGGAGGGTTCGCGTTATCGATTTTCCAGTGGGCTGCGGATGGCGTTGCAGTGTTCTATAAGCGTGTGGTGTTTAATTGCAATGGGTGGATTTAGAAATGTGTTAATATGCAGATTATGTGGTGTGGTAGGGTAAATATAGCTCGGTCTACAAAGCATTTATTTATTTATTTTGTGTGTGTGTGTAATTGTTGAGTTTCAGATGACATCACAGCATTCTATGGGCCAATGTTTAATACAGATGGGAACAGCTAAAATTAATAAATGGTAAATGGTAAATGGTCACATTTTTATATAGCGCTTTTCCACATTCAAGGCACTCAAAGCACTTGTTGCCTGTTTCCATCTGCAATCCTCGGACTGGTGGATCTGACTGCTCGACCAGTGATGTTATACAGTGGTCCCTCGTTTATCGCGGGGGTTGCGTTCTAAAAATAACCCATAACAGGCGAAATCCACGAAGTAGGCAGCTTCTTTTTTTTTTTTTTATTTTTTATTATTATATATGTTTTAAGGCTGTAAAACGCCTCACCACACACTTTATACACTTTTCTCACACAGGCATTAACATTTTCTCACATTTCTCTCTTGTTTAAACACTCTCAAAGTTCAAATCTTCGTACATTATATCCCCTTTAAATGTGTTGCTCACGTGCCACTGCTCCAGCGGTATCTGTCGAGGCCTCTCTTCGTGCACAGAAACACTTAAGTCCAAAGCATTTCTGAAATTTGTTGATGCAGAACGTTTCATCGACATCGTGGGTTTTGTCGGGGAGAAAACTTTCAAACATACAGCACTTCAGAGTCACACTTCTCTCTCTACTTTTAAATCTGCTCTTAAAACGCACTTTTTCTCATTAGCTTTTTACTGATATGTTGTTTTAAAGTGTACATTATGTAGTTATTTATTCGTATTTATCTGTTTTATATCTGTGTTTTTAAAATGTCTGTTGTGTACTGCACTCTGGTCAACATTGTTGTTTTTAAAGTGCAATAGAAATAAAATTGGATTGGATTGGATGGATTGGATTGGACTGCAATCGAACATTTATGTAAATTTGGCTGAACACATTCTGTACTGTACAGGAGAAATGGTCCGGAGGAGACTGATGGACAATGGTCTACAGTCCCTCAGCCAATCAGGACGCAGAACACAATGCACATTTAAACACTATTAAAAAACATGCAAAATTGCACAAATAAAAAATCCACGAAACAGCGAGACCGCAAAAGGTGAACTGAAAAATAGCAAGGGAGAGAGCCAGATTCGAACCATCAACCTTTAGCTCAGTGGATCTGACACTCTGAGCTACTGTCGCCCCATGGTTCAAATGGTTAAAATACAGGTTTGTGTTGTAATGCAGTGAGTTTTTGGGTCTAGTCACTAACAGAAATGATCAGGTTCAACATTTGTGCATTTACCTTTTGGATACTTCATGACAAAGTACAATATGATCAATAGAGAAAACTGGCCCCCATCTGGGAGTATGACATCATCACATTTTAGAATCTGAAACCCACCAGTTGCCATAGCGATTAACGACTCAAAACAAAATATCCTATCTTTTCAAAAATGTTGAATAATGATACTTTGCAGCTAATGTCATCAACTTTCCATGGGGGTGTGAAGCTAACTAGAAGCACCACTCTGTCTAAAGCTGTTACTTAAGACTTAATGAGTTTTATTTTAACACAATCTGACCAGAAAGAGCTGACTACAACAGGTAAGATGATTTGTGCTTAAACAAGTCTCTCACATAAAATTACAGACACAAGCTAGCTAGCGTTAGGCAGCGCTTTTTCAGTTAGTCACGCTCACCTTTGTTGTTGAAAATCCAACGCCTAAACAGGACCATGAGCGCTCGAACTCGTCACAGGCTCCTGAAAATGTGTTGTTTAACTCCATTTTGTATTTTTCCTTGAGTTTCAGACTATTTTAAAACTTTTTTGACTGTGTTTGCTAATGAGTGTATTGTGTCTCCACGGCAACTGCTGAACATTCCACCAGTAGACATGCATACAGAGCACCCCCAGCATGATATGACTGCAAAGCATCAATAGAAGAAAGCTGGAACCCATGAATAGCTGTGTTGTGTTTTAATAAGACCAAATTCACTGTAATTCTATGATCATTTTATAAACTGAAAAGAACCACATACTTTGGTAGACTAAACACATCTTTTGGAGGTAGTATAAACTGAAATATCTAAGAAACATGTCACAATTTTGCTTGTAACATGTAATATAATCATGAAAAACATCTGAACATATCCTCCTGCCCATAAAGTTACCAAATTCCATTAGTGCACGATCACAGAGGGACAGATGTGTGTATAGAGATCTATATTAATAAAGAAATGTCTCTGAAATGAGACTATTTCAACTCTTTGGCAGAGACAACAAACATCTGCATACTCCATATTGTATAATTTGATTGGTCTTCTCGTGGCTTAAGATGCATTTACATAATACAATAGGTATTCAGAAAGAAATTTGGATTGGAAGATTATTTTCCATACAATCTCCCTAATACATATATGTTTGATATTTTCTATGCCATGTCTGCAAATTAAAAAAACAAGGCCCTGTACTCATTTTTTTCCATATATTTGAGCAAAATTGGCCTTGCCCAAGTATAGACGGAGCAAATATGTCCGCTCTGTACTGCCTGCAGCTTATTATAAAGCATTTTTACTGTCCCATAATTAGGAAGTGCACGTTAGCATGTTGTTGTTAGCTTTACCGTGACAAAACTCCATTTTAGTCTCTGAAAGTTGTGAAAAGTGCTTATAAACTCATCACTGTGAATAATTAGGATGCTCGGTAAGTGAGTGATAACTTTAAAATGAACTTGTTCTGTTTTTCACATTTTTAAGACAGTAAAAATCTGGTATTAATTAATCACCATGACAACAACTATGTACAAATCACCATTCTTTCGTGTACACAGCCCAGAGCAGTTAAACGGGGATGGATGCTGCTGCCATGGAACAATTAGGTGTAACATTTGATTCCCACGTTTCATTATTGCATTAACGTTGTTCACACTTGACTAACTTATAATTGACTGATACGACAATTTGAAATAAAATTATTGTACAAAGTCATATTGCATTGTGGCTTTGTTTGCAATATAAGTAGACCTAATTATAAAGTCAAACTGTGAAATTTCGTTATCCACTCATTAACCGAATAACATGCAAGTGTCCAGGAAAACCAAAATGCTGTTAGAAAGGCACTATCAAAATGTTATAAACAGAAAATAATAGTTTAGTATGTAGGCCTCGACTAGAATGATCCACAGTATGGCATTAAACTCACCTATCTCCAGTGAAACAAGCGGGTGACCCACCAAGCTAAGTTACAGGTCAGATCTGCGGAGAGGCGATCTCGCTCACAGTAAGAATACATGTTTTTTGAGATACATTGGAGCAATAAAATAAAATACATACATACTGTGGATCACTCTATGCAAGGTAATGACATCTCCATGGAAACAAACACATGGCTCAACCCCTACCAGAAAAGTTGCACAGTGAATCTTTAAATATAATCTAAAAATAATAATAAAGTAATGGTCTTAGTTATTTTTGGAAACTCCAGTTTGCAGTGCATTTTGGTTTTGCGTCAATCCGGTACACATTCCATACACAAACAAGAAAAAGTGTTTTGCCAGAGGACATAATGTCAGTAGGCAACGCTTCAAGCTATTCTCATCTTTTTGCAATGTATCAAATGTGCTTTTTAATTCAACAGGCATAACCAATAACATGCCAACTGGATCCAAGACTGGAAACAGCTGTTGCTAATAATGCCTACATTGTTTTCCAAAATGTTTCGCACATGACTGCCAAACTCTGCATTCTTAATCTTTTTAGAGTAACAATAAAAACGTTTAAAAAAATAAATTTAGCTGCGCGAACCATATTGGAAACTGAAATGATTACAACTCCTAGTGCCCCTTTTGGCAATCAGAACAGCTCTAATTGTATGCTATTAGGCCTCTACCCAATTTTTCCCATATATTTGAGTTAAATTTGCCTTGCCTCAGTACAGATATATTGTATAAGCATCTCTCGGCATCAAAATAAGTTAATTGTGTACTGTCTGCATCTAAGTGTAAAGTTTTTTATTATTCGAGAATCAGGAGGTGTGCTGTTAGCGTGCTGGGTGTTGCTAATATTACCATGGTGGAAAACTCTCCTGAAAGTTGTGAAAAGTGCTTATAAACTCATCGTGGTGAGTGATTAGGATGCTCGGAATGCATAAGGTTAGTGAGGAATAAATATGGATCACTTTAAAGAGATGGTATTGTGCAAAATTTTGAGCTTCTGGAGCTTTCAGTCATGTTATAATGTTGTTCCCTCATCAAAAACATGCCTGAAGTGGTTTTATATGTCATTCTTATGTCATGTGTTTGAGTAATCATGTGATCTGTCCAATGCTCAGCCCACAAGCCTACGTCACCCATGCTCCAGCACAACAATTTTACATAAATACAGAATACAAAACAATACACTACAACTTCACAAACCTGATGCGATGTGCAATAATGCGATTGTTGGGGTTTTTTTTTAATGCATGCTGATTGTGCTGTGATAGCGCTGCGCTCTGAAGGGGGGGAAATGACAGCACAGAGAGCAAAGGGAGGGGAAACTTAAAAGTGTCAAAAACAAAAGTGAAACATCAAAGAAAAATTTGATTTGATATAGTGCAAGTGTGCAGTAGTTTCACTAGTGGGATGCACGCTGATAAAAATGATATCTCCGACATGTTAGTGCCATATGAACCATCTCACACTCTGAGGACTTCAGCGACCGGCCTCCTGCTGGTGCCAGAGTCAGGACTAAACATGGAGAATTAGCATTTCAATTTTATGCAGCTAAAACCTGTAACAGTCTTCCTGAAGATGTGAGACAGGCCTCTACTTTGACAATGTTTAAATCCAGGCTCAAAACAGTTCTGTTTAGCTGCAAATATGACGGAAAGGTTTTTATTCTGCACTCTTCTGTTTTAATGATAATTTTATGATGATTATTTGAGATTATTTATGTTTTCATTTGTGTGATTTTAATGTCTTTCTCATTCTGTAAAGCACTTTGAATTACTTTGTGTGCAAATTGTGCTATAGAAATAGACTTGCCTTGCCATTGTGTTGTAAAAGCGCTCCGAAGGGGGAGTGGCTTAGCATGGAGAGCAAAACGAGGAGGTATTCAGAGCGTCAAAAACAAAAGTAAAACTTGTTAATACATTTTTGTTTTAGGTGACTATAACATTTTCAAAACAATAAAAGGTAACATGGTGATCTAAATACAGTATGTACTACCAGGTAATACCCCATAGAAGTGTAATACCCCCTGTTTAAAATGAAATAGTTCGGTGAAAATCAGATGCAGCGTCTTTAATCTAGTAACAATAAAAAATGTACCCAAAAAAATGCTTAGCTCATGAACCATATTGCAAACTGAAATTATTACTACTCCTAGCGCCCTTTTTGGCAATCAGATCGCCTCTAATCGTGTGCTATATCTACCTGACAAGCGCTGGCAAACGAAGTGGTATTGATGCATCGGACTATGTAAAGGTACCTCTTAACACTTGTAAATCTGATACGTGCCAAGTCGCAATCCATGAGGTGCAACACTGGCAGTGCGAAAGACAATGTGATGTGTGAAAAAAGGAGGGAAAAAACAGTTGACGCAAACAAGTGAGTGGCACCTCCGGGGTAGAGGTCCATTTACAAATTATAAAAATGCTATAACAATCGGCTCCGTGCACAGCAGCATGCTAGGTAGCTCGCTGTGTCTCAAAGCTTATGCTAACTTTTATCGATAGTGTAGAATATAAAAAGCAACCTATTAAAATTCAAATGTAATAAAATAAAAACTACCCTGTTGTTTTTAAATGTGGAATACGTCAGTTTGTGCTGTCAGTTCAATATTTTATCTGTGTAGAATTTTACATGTTGGCAGTGACGTCCACTCGCAGCTCCCTGTCCGCTGCCTTATCTTTAATTATTTTTTTCATTTTAGCGTGACTAGACAAAAAAAAAAAAAAAACCTAGAGATAAAACTGGACAGGAAGCAGTGGCGCTAACAGGGAGGTTCCTGGGCGTTGTTGTGCACAGAGCCAATTGCATATGTTATAAATTGTTGCAGTTATGTTATTGTGACTATTTCCACACAAATTTAAAGCTGCATTATGTTGTTTCTGGTGGAAAACTTCATTGTCTTCATGGAGATATTATTGCTTTGTTTTGAATGTCCCACAGTGGCATGAACTTATCAAATTCAATTGCACACATTTTTTATAGCTGAAAAACTTTGTAACTTGATCAGTGGAGATAGATAAGTTTAACGTCATACTGAGCAACATTCAAAGCTACAAAGCAGGTAGCTGGCACTCATTGCATTAAATTACATTACATCTAGGGTGCCCAAACCCTTTTTTATCGAGGGCCACATCTCAAAACATATTCAAGGCTTGAAGCACATTCATTTGACAGAGTCTGTGTATTAACAATGTAATATTCATTTGATGACGTTTGATATATATATAGTGGTAGAAATAGTTAAATTTGCTGTTAACCCCAGGCCATAGTTTGGACACCCCTGCATTACATAGTGCAGCTTTAATAAAATTAGAGCATTACCAGAATGAGACTTATGCCATGTTGAATCCTAGCCTAAAAATAAAATAAAAATAATGAAGCAACAATGTAACACCGTTTTAAAAATCTATCTACGTAGCTCATCACACACGAACAATCCAGTGGCCCCTGTATGTACGGACCATTAGAACAGTGTAAATGTGTGTGTATTTATGGAGGCTCCAAGGCCACTGGTTGGTTCTGATGAAGACAAAGGGGCCCTTGGCTGAATGGGCCTTTCAGACGGGATTACACAAGAGCTCTTAAAGACTGCTTTTAATAGACCAACTGGATCTTATTTTCCTCCCACACTGCCCCATCCCTCCCCATGTACAGCGCCGAACCAACCCCTCTCCTCCCCCCTCAACGGAGATTTGCTTTGGGTTTGCTGACTACGTTTGAGTTGACAAAGTGACATAATAATCATCAGAATTATGGTGGCAAGTGGTGGCACAGTGGGCTGAGGTTTCGCCCATGCGCCAGAGGGTAGCCAGCTCAACACTCTCTAAGTACATAATGTTTTTGTTGTGTACCTGAGCAATACGCTATTTCCATATTTCCCACTCCAGTTAGACAATGAGGAAAACTGTCTAAACTGGCAGCCATGCAAGTGTTACTGGTTTACTGTGGCAAGATGTAATCCTTCCAAAAAAATAAGTTTTCTTTAGTTTTTTTTTATATAGGGATCAATCAACTAAATTTTGAAATCGACAACTGATCTGAAATGTGTTGAAATTCTGTAGGGAAGTGAAGAAAATTGGAAGTATGTATTGCTAAAAAAAAAAAAAGAAAAAAAAAAAAAAGATTTGAAACCCCTCAAAAAGCAATTAATCGAAGATATTAAAAGTCCCAAAACAGGTAGTCACGCAAGTTACACAATGCTTTTTCTCAACAGCCAACCAGCTTACTTTACACGGAAAGATAACGCCCTTGTTTTGAAGAAGACCATAAAGTTCCCAGATGCTTCTTTAACAATGATTCGCCTAAAAAGACTCAGATAGCATCAAAACATGTTGTTGCACCAATAGTGACATTACAGAGCAAGTTCTTTTCTGTTATTATTTAGCTGTGTTGTTTTCACCAAATCAGGTTGTTTTGCTGTCAATCCCCAACCAATCATATTCCTTCTACGCACTGACCAATCAGACGGCTTATTCAAAGCTGGGAAGGGCAGTCGCTGGGCATCTTTGGGACAGAACACAAACAAGACCCGCGAATTAAGCCCCTGCCTTAAAATCCAATTTGAAAAAGCCCACAGCGATAAGATTGGAGTGTGCTGTTGAGCTGAAAAGGATGGTGATTTGATTGAGATTAATGGGAATCCTAATACGTCTCCATAGCAGAGGAGAGAGTGAGGGAGGGTCTGTGAGTTTAATTGTACCACTTAAATACATATCAACTTATTATCTTTGGTCTGTCCATGAGTGAGTAGCTATTTTTAGGAACACTTTTTAACCTCATTTTTGTCCACATAAAGGTTTGCCAAATATATTCCATTTCATTCCTGATAGAGATTGTATTTTTGTGCTGTGCCAGCCAAACACTGCCAGCTCAGTCCTTATTATCTGGGCCTACATCATCAGAGGTATAATACTCCCTACAACTGAAGCGTAGCCATGCAGGACTAGACTGGAATTGACAATACTATCCTCTCGGGCTGCTTTCAGTTTATAATATAACAATCCCTACCTCAAATATGCATTGTTTGAGCCGATATCTGATGTATTTTTCGCTTTTGTAAAAATGTGAAATGTAACAAAATGTATTATCTGGGATCTAAAATAATTTCTTACATGATTGTGTAAACATAAAGACATATAACACTTTTCTACAGGGTGGCCCAAAAGTCAATGAGAGTTGAAAAAAATAACTGTTGTTTCTAAATATTTTTATTTTATTTTTTCAGGGCATTTAGACCCTTCCGACATTAATATGAGCAAATACAGCACCGAGGAACTAATCTTCATTGTACAGTGGTACTTTGAGTCACATGGGTCAAATTCAGAAACCCAGCGGTGTTACCGTCGACATTTTAATACCAGAGATGCCCTAAGCGTAAATGCCATGCCGTAAGTGGTTTTCAAAGACAGGGGGCAGTATGTGATCTCCCGAGACCTGAGTCGCAATTTCTTCCCGATTTATTCCTTTTCTTTAAAGAAAAGGTGTTTGTGAATAAACCTCAGACAATAAATGACTTAAAACATAATATCGAGGATCAAATAAGAGCCATAAGCCCAGAAATGCTTTAAATGTTGTGCTAAGTGTGTTGGATCAGGTTATTCAGTGTGAAACCGAAAATGGTGGACACTTAAAAAACATAATTTTTAAAAATTAGGTCATTTTACTTCCCTACTTTCAGTAATGATAAGTTCAAGTGTAAGTGAACAATTATAACCGTATGTATTGCCAAAAATCTCAGAAGGTTCAGTTTACCTACTGCTAAAATTTGGTGAGTATAACTTAAGAATTATAGGAGCTACTGAAAGATTTAAAAGTGTCAGTGACTCTGTATTTTGAGTTGAGTCTACTCACAAAGACAATGGCACATGGGCACACACAGACTGGGGTTGCCTAGAAAAAGACATTGGTGCCAAATTTCGGCAAAAAACTTTCACTATCGAACCAATAACCCTCTGATATCACTGATACCAATACATATCCCATCTCTCACTTTCCTGCACGTTTCAGCCATCATTATCTCGCAAGCTTTTCATACTGAAGCACTCTCCCCTCTCCACCGCAGCAGCAGAATCATCAGCCTCCTCACCCTCTCTTCGACCTCCATGTCATCAACTCTTACCTCGATTTTTCTAATTTACTAAGACATATTTGTGGATTTTGGCGATAAAAAACAAATGTTGTGGATAGGTTTTAAGCGAGATACCCCGGCTAAAGCATGTAACCACATCCTGTGAAAAGAGTGTTGCAAAAACCACAGGAAATGAAATGCCTACATTCTTGGAAAAAAAAGAACTACACTAAAATTCCAGTGTATGTATGAAAATAAATTGGATAAATGGAAACAGAAGGTTGCTGGTTCAATACTTGCTTCAAGGTGTACATGTCATTGTGTCCTTTAGCAAGACACTTCACCCCCACTGCCTGTAATTACTGTAATACTACGAACTAACAGGAACGAACCCACCAAATTTTCAAAAGGGTAGTCTGATAATTAAAATTCTGCAATTCAAAAACTTCTTTCACTTCCTCTACTGGTTTCTAAAACTGAACAGTGCCGGTAAGCCTCTCCAAATTTCATAATTAATCAAAATCTGCGAGCGGCTTGTGTTGTTTTATTAAAGTAGCAATGCGTTGGAGTCTTTTTAAAAATCCCATTAATGCAGTGCTGTTGACCCTGGTAGCCTTCTGATTAAACTCCCACAGACGTATCAGATAGTGTTCTCTTCCAAAATGAGCCACTGGTCTGGTGCAAAGTAGAATCGGTTTGCACTTCGTATTGTAAGTAGAGGCACAGCTGCAGTACTATAAGAGTGTGCTAGTATATAATATTTTGAAGAGTTGATTTGAAACAAGTGCATTTTAAAAAATCACAAGGGCTTGCAGTTTACTCTTTGTAGTAGCGTAATGTTTTTAATTAAATATTGTTCCATACTTGTTAATTACAGGATAGTTGAAGTGACAAAAGACATGGAACGATTTGTATTCATTGTTGTCATGGGAACTTTTTCAGCGGTACACAGGTGGTGTCTTTAAACGAAGCGCTCCCTGGTGAGGCCTTCCATAGGGACTGAGGATGTAAGGGATCTAATGATGGGTTTGGTACATGTCGGTTATAATAAGGATAACTAACAAACTGTTGTAGCGATCAAGCTAGTGGGAATATGCAAAATATCTTGTATAATTACGCTACAATCTTGGTCATACGATTCTATCAAAATGATTCTGATTTAAGATAATGTAGGTTATGGAGATTAGTCAGTTTATTAATTACTTGATGCAAATTCAGATCACATATAAGGTTATATACTGAGAAATGGTGACCAATAATATTTTTTTCAATGTATTTATTTAATTTATTTTTATTTGTATATTTATTTTTTTTTTATTAATTAATTTATTTATTATTATTATTATTATTTTATTTTTTTATTTTTTTTGGTGGGTTATTTGACACTAACTAATGCACCATCGTCTCTCGGACCACCCCCAACAACTCACACTTTTTTCATAGGCAAAATGGGTGGAATGTCTTGCCTGAAGGACACAACAACAGAACTGGATCCAAGCGAGAATCCAATCTCTGACACAAGGGTGTAGCACCAAATTCTGGTCCCGGGGTACATCTTGGTATCTTGGTGGGCCCGCACTACAAGTTTCCTAATGAAAAACGGCCATTAGAGACTTTGTGAAGGGCCCCTCACTGCACTGGGCCCTGGGTAAACAGTTCCCTTTACCCTCCCAGTTCGACGTCCATGCTCTGACCTTCAAGTTGGAGAACGAGTGCTCTAACCACCGAGCCCCTGTCGCTAGGTTACAGGTTATGTATTAGTAACACTGCATTTGCTATTTTTTTTCGTCTAACCCTGAAAACAACACCAAACACCCACTCCACTGTTATTGCACCATCTATATCAGTTAGTACACATTTTTATTTAATTGTAAACTACTGTAAATTCACCTATTCGTTTTTTATGGCCGCTTCACCATTACCTCATCTGTTAGCACTCAGTTTATTACGATAGGGCCTTGATTGAAGCTGGCGGTGAGTGTTTTGGCACCGGACATTGGAATAAGTGCTTTAGTGCAAGAACACCAGGGGAACTCAACTTTCCCATGCAAGCCCGAAGCGCAGTTACACTGGGAAACAAAGAGCCTAATCCAGTGACAGCAGCAGCGGCAGAATGGGCGGTGGTAAAGCTAAAGAGATTACAGGCAGTAGTCGATTAGATTAACCTCATATTAATTTGAGTTTAAGGGATAATCTGGAGTTACATCTGTTGGCCGTGACACCCGAGTCTTGTTGTTTGTTTTTGTTCTTTGTCCACCATCGCTGTGACGTGAAGTAGTAGAGAAAATATGGAAAGTGGAGTAGAGGTTAGTAAAGTAAAAGGCACGATTATACAATACAAAGACATGGTCGATTTTCAGAAGGTGGTAAATAGAAGTACACATACATCAGAAAAAAAAAACTGGTACAAACAAATAGAAATGAGACCAAATTTGGGTTGTCGAACCTCAAAATCTTGTTTTTTTTTTCAGTTTTAAGAAATATATCTGTACTTTTACATTCTGTCTACCAATAACAGCTGATTTATGATATTTTGTGGGTTGGGCAATTAATCGAAAGATGGAGAGATGGTGATTCGGAGCTCAGTGTGGACCTTGGAGGATTGTTTATGTTCATGAAATCAATACTATTTAATTTTGTTTTTGAAAAGACTAAATAAAATAAAAAATCGAGATCAATCAGTATGAAGGAAAAATTGGGATTCATTTTTTTTCCCATTTTTCCCATTTCCCATAGTATACTTAAAATAACAATACAGGATTTATTTATTTATTTTTTTTTTTTTTTTGACAAAGCAAAAGGTGGCTACTTTGAGGATTTGAATATAAAAAAAAACAAAAAAAAAAACATTTTGCAGAGTTTTTTTTTTGTTACATAATTCCATATATCTTCCTTCGCATATTTCATGTCTTTTGTATGTATATTGGATGTAGAAATGACTAAAAATAAAGAAAAAATCATTGAATGAGATGGTGTGTCCAAACTTTTGACTGATAGTATATAAAATAATCATAATTTTCAAACCAGATGCACACACAAAAAAGCGAAAAGCTAGCAACTATCGCTAAACTTTATTTGCCTTCAACACACAAAAAACGAGCCCCCTGTGTTCTGCCTGATGTTTCCACCCCGTTTGAACGCCCCTGTTACCAGCTCTATTATCAGCCGTAAAGTAAGACACGGACCGTCTTTTCCTTTTCTTTTCTTTTCCTTTTTTTTTTCCAATGATTAATCCGGAGCTCAGGGCCAACCGGAGACAGGGTGACGCTTGGGTCAGGAATCTCCGAGGCTTGCCCTGTCCCTGCCCTGACCCACAAACGCTCCGGTCGGAATACTTAAGGAATGCGTCGGAATAGTTTGGGAAAAGAGACAGCGCACAGAAAGAGACAGAAAGAGAAAAAGAGAAGGTTTTTTTTTTTTTCCTTTTCTTGAGGCTAATTATGAAACTGTAGCGATCGTGCTAGTACTATGTTATTTTCTTGGCCAAATGTTTCAAACAAAAACTATTCTGTTGATAACATATAGCGTATAGACAATAGGCCTATCAGTTAGTTCATGAATTATGCAACGTCTAAAATCTGATCAAGGTTGCCATCATTGTTCCATACTCATAATGTTACATAACCCTCAAGCGCTCTAGTCAGAACATTTAAAAGCGCAGTGCCAAGTTTATACCATCTTAAACACATAAAAAACGAAATTTAGTTGACTTTAAACGGTTTGCAGCGGCCCAAGTCACTCTTCATTTACCTTATGCATCCCGAGCATCCTAATTATTCACCACGATGAGTTTATAAGCACTTTTCACACCTCTTATATCAGGAAACCAGACTGAAGTTTCACCGTACCGATAAAACTGACAACAACTAGCATGCTAACGCGCACTTCCTGATTACCGGACAATAAACTGCTTTCTACACACAAGCGACAGACAAATTTTGACCTCGAGAACTGCTTGTACTGGGATAAATGGGAAATAAATTGGGTACAGGACCTTTAAGGAATGCGTCAGAACACTTGGGAAAAGCGACAGAGCACAAACAGACAGAGAGAGGAGTGTTTCTTTTCTTTTTTCTTCCTTTCTTTCTTGTGGCTTATGCTCTCCTCACGCTAAAGGAGCTGCTGAACCCAGTGAACTCTTGGAGACAGTCACAGGCTTGGTCACACCGGGACACAGCGCGCACATGAACCGTCCCTCCATAGGCCAGCATTATGTAGCCAACAACTATGCTAAGTGATAGTAGGAAGAGGACTGTAAACCCAAGACTAAATATAGGCTTTCATTCACTCTAATGCAGTTTAGCATCGAAATAGCATAGCGGAATGAGTACAATGTTGAAAGTGTGATTTTTTTTATTTTTTTTTTAAAGCTGCAATATGTAACTTTTGGTGCAGGGCCTGTCATCAGCTTGTCTCCATGGTGATGTTAGTGTTTTGTTCCACAGCGAGTCATTAAACTTTTCTTTCTTACGTTTAGTTAGTTAGTTGCAGATGTTTTATTGCTCAAAAAAAAAAAAAAAAATTTAAATCCCCTCTCCGCAGATCTGACCTGTCACTTGCCTGTTGGTGTCATTTGTCTACAGATTAGAGCTTAACGCTATACTCATTTGGAACATTTCACAAAGGACTGACGTTGCCATAGTGACAGGGAGGTGGTGGCTCCTCCGAAAGAAAAGTTGCACACTCCTTCTTTATGTCGAAATGAGAAATATTAAGTTATATGACAACTTTGGGATATCTTTAAAGTATTGTTGCATTTCCTATCTATCCCATCTGTTCTTAAAGGTCCTGTATTACACAAAATGACTCTTGTGAGTTTTAAACCATGCCATAATGCTGTTACCACCTCAAAAACATCGCCGGAGTTGAGGTGTTTAGTTTCTTTCATGTCTACATCTCCAAAGCTCCAAATGCTCTGTTCCACCTTGTGATGTCATGAAGTGGTAATTCTCAAGTTAACGGCTGCCTTTCACCTTTTGTTCAGCAGAGATCAGAAATTTCACGGCTGAAATTATCCAAATGATTGTAATGAAGGTGTATTGAGTTTAAAAACATAATGGAGCACTTCCTGTATTAACACATGACATCACGAGGTGGAACAGAATGTTTTCTGTTTAAGAGAAGAACCACCTGAGCCTAAATATGCAGGTTTTGTGTGTTAAACATGTGTGAATGAAACAAAGCACAACTCCGGGTATATTTTTGATGAGGAAACATTATAACATAGATCAGAAAACAGTGTAATACGAGCACTTTAAGTAGAATACATCTTACATATACACTGAGATCAAAAACACAGAATAGTTTGCCAAATGAAAGGATTGAGACGCAACTATTAATGTCAGGTTTACACACTTTTTGACTTAGTGGTGAATTCTGAAGTGATACCAGTGACACAAGAAATGGCATTTGAGGTCATCATGAATTTATATTACTCTGGCAAACACTCATTGAAAACACATGTGAGTAAAGTCTAGTTCTTTTCGAGCAGGAGACGATGGCGACTCCGAACAAGGCGTCAAATATATGCGTTCCGAGATATGCTTTGAGATAAATGATTGACACGACAGAATATGTAATGTTTGCTAATTTATTTTCATAACTAAATTACATCATTTATGTGTGAATTAAAGTTTGTCCATGGGGAGGACAGGCTGTTCCTGATTTAACTCAGGCTAAATGAAATCTGTAATATTCAAAATCAATGCCAGATTTTGGTGGTAATTCTCATTTAAAGGTTCTATATCACGCAAAATTGACTCTTGTAAGCTTCAAGCCATGTTATAATGCTGTTAGCTCATCAAAAACATACCCGGAGTTGTGGTTTGTTTCGTTCTCACATGTTCGAGTAATCCTTTATTATAACGCTGTCTACATCTCAAAAGCTCAAAATGTTCTGTTCCACCTTGTGATGTCACAAAGTTGTCATTTTTAGACTACCTTTTACCTTTAGTTCGGTAGAGATTGACAATTCCAGGTTTGAATTTATCCAAAATAATTATTGTGAAGTTGCATGGAGTTTAAAAACACAACGGAGCACTTCCTGTATTATCACATGATGACATCACAAAGTGGAGCAGAGTGTTTTCTGTCTGAGAGAAGAACTCAGCCTAAACTTGCAGGATTTCTGTGTTAAACATGTGTGAATGAAACAAAACACAACTTCGGGTATGTTTCTCATGGGGAAACAACATTATAACATAGATAAGAAAATAGTGTAATATGGGCCCTTTAAAGTATTTTAAGTTCTGAAACTGGAAAAAGGTACAGACATAGTTTTCCTTTTAACTACTTAGCTGAACAGATCATTTGCAGATGTGAGTTTAACATGTCCTGATGTGGCAAAAGTCTCACAGAAATCCACTATAAACTTTGGGAAGGAACATGTCTTATAAAAGATGCTTCTATGGAAATTAGCCAAATATTGTTAAAACTGTATCCTGTTAATAATCATGTATTTTAGTTGTTATAAAAAGCATAAGACCATGTATCCTTCTGAAGAATACTGGAGCTTATAATTGATTTGATCATTCTTATTGTGGACATGTGCATTTTGTCCACACTACACTGCGCTTGGCATCGTCTCTCCATTTTTACGCACACCAAAGATAAAGCTTCGTCTGGTCATGTTGAAGATTTCTTATTGTTACTGTGAAGGGTTATTGGGTTTGATTGTGTATATAGGCCATTGGGGACGTGCGCCTCTTGTCCACTGTAATTAACCTGTGCGTGCGTGCGTGTGGCAGTCAGACAGCCTCACGTGCACCCTTACCTTCCAGCCGGCGGAACTGTTGCTGTCTCCTTTATCCTTGAAATACGGCACAAAGCGCACCATCCAGTCGTAGATCTGCGAGAGCGTCAGTCTCTTCTCCGGAGTACTCTCGATGGCGCGCGTGATCAGGTCCGCGTACGACAGGTTCCCCCACGCGTTCCGCCGGGACGACTTGGCTTTACGCAGCTGACCGGCCACGTCCAGCGCTGCCACGGTGGACATGCACGAAGCTGTGGCCGGAGCCGAAGCCACTATGGGCGGCTTGATGTCTGCCGGCGCGCCGCCTTTCCGCTCGGCGCGACTGCACGAGGAGGGCACGTCGTAGCTGAGGTGGTGCGGGTCCGGCGGTTCCAGCTTGACCGTGGCCAGACCCTGCAGACCCCGGGTGGCTTCGTCCAGGAGCGGCCAGGCGCACGGCTGCGAGTGCGAGAGAGCGTCGAATTCCGAGTGCGCGCCCATCGCTCCGCTCTCCATCATCATGAGCATGGTGTGAGGCAAGGTCACTGTCACAAAACGCCCGAAAACAACTGCGTCCTTATTGTATTGTTCACACGTTACAAATGGTTTCAACACTGGGGTATTCTCCACCGCGTCAGGGCAGGGAAACGCGTATCCAAACCGCTTTCTTCAAAATCTCTTCCATGATGCCTCGCTCTTACGCACGACCAATATCACTCAACGTGTCCGCAGCAACAGTTGATAGAAACCTCTCGGTACCAAACTCCACTATTTTTTCTTTCTCTCACTGGCTTCTACTCCCCCAAGTCGAGTCCTCGCGATTTAAAAGAAACCTCATGAATCATTTACTATACGCGCACGCAGCTCCGAGCGTCAAAAATTCCCGTTGGTTTTGGAGCTGGAGCATCTTCCCCCCGCGCGCGTCTGATCCAAGCACGCCGTTTGACAGAGGCACAGAAATCTACCTTTGTCTTTGCGCACGTGTCACATGGGCAGCGGCTCTCCTCCTATCGCGACGCAGCTCCCCGTTCCACTACGAGACCGGCATGTACGTGTACGTGTGTGCGTCCTGTGTGTGTGTGTGTGTGTGCGTCTCAGAAGGTTTGGAGCCACTTAAGCTGAAGGGAAAGAAGTGAAAAGAAGTGGCTCTGCCGCTGCTGCCTCCGTGTAATTGGACGAGCGCACGGATCCAGTCACTCCCCTCCCTCCACAGCAGCACCGGGCTGTCTGTGAGCGCACGGGAGGCGGCGTACGGGGCCAGTGTACGCGCACAAAGCACCGACAAAAGCCCTATCAGAGGAGTTGTTGCGCGAAATGCTCAGTAGACTATATTATGTACATCTACATTATTAATACCAGTGGTGGAAGAGTACTGAAAATCTGTAAAGTACACAATTACACGGCTGAAAACGCACTCCACAGTCTACACACGAGTGCCAGCATTGTATTTAAGTAAAAGTAAAGTAGACTATATGACCAACTTATAGTATTAGTCAGGTGTAGTTATTTTTATCCCATATTTAAGCATTTTAAATCTCGCTTTTATACAAAACCTCATCATCAACGGTTTAAAGCTGAATGCCACGTTTTAAACCTCAGTCTGCATGTTCACTTAGCTGTGGCCCGTCAGAGAGCAGTGATGCAGAGCTGTTATGTGTGTGTTTGTGGAGAGGAGCAGAGACACAGGTGAGACAGCCCTGCACTGGGACAACTGGGGTTAGCTTTTAAATGTAATAACGTACAAGCAGTTAGAATAATACAAGTACAAATGCAGGGGTTAGAATCTGCCTAAAAAAAGTGCAATTACCCCAAAAACTATGCTATTTGTAATAATAGGCACTGTCCACTTCTGATTGTAGGACTACTAGGCCAAGTCCACAAACGTTGATTTGTCTTTTTCACTGTTAAAGAAGGTCTTAAGTCATTTACCTGCACATTATATTATAAAGCTGTGTTATTAGCTATAGGCAGTGATTGTATAAACCAGGGATGGGCAAACTTTTTGACACACGGGGCACAATGGGTTTTAAAATTTGACAGAGGGATCATGTAGCAAAACATGAATATGAAAGACTCATTGTACAAATTGTTTTCCAGATGCATTCTTTCAAAAACTCACCTTCATAGAAAGGCCTGCTAGCTTTTGCTAATTTGAATGCCAGCAGAAAACTTGCCTTAGTACTTTGATCAGACTTCGGTGAAAAAATATTTTGTTGTCCACTCCGTATTAAACACTCAGCACTCACTATCCACTTTTCTTTTCTTTAAGCTCACGTGCGCCATAATTTGGTCACGTTCGGTGGGCCGGATTAATAAACCCAACGAACCGTATGTGGCCCCCGGGCTGTAGTTTGTACACCCCTGGTATAAACAGTTGTTAGGATAGGAGAATTTATTTTTACTTATTTATACATATATTTAGTTATTGATTTATTATGTAGGCTTAAGTGACTTGTTGTTTTTTGTTGTTTTTTTTGTTTTTTTTATTTACACAGGGAAAGCCAAATGAGAGCACTCAAAGTCCCCTTTTCATGAGCGCTCTGTTCAAATATAGAAAAATACAAACAAAAAAACAAACCAAGTCCATTTAAAACATTAAAAACAGGTGCAGATGTGAGTATGAATGTTTATCACCAGATTATTAAATTGCAAACAGGTTTACCCCATTGTTAGTGGCCTATACTTTTATCTGCATGGGCTAAAACTAATACAAATTGACGCAGTTTATTAAATATGGACTGGATCATTAATGAAATACCAAATTAAAAAATAGATCATTATTGAGTTGATTTATTATTAATCAAAGTTTTGCCCATCTCCGACTCGTTAAATACAGAGACATGTGAAGCTTCAAAGAACATAAAAGCGGCTATTTTGGTTTAAAATTCTAAAATTTTGAAGAGCGTTTGAAGTGGTATTTTGGCTGTGTATTTTCCGCTGGTTTGTGCCGTTTTAAAGTCTGGCTGTAAAATGAATAGTCATTTGGCAAAGCTAAAATTCACACTCGAGGCCCCTTCACACTTTTGGTAAATAGGACAATCATCTGCGTCTGACGTTGGAGCTGTAAAAGTCTTAAAAAATCTTTTAAAAATTAATAAAATAAATGCAGATTAAAATGCTTTTCTACTGTAAAAATAAATTATCTACTAATAATAATAATCTAACAAATTTATTTTGTTAGTTATTTAGTTATTCCTCATTTATGCATTCTGAGCATCCTAATTATTCACCTCAATGAGTTTTTAAGTGCTGCTCACAACTTGTAGAGACAGTTTTGGAGTGAAGGAGTAAAACTAACAACAACTAGCATGCTAATAACAGATTATCGGACAATAAAAGTTTATAATTTAATGCAGACAGTACACACCGGACATATTTTAATCTCAAGAGCTGCTTATACAATATCTCTGTACCGGGGTGAGACAAATTTTGTTCAAATACATGGAAAAAATCAGGGACAGGCCTTAAATTGTTAAATAAAGGGTTTGGAATCAGACTATGAAAAACCTCTGTCCTAACTTGGGACGGTCCGACAACAGCTGCTAGTTTGTGTCATATGTCCCAAATTCTTATATCATTCAGTACAAAATATATAACTTCTTTTATAAATAACAGTCTGGTTCTTTACTTGCTGATTCTGCAAAAATCCACGCCATTTCTCAGTTCTCTGTGTTAATTTTCTTTCCTTTTTTTCCTCGTAAGGTGCCATTTTCGTTTTGACACGATCAGACCGTGCATCTCTCTGATTGGTTAGTGCGACTGTCAATAGCGCTCTCTGAAATCGAGGAAGAACAAACTAGTCTTCTTAGATTGTGCAGGAACCATAGGAGAGGACTCGGCGACTCCAGGTGAAAGTCCACAGTCCAAAGACCACACCATCCACTGCAGAACAAACTCGAACATTACAGCACAAGGGCTCACATAAGGAAAAGTGAGACATGATCCGGCTCCAGATCCACTCATCTTTGTAAAGCTTTGTCAAAGTATGTGGTTCTAGTTGGCCAGGTAAATAAAACGTGCTTAATTCTAACCGAATGTTATGCCACATCATTTTACAGTAACACTTTGTAAACACGAATCACACCCCAATGTGCTTTGGAAGTTTGGCAAGAGGAACTTGGATTTTCGGATTAGAGGATTTTAAAAATGGCACTGTACAAAAGAATATGAACAGAAAAATCTTTGGGTTTTTTCCACATGAATCAAATCTTTACTCAGAACAGATGCTTTTCTGGAAAGTTGTGAAATTCTGGATTATTTGATCAAAATATTAGACCACAGTGTAGCATGGAGAAACGAGGAGGGCGCACGGAGGACTAAGGTTTAAGTGCATGTTGTTTTGTGAGATAAAACCTGTGGAGAATATTTATCACGGTTTTACATTATCGCAGTGACAGTTTGTGAAGAAACGTAGGGAAAAAATAGAAAAATATTGAAATCCCTATACCTCAGTCGTCAAAAATCCCACCCAAAATTTACATATAAGGAACACAGTAGCTCAGTTGGTGTTGTGGTGGTTCAAATCCCGCTCTTGACATAAACATCATTGGCTGAGTGGTCACATTCACTGACCCACAGGTTGGCAGTGCGATTCCAGCTCTCACACATGAATGCTGTAGTTGTGTCCTTGGGCAAGACACTCCTTTTCGAGCTTAAATAGGGAAAATTATACCCTAAACTGTCAAACTAGAGAAAACTGCAGATGTTTTATCAGAGTGCACTATGCAACTTTGCTGGCATCCTGCTTGTCTCCATGGAGATGTTAATGGTTTGCCAAGATTGTACAGTATGGCATTTATCAACATATTTACCTCCAGGAGACAAGCAGAGGACAGCATCTTGTCACGTTACAGGACACATCTGTGGAGAGGTGACCCCTAAGTAACACTAAGTGAGAATGCATGTTTTGCAAGTGTTTTATTTCCATGGAGACAAGCATGTGCAGATCCTCCACCAGAAAAGTTACACAGAGCACTTTTAAATATGAAAATGTTTGTGTATTTTTTGTGAAATGTGTAATCTCACCTGTCATATGCACTATAACTGTGAAGACAACACCTTACTTCAGTTTGTCTTTTATGTTAATCCTATGAGTCAAATCAGCACTCAGCACACAGCATCATTTTTGCAGTTCTGAAACTTTCCACAGACCTCACTGTCCTCGAACGCCCCGCCTCCTCATGAGTTTCAACAAATTTCGAACAAAAAACTTGACTTCAAAGTTAGTTCAACTCCAAACTTTCTCAACTCTTTACATATGATTATACTTTTCTTGTGAATTCTTCGGTCTACCAGATTTTACTCCTGATCGTCTCACCACATCAGACTTTTCTATGCTTGTCCACTTGGGTTGTGATATATTGTCTACTTGCAGGTTCTGAAAACTCAAAAACTAGCATAAGGGTTGGGTCAGTTACATTTACTTGAGTAACTTTTTAAAGAAGAACCGTGTAATAACGTTCCCTCCTCAAAAGCATGCCGGAAGAGGTTACAGATGTCATGGATGCTTGAGTATTTTAGCGATTTTCCCCTGGGCACTGTTCGAACCCCTCCTTACGGTTAGCAGTGCGGTTAGCAATAAGATCCTGTCCAACTTTCCATGGTGCACAACTGTACATTACAACTTCACAAACCTGACGCAATGTGCACTAGTTTCATTAGCGGAATGCACGCAGATCATAATGCGATAGCGCTCTGAAGGGGGAGTGACTTAGCGTGGGGAGCAGGGGGGGGGTGCTAAAACTTATTAAACATGTTACTACGTTGTTTTCTGCGAATATAAAAGGTAACATGGTGATCTAAGTATGTTATGTGTTCGCAATTTATACCTCAAGTGTAATACTCCCAGATATGATTTTGTTTTTGCTGTTTATTGTGTCTATCCTTTGAAAATATCGAATCAAATGTCACGTCCAGACCCTTCAATCTTATAAATACTTTTACTCATTTTGCTGAATAATTTGTTACTCTTACTTGAAGAATTTCTTGGATCACTACTTTATACTCTAACGTTACTATTACTTCTACCCACCTCTGACGAGCAAGTGTCTCTCACGCTACAGCCTATATGGTGCCTCTTCTAGTCTATAAAAGTATCAATAGATGCTCTGTCCACACCCCCTCACAGCCCCTCCCCTCTGTGAAAAAAGACGACCACTCTGACAGCTGGTCGTCAGTGACAACCATAACCTCAGATGCACCTAAATGGAATGCTTTCATGAGGACTAAATGGGCCTATCAACATGAAGAGGGCCCAGGCATCAATGGGAGGCAACCACAGGAGAGAGAAAGAGAGAAAGAGGGAGACAGAGAGGGACACAGAGAGTGAGAGACACACAGAGAGACATACAGAGAGACACACAGAGAGAGAGAGAGAATAGAGGGGAGAAAGATGCAGGGCAAACAGGAGGAAAATCTGAAACACATGGCAACGTGGGTTTGGGAGAGGAGAGATTTTAGGGCTGCGGAGGCTTAAGTGTGATTTTATTAGAGTAATTTATTTGCACTTATTTAAGCTTGTATGCAGTATTTTGTAGTAACAGTACTGTTACTTGACTACAAAAGAATTACTGTGTATGGTAACAGTTATAACTATGCTAAACTACACTTTAGCCTCAATAAAACATGAACATGGTCCCAAGACTTCATCCATAATGATGAATCTGTAAAGAATGAGGCTTAATAACTACGTAATTTACCTTGATCAGCACACACACACACTCACCCTAACAGCAAGATGGTTCTGGGTTCAATTCCCAGGCATTTGTGCGTTCTTCTAGAGTCTGGGTGGGCTTCCTCCAGGCAGTTTCTATTAACCCAAAACATGCACAATAGCTAAGGTAGTTCTGACCAAACTTTGCTAAACATCTTGAAATGTGGCGCCCACTGCTCCTGACTGGTTGCCCCAGCAACAAATTTTCCTATGGGGACAATAAAATGTATCTTACCTTATATGCATCCTCATGCAGGCTTGCATCTCCACAAACCTGAATTGCAGTTGGTAGAGTGTTCATCCACTGATCCAAAGGTTGGCAGTTTGAATCTCATTATCGACAGAAACATTGTGGGTAGAGTACTCAGATATGTGTATTATTCCACAGTATGGCAAAAACGTTTATCTCTATGGAGAATGTTCCAAAGTATGATTTTCATTTTCTATTTCCATGGAAATTCAGGTGACAAGCCACCTTTTGAAGATGTGCAGTGTTGCTTTAAAGGATTCTACAATGTTGTGATGTCACATGAACTTTATAAAAAATGACTAGCCCTATAGTGGTGAAAAAAGAGTGGACAGAAAGATGCTGTAAACTGGCACAAACAGGATGCAAATGTTAAACACATTTGTGTGCGGTTTGGGAGAGGAGGTTTTGGAGTATTCTGTGACGCCTGCAGAGTGGAATGACAACAGTGTGTGCATGTGGATGGGGGGGTTGTGAGGGGTGGTGGTGGGTCCAGTGGTGGTGAGGGTGGAGGAGGAAGAGGGGAAGTGATCGGCCCATATAAGTCACAGGCAGATGCTGCATTACTAGAACCTGACAAACTAGACTGTGGTCACGTGGCCTGGAGACACAAACAACACCGCAGGGAGTAAATGCATTTTACACTGGTGTATTCAGAGGTGGGTGGCACTTAATTACATTTCCACCAGTACATATAGTATATTTGAGTAACCTTTTAATACAGTTGTTCTTTTCAGTAGTTTAGAGACATCATACTTTTGCTTCCACTAATAATAATAATAATGCATCAGTCTTATATAGTGCTTTTCCAGATGCTCAAAGTCGCTTTACTGTGGCTATAATAAACACTTGGTAAGCTACCATTATAGCCACAGCTGCCCTGAGTCGGACTGACAGAAGCAAGGCACACACACACAAACACACACACAACGCAATGTGGGTGAAGTGTCTTGCCTAAGGACACAATGTTATTTTCCACTGGCGCAGCACCACTGTGTCCCAGAGGGCTCCCATCCAAGTACTAAGCAGGCCTGGCCTTGCTTGACTTTTGAGATGTGATGAGATCAGGCTTTGACAAGGAGGTTTGATCACAATCTCCTTAATTGTTAATGGTTGATACCTTGAAAGAGTTCTTCCCCAGGGCAGCTGTGGCTACAATTGGATCTTACCACCTCTGAGTATAGAGTGAATGAATAATGCACTAAATTATAAATCAACTTCCAGAGCTATACAAGACTAATGCATTATTAAAATAAATGACATTCTAGTGCCACTGTGATTTGACATATTATTACAGAGGAGATTTTTAACCTCTCCAAATTAGTCGTTGGAAAAAGGCAATGTTGGTGTCTTGCTCAGGTGTACTAAAACAGTATGCATTCTCCATATTTGCAATACAGCTACCAGTATTGGCAAATCATTTTAACATATGACCTTGAATTACACACCCCTACAAATAAATGATTATGTACCTGATTTGCATAAGCGCTTTAGCAGCTCCATATGCACTGCACGGTATATTTTGACACCTTAAACCAGCTATATTGATGACATTTGAATTAAGCTGTGTTCACACTTGCACATACACACTACATCAAAACTAGGAATTACCTGGGACTAAACGTGGACTAGAGCAGAACTAAACCAGGATCAAACCAAGTCAGGACTACACCAGCATCGAGTCATGAAACATTATTTTTCCCACATTATCCACATAAATGGCTTAAATGCTTATGTAACTTCTTCCGGTAGAGGGTCTGCAACCTGCTGGTCTCCATGAAGATGTTATTGCTTTGCTTGAAATGTTCCACAGCGTTGCATTAAACTCATCTACTACTCTATATCCATGGAAACACTGGAAACACCACACCAGGCCATATTACCAGTCAGATCTGTTGAGAGGCGTCACCACTCACTAAAAATGCATGTTTTTCAAGACAATAAAACATCTGGAATTGAGTCAATGCAAGATGAGTGGGTTTAATGTCATATTGTGGAACATTCCAGGCAAAGCAATAACCATGGAGACAACCAAGTACCAGAAAAGTTGACCCAGGACATCCGCAGTGTTGTCACGATACTACAACCCTGATTCAAATGAAGTCGGGACGCTGTGTAAAACTAAAAAAATACAGAATACAATGATTTGCAAAACCTTTTCAACCTATATTGAACTGAATAAACTGATAAACTTTATTGTTTTTATGCAAATATTCACTAATTTTCAATTTGATGTCTGCAACACGTTCCAATAAAGCTGGGACAGGGGCATGTTTACCACTGTGCTACATCACCTTTCTTTTTAACAACAATCAATAAGCGTTTGGGAACTGAGGACACTCATTGTTGAAGCTTTGTAGGAGGAATCCTTTCCCATTATGGCTGAATGTACAACTTGAGTTACACAGTGTCCCAACTTCATTGGAATTGGGGTCGTAAAATTTCAAAGTCAAGAGAAGACTCGATACTCAATACTGATTCCGATACCACAATGATAATAATTTAAAAAAAAAAAAAACGTCATGAGTGCCATTTTCAACATTAAGTGGTAGTACTTTCTTTTATATTCCCATGTGGCCTTATATCAGTAGTCCAGGTTGGTTTCACAGTGCTCCATGGGCGTATACTAGTACTACTACTATGTTTTCTGATACAGGTCAAGATTATTCTAAAGTTATTCAGCCAAGGTCCTGTGAATGTGACTTTTTAGTATTGATACTTGTCCAAATTAGTGTATTTATGAATGTAGTTCCAATAGTATCGCTTTGTATCTGACTTTTATTAAATCTGACAACCCTACACACCTGTATGTATGCATTTTATATAACACTCATAATGAAGTATTGATACCTGATTAAATACAAATAAAAACATCCCACTGTATGTATGCTCCACGCAGCCAGGGTCTTGTTGAAATATGATATGCGTGTTTTGGTCACAGTTTCTTTTCCGCCGGTATTTGTCAGATTAAATGCTTGTTCCAGCTGGGCTCGTGTGCGATTTGTGTTTATCCATTGTCCTGTTATTTTCTGCGTATCAAATATTCATGATATGCATATTGACTGTCAGCGCAGCCACCTCCCTCCAGCATACCACACCACCGCGCTCTAAGCTAACACATGCACAAGCCAGACAGGTGGAGGTGTGAATCTAATGCTTTACCAAAATAGAAAGACGGAAATTATAATTGACGAAAGATACTGTTTTTTCATAGCATATGTCATACTTTGGGAAGAATTGTAATAGTAAAGTTCTTTCCATAATACTTTAGATTAAAGGAGGACTATGTAACTTTTCTAGAGGGATGTCTGCCACCTAAACTAGTCTCCACTGAGATATTATTTCTTGCTTTACTTAAATGTTCCACAGTATGGCATTAAACTGATCTATCTTTCATTTATGAAGTTACAGGTGTTTTTATTGAATTATATAGAATTCCTTCTCTGAGCAGGGTTGCCTCTCCACAGATCTGATCTTGGCCCGTCGGCGTTGCTTGCTTACCTCCTTTGAGATACATAAGTTAAATGACATATGTAGAACAGGAAAGGCAAAGCAATAACATCTGAATGGAGAAGCAGGCAGAAAATCCAAAAAAATTACACAGTGCGCCTTTAAATCCATGAAAATACCAAAACCTTCAATGATTATACTAAAGGTACAATATGTAACATTCTGGAGGAGATGTCGCCAACCTGATTTCATGGATATACTAGAAAGCTGAAGCCATACTTTAAGACATTCTTCAGAGAGATTAATATGTTTTATGTTATAATGTGGAATATTATAGTCAAAGGAACAATATCTCCATGGAAACATGAAGAGGAGGCCTTCAAGAATATTAGGATGCATGCTTCTCTTAAGTTTTCAGTGCAATAAACACAATCAAAATGAAAAAAAAAACAAAAAACTTTTATTTTTAGTTTATTTTTTGGCTTAAAGTTGCGTGGAGGATTTTAAATTAAGAGTTTTCATTTTCACTTTTAACTTGTTTGTTTTTTATTTATTTTTTGTTTCATATTTTCAGTTCTGTTGAATTTTAAACATATATATAATACTGCACAGATTATCTTTCCTATTTTCAAAAGTCAAAAAGAAAGTCATTGTGTATTCATTAGATTTATTGTGAACCCACATGAGTTTCCATACCATAATAGTCTATACTGAATGACTCAAAATGGCTTGAATCCGCAGTGCCGTAAAGTGTTGCATGAGATGACTGCATATGTCAAGCTCTCAATTATCCCACCAGAGCGTTCTTGGGAATAAATAATTTTGACATTTACAATCTATTTAATTACTAGGCCTCTAGTAAAAGGTCCTGTAGGATGCCACACCCCACACAACTTGGCAGGGTCCGCAGAATCCAGATCAGCTTTTACGTTTTATGTTTCCATGCTAACGTGACAAACTCCAAATGTTGTCAAAAAAACAGAGGGAATATGTAACTTTATATAACCTTTTCATGTGTGGTGTAATCAGCTAGGGAAATCGAAATAAACTGCGGAATGCCCTAACATCCCACAGGTCGACAGTAGCGGGGCGACAGTAGCTCAGTTTGTACAGTCTTTGTCCACTGATCTGAAGCTTAGGTTCAAATCCTAGTATCACACACTGAACGTGTGTGTGAAAGGGTGAGTGGTTCCTTGATGGAAAAGCGCTATATAAAAAAGGAACTATTTACCATCTAACAATACACAAGATCTTGGTCATCGCAGTAAAGTTTGCAAGCTGAATATAAAGATTCACTATGTAACGTTTCTGCTTGTCTTCTTTTCTTGCATTCATCCAATTACAGGTATTTTATTAGTCAAAAATATGCATTCTTACCACAAACGGGGTCACTGGCCAAGGTAGAAAATGAAACACATTGCTGAGCTGCAGAACGACAGAATCTTTGGGTTGGTGGATGAGTGCGCTAACCACTGAGCCACTGTTGCCCCGTGTTGGGTCATGCAAGAAAGTGGAATTTTCAGCTAGCCAAGCAACATATTGGAACTTTTCTCAAAACTTTGTCGTAGCAGATTGGCTAAATGTCTGGGAAAAAAACTTTACGTAGTAATATATGCATAGGGAAAATAAAAAAAAAAAAAACAATAATGCCGCAGTTCATGTGCAGATAAAGCTAGATACAATTCAACATTTTAGTTTAGGCTAATTTACCATAATTTCACTATTACAAATCAGTTCAGTTGACTTTATATTCACCTACATTTAAGTGCACCAGCGCCTTTAAAGGAAACAGAGTGCCCCTTTAACGCAGACTCCCACGCTGCTCCCGGCTAATGAAAGATGTGTGTAAAGTTAGCTCTTAAAGGGGAGGATTTATGCCCTGGTGGATTGCTTTGATTTGGCAGTTATACTCACCAACCCGCTCACCTACTGCGCCGTTAGCATGGGCCGCTCTCTTTTGCATTACACCGCTAACTGTTCCTAGGCCCTGGATGGTCCTCAGAGTTAGCACTAATTGCCTCTTCTCCGCAGGTCTACCAGCGGCTCCTCGTGCAAACTGCGATATTATCGATGTGTTTGCCATTGGGGAAGTGAAACGGGTATTCTTTGCTGTAGGTATCATACTAAACATTTTTAAAACTTGTTTCTTCTTCTTCATGTTCTCCTTGATATAAGGCAATAAGTGTGATAGTAAATATAATCACATCTTTGATTAATACATGCATGTTTGAATAATTGTGGATACTTCCAGACGTAAAATGCCCTGTTCCACCTACTGACATCATCAGTTGGTAACCTCTTTCTTTAGGAAATGCGTTTTAATGTTTTTAATTCCATAAATGTCTTGTATATAAATGTTTTAATATTGTTTGCTGTTGTCTTCCCGCTCTATTCAAGAGATTTCACACCCACTTCACTATTGTCAATAAGACTATGGGGGACGTCTTGATCAGATTGATGGATTAAAGACTTCATGTTATACTAACAGTCAAAAGTTGCATATACACGTTCATTTATGTTTCTTCTTTATTTCCATGATTATTTACATTGTAGATTCTCACTGAAGGCAACAAATTTATGAATGGACACATAAGGAATGTAGTAAACAAAAAAATAAACTCAAAATTTCATTTTTAAAACTAGTCACCTTTTGTTTTGCTCACACACAGAGTGCTTACATAACTGGGGCAGGCCTGTAGTGTTCGGAGGGAGCGACAGGCTGGTGTGTGGAGACTGGGGGAGCAGAGGGAGCGTGCTCTAACACTGCCCCAGGACAGCATCCTCTCCCTGTCACCACAGCCTTCAGACTGAAGACACAGGCACTTTGGCCAGGCCTGAAGGGAGGAAAAGCCAGTACATGAGAAGAAAAAAGCATGTCTGTGGGATTAGTGGTTTCTTATTATCAGATCTAAATACCTTGACAGTTTCCGCAGCACGCTGCTCTCTTCAAGTGTCACATGATATTGATGTTACGTGTCTGGTCAGCAGATTTAAACATACCTTGGTGTCTGTAGTACACTTTTCTTTTTTTTAGCTTTATATTTTAAATATAAAATATAATTTAGTTTCCTTGTAGAAGGGAAAACATTTCACACTTGTACCACTTAAAAGGTTTGTGTTTCAGTTCATCCACATGCAACTTTCTCAGTTCACACATCTGATCTTGTCATTAGGCATAGCACCATCTAGCTTAAGGATCTGTGGCACAGAATGCCTGGGCTCTGTCAGTCTGCCTCAGGGTAGCTGTGGCTACAGAGGTAAATCCATGTTTGAGACGTAATGGATGAGAATCCATGTCTGAGTAAAGACACTCAGATATCACAGCCCACCGTTCAGACAAATGAGCCTACTGTGACTTTCCCACAGCCGAGACATAGTCTCTGGAGCCTTCCTCTGTTCCTCTGTCCAGTTTCCCAGGACTCCTCCTGCAGCATGAGCCCTGCACACCTCCCCAGGGAGGGCTCAGTAAGCCCAGCACAGATGTCCCACTCCCCTCACCTGGAAGGTGAGGAGGAGCAAAGGATCTATGTCCCCAAAGAAATCAACCCACCCACCTGCTCACTCAGGTCCAAGAACTGCTCGTTTGGCCTCACATGAGAGGAGTGTGTGCTGTGCTGCTACCTTCTCCTCTCTTGATAACTACAGGTACAAGTGTAGATCATCTCCCACTGAACACTAGCATTAGAAAAGGCTTGGTACCAGACTCTTCACAGGTCTAAGCTCTGTGTATGTGCGTCTGCTTCACACTTGTTTGATAATTGCACACACTGAGTCACATTAAAGCAGCGCCCGGAGGCTGTGCAGCGGTGAAAAGGGTTCAAGCCGACGCCATGACAGTCTCCTCTCCTGCACCTGACAGAGAGAGCTTTAGCTAACACTACCCGACACATACTGCTAATCCTATTTCAAACTGCACTCTCAAGCATGAAATCCACTCACAAGAGGAAGCAAATACGCTGCGCCGGTGTTACAAAGATAATCTTCCCCCGCCACTTTTTCCTCACCGACTCGGAGGCAACAAAAGAACGCAAGCTGCAATTAAAACAGGAGCTGTCTTCACTGACACACAAAGAAGGCATCTCTTTAGGTTTGGTGCTAGGGCCAAAGGTACCACACCCAAGCCAAAGGTACCACAACCCAAAGAAGGGTTTGGTGCTAGGGCCAAAGGTACCACACCCAATGGGCGCCACAAGGTTGAGTCAGGAAAAGTTTTTTATATATTTTTTTTAATCTGGATTTAATTTTCTTTTTTTCTTTTTTCTTTTTTTTGACCACTCTACCCAACCATAGGTCATATACCACTCTTAGCTCTGCATATGAAACACTTTGCTAACCACACTGATGTGTGGTTTTTTGGCGAAGCTCATTTCACCAGCAGTGCCAGTTCTCTGCGGTGCCCTGACCCAGCTGTGATCCCAGATGTGAGCAGTCTCTGAGAGGAAAGCATGGCCCCGCAAGACCTCCACAGACCTCCACAGACGCCCACAGACCTCCACAGACCTCCACAGACCACCACAGACCTCTAGAGACCTCTACAGACCTCCAGAGGCCCTCAAAGACCTCCACAGACACGAACAGACCTCCACATACCGCCACAGACCTCCACAGACCTCCACAGACCTCCACAGACCTCCACAGACCTCCACAGACCGCCATAGACCTCTACAGACCTCCACACACCTCCACACATGTCTGCAGACCGCCTGGACAATGGGGTCATCCAGGAGGCCAAGTAGTCAAAGAAGGGAATTTTCTTTGGTGTGCCCTATAAGCCAAAGGCTAAACCGACAAGACATCAGCATTAGAGGTATGTGAGAAGATTCACTCCCACACTATACAGCCTACAGTCATAGTGATTCTTCAATAGCATACATAATGTGAGGTGTGGGAAATAACCTTAGGGTCAAGGTTTAGGCTATAGATGCACCAATCCAGCTTTTTCTGCTCCAGTACTGATATTGGTAGTCTGACTTTAAGTACGTGCCGATACCCAATATTAACAGATACCAGTGTAATGACGAAAAATGGCACTTGTTTCTTTAAAACATAGTGAACTTATTACAAAAGAAATCAAATTGTATTATGCAACTGTTATTTATCTGTGAAATCACTACTGAACAGCTTTGTATGTTCTAGGCCAAAATGAGTCTTACTTCATCCCATTAAAAACCAATCCAGTATATCAGCTTAACCAATATCATGGAACCAATGCCGCATCCAGCATATTTTTCAGTATCGCAGCCAATATTTTATCCCAGTATTGGTGCAATCCTAGTTAAAATTAGCCTTTATTGTCATCATAGTGAAATTTGTCATCTACATTTGACCCAACATGCCAGGATCAGTGGTTGGGGAACTATCTCCAAAATAGTTTTGCTTGAAAGAGTGCTAGTCACTCTGCCAGTATACTGCATAGCTGTAATTCTAAATAGTTGTACAAATATACTTTGGCACATAGAGTCTGATTTGGTGGCTAGGTGGCTCGGGTCACCCGGCTTTTCCGTGTGGAGTTTGTATGTTTCTCCATGTATCTGTTTGGATTTCCTTTGGGCACTTCAGTTTCTCCCATCAACCCAAAACATGCACCATAGGTCAAATTCTCCAGACAGAGTAGTTCCACAAAAAATCACGAAAATGGGTCCCCAAGCACTGTTCTGTGGTGCTCACTGCCCCTGAGGAGATGCCCCAGCATTGAAGAATGGGTCAAATGCAGAGTACAAATTTCCCTGTGGGGTGTACCTTAACCTTAACCATATATAAATTTGTAATAGCAAGACTACACACATTATGGTCTAGATCCGTGTCCTGTCATATCAGAGAAACACACGGTCCCTTTATGTTAAAAAAAAAAAACACGCACACAGAAGAAGAAGAATTTCTGCAGAATCAATGAGCAAAGCACTAAAGAAGTAAGTACTGTTGGTCCAGTTCCAGACGCTTTTGCATTCTGACAGAAAGAATGAGAGACTGATTTACCAGACAAGGGGATTTTACCTGTGTGTATGTTTTCGGTTGACAGGAGAGTGCTCGGTTGAGTGCTCAGAGGACACTCATAAACTACACCCAGAAATGACAAAAAACAAAAATACAACTCCTGAGCTAAAAAAAATCTAGTACAATAAGATAATTAAACTTTAGAACGAGGAAGACTGATCCATTTCATCTACACATCCTCATGAAGTGACCTCCTTCATTTATTTAGTCAACTTATCTCATCTATTCAACTTAATTCCCTTCATTCACCTTCCCTCCCTTACTTTCTATCCTCCGATTTTTACCTCTACCACCCTCCCTTTCTCCAAACTTCTCCCCCCATGATCCGCTGAGTAAAACTTGCTTGTGATTTGTGCTGTTGAGTGGCTCCCGTGTTGACAGGAGCCCGGTGATGGTGGAGGATGGAGGACGGCGGAGGGTGGGGTGAGGCGTCGGCCGTGACAGAGGGGGCCCAGAGCAGCCGTGACAGGGCCTTGTCACAGGTACGCTCCCCCCTGTCTCCTGGATCTCCGGAGTTCTGCCTGGATGATCAGAGACGACAGGCCTGCTCGCTGCTCCCAACCCTCCGTCAGCTGTCAGGCCTGGGTCAGCAGAGAGGCGAACTGTACGGGCCATGCAAAGACACACTACACTGGGATGGGAGCACCGCGGCTGGGCTAAACAAGGACCAGAGGCTGCTGGATAGGGAAACTTTATGATATTAAAAAAATACTCAGGATATGAGTTTGAAGGCGCAGAATTAGTGATAGCCTACTGTCCTTTTCTTGGACTCTTGTGGGGCTCAGGTCGTGTGCGTGTCTGTAAACCCAAAGGTTGGCAGTTCAAACCCAGATCAAACCGAGTCTTGTCCTTGTGTCCCTGGGCAAGACACTTCACCAATCTTTATGTGTCATGGTGGGTGTATGTGTGAGTGTTGGCAGTGGTCAAGACGGCTGATGGCATAGACTGGCACACTTCTGTCATTCTACCCCAGGACAGCTTGTAAAGTGCATTATGAATATAGTTATAACAAGAATGTAGGCAGCCAGTTTGACCATTACATACTGTCGTTGTGTCCTTGGGCAAGACACCATTTCTGGGTGGCAGTAGCTCAGTTATAAGAGTGTTTGTCCACTGATCCGAACGTTGGCCTTTCGAATCCCACTCTCGACATAAACATCATTGGCAGAGAGCAATCAGATCCACCGACCCACAGGTTGGGGGTGCGATTTCAGTTTCCACAAATGAAAAGTCATTGCGTCCTTGGGCAAGACACTTAACCTAACTTGCTCCTATTGACTGCATAGACTGGTTTATGAATGGGTGAGTGGTATGTATGGAACGGTATGGAATGTAAAGCACTCGTGAAGATGGAAAAGCGCTATATAAAAATGTCACCATTTACCATTTTTTTCATCAATTTTCTTTCACTTTTACTTCGCGGGGGCAGCAGTCTAAGCAGGGACTCCCAGACTTCCCTCACCCCAGACACGTCCTTTAGCTCCTCCGGTGGAACCCCAAGGCGTTCCCAGGCCAGCCGAGAGATATAGTCCCTCCAGCGTGTCCTGGGTCTTCCTTCCATTTCCTTTTTTTGAAAATATAAGCATGGTGTGAGAGTGAGAAATTGGTGGTGGATGGAAAGGCCATTTGTGCAGATCTACAGCCATATTTCTGTTGGTCAGCCCCATGGAAGCAGTGAAACTACAAGTACAGCAAATGTGGGGAGTGAATTAAAAAGGGCTCACTGTAGCTCACTGTGGTCTCTCTAAACGAGCGTTAAGACAGCTGCAGTACATCCAGAACGCTGCTGCTCGGGTCCTGACTAGAACCAGGAAGTACTCCACGCATAAGTCTTGTGCACTGGGTCCTGTGGCTCAGAGAATAGACTCCTTTAAAGCAGGACTTGCATGTGAACAGTGTTTCTGTTTTATCTATGCATGTGACTGAAGGGACTTTGACAATGTTTAAATCCAGGCTTTTTATTCTGCACTCTTCTGCACTCTTCTTTTAATGGTAATTTTATGATGATTATTTGTGATTATTTATGTTTTAATTTGTGTGATTTTAATGTCTTTCTTATTCAGTAAAGCACTTTGAATTACTTTGTGTACGAATTTTGCTATTCAAGTGAACTTGCCTTGCCCAGCACATTGAGAATCTTGTCAGCCTTATAAAAGCACAATACCATACGCTGTTTTATATGTCATTATTGCCATTAATTAACATAGGAGGAGATGTTTTCATCAGAGTTGACTTGTTTGTCAGCAAACAGTGAATGAGACATCATCAGTGACGTAGACCGCTCTCATCTAAGACATGAAATAGTTTGTCACGAAGAGGAGATGGTTCTGTGTTGTACTTAAGTAATCATATTCATAGTTTTTTACTTATGATACTGTTAAATATTTTCCAACAGTTCATTATTTTTAAAACAAAAAGCAGTGTATTCTTTCAAGGTGATGGTAATGGAAGTGAACAGTGGAGTCCATGTATAATGCCAGATTTCTTTTACATATGAGATAATAAATTCTTTCTAACTCACACAGCCCGATGTGACGTATAACGAGAAGTATTTTAATCAAAGTAGTTCCAAAATAAACCTCACCTGTTCTTACACAGCGGCACATCGGGACAGCAGTCAGCTTTAAAGCCGTGTATTCTGAAGTCTCTGTCCTTTGCCGATGGACTCACACTCACGACGTGGCTCTGAATTTAATATGTCCATAATTTCTATTATCTCCACGGTCACGGGTTAGCGACGGCCAGCCAAAATGGAGGAATAAAAACACAACAACTCGGATTAGAGGGGAAAAAAACGGAGGGAGTTCAGAGGGTCGTATATCATTAAGCAATTGAGAAAGTTAATTAGGCAGCTCTGATAATTATTGCCATGGCAACCTGCGCGCACTCATGCAGATTTGATTAACGAGGTGCCATTTATCTGAAGTGGTGAGACAGCTAGGGGGAGCAGAGATGGAGAGACCCCTACAGGTAGACGCTGGAATGTAAGCAGTCAAAGTTGTGAAAAATGACATTATTTGCAGTTGAGATGCTATGATGTATTCTTCTACAATTCGACAGCATCTCGTTTGGTATTTCAGTTTTTTCATGTAACAAGTTGTCGCTCACTGTCACTTTGAACACTTGGATAAGGTTGCCGATACCTTATGCTGGTAACAGTGGATGTGAAGTACTTTTGAAATGATAAAAAAAAACATGTGGCTAACAGATAGATGCACTTAATGATTAAAGGTGCACTACTTCACTTTTCTGCTTGTCTCCATGGTGATTTTTATGGCTTTGACTAGACTTTTCCATGGTAAACGTATCAATCTCTATGGAATCAAGCAGGTAATACAACACAGCCAAGTTACAGGTGAGATCTGTGGAGAGGTGACCCTCACAGCAAGAATACATGTTTTGGTATGCATGGTATTACTTTAGCAGCATGAACAAATATAATTGAATAAATGTGAGATAGACAAGTTAATGTCATACAGTGGAACATTCCAGGCACCGGGTGGACATTCTACCAGGAAAATTACATAGTGAACTTTTAAGATTATGGTTAAGATGCAATGGGTCCCTCTGGGGAAATTTGTTTTCTGTATTTGACCCATTGTTCATAGGGACAACATGACGAGCAAACCACAGTGGAACACCAAGGGACCCATCTCCAAATCATGGGCTATGCTTGGCCAGGAGGAAACACCCAGACACTTGAAAACTCCATAATGCCTGGAGACTCGTATCCAGATCTAGAGATTGGTCAGGGCTACCTTAACTTTGCCTAGAGCAGGGGGGTGTCCAAACACAGACAAAGCTCATTGAGGGCCATAGACTGGTCACCCACATATAAAATCACGTTAGACAAGTTAGCTGAACCACTAGACCGATTGATGGGTCCTCAATAGGGACAGTAAATATTTGATATGGGCTTGTTAAAGGAGACACAGTGAATACTTCAAATCAATTCACCTGTAAGCTTGAGGGTCAAGAAAAATTGGTCTGAGAGCCGCATTTGGCCCCATAGTTTGGGCATGGCCTAGAGGAAGATTTATAAGCAGACATGATGTGAGGATGCAGAGGATTAATATAAACCTTTGTTTGTCCCACACGTGTTGCAACACAAAGAGAGAACATGCAAAAATAAAATAAAAATAAAATCAAAATAATTTCAACAATGTATTTCATGTAACTATTCCACTATATGATGACCCGCTCTGAAATCCTGAGTATCTACTTGCACATCCATTCAGTTTTGTCCTTCAGGAGCACAAGGCTTTATTAATATCACCTTTGATTTTCCCATTTGCTTGCATTGTGGCACAGCAGTCTCCAAATCCGGAATCCTAATTACATTTTTTGGCATTTGCCGATTCACCAGAGATTAAATTTGGCATTTGCTAAAGAGAAAAAGTGTTAAAAACAGATATGATTTGCATGTGAAGGAGAGCCACAAATGAAGCCAGTACTCCCTGGGGCTTGTGTGGCTGATTTCAGTACACACGTCGCCCTCTGGTGGATAAACAACAAATAACAAACATTTCACACAAGCTGCTAAAGGCCACTCAGAGCATTGTAAAGTCAAAACTCATTACAGGACATTATTAACGGCTACTGGGAGCGCACTGAATGGCAATTATGGGAGGCAAAAATAAAGCAATAAAAAACGGCACTTACCTGATCCGCATCGCGTCGACATTATGCTCATTTTCAAAAGCAATAGCTGTCACCAATCAGGCGGGGATTCAAAAGACAAGAACAGATAGGTGCCTGGAATCTTCTGAGGATATCTTCATCAACGTGGGAGGAAGATGACACTTTTAGCACGTGCCGGAGACATGCTATCAAAATCAGTTAGCTAAAAAAGAGAGAAAAAATAGCTTAATTAGCACTCTCAAGAGTATAAGCTAGCAATACATAAAAGCAAAGTTAGCACCGAGGGAGATTTCCCTTGGGACTAGCTTAGCCGGATCTGTAACATTCCCAAGCGAAGTATGGATGGATGATTATTATTATACGGAATATCAAGCGTGACGAAAACCAATAAAAGTCTTATGCTATTGGTAGCTTCATAGAGGGTGTAAAAATAGCATAGAATTGATTGGTTTGTCATAAAAAGTGTGCGTCTTTTGAGGAGTTGAGAAGCGAGGTTAGATAGCAGGTTCGTAGCCCTGTCAGATTTCATTACACGTACCGTGATGCTAGCTCTGCGACCGGCTATTTTTGTCAAGAAGAAGGCCCTGACCAAAGTATGTGCAGAAGGAAGAAGAGAAACATTAAGACAATATGCAAAATAGAGTTGTGAAAGAAAAATAAAATGTGATGTGATATTTGTGGAAAGTATAGGCTAATGTTAGCGGGATTGAATATTCAAGTCAAGTTCAAATGCTGCAGAATGTGAGCGCATTTTAAAGGTCCTATATAATGCATCATGGTGTGGCATGTTGGAAAACCGTGTAATGGTGATTCAGTCTAGATTTTAGATGCCATGATTGCCAATATAAAACAGACCTGCCCTCACAGCTGGTGTTGTGAACAGGGTATGTTACAAAGTATTTATTGTGTCCTTGTTGGGGGACATTGTTAAATGGAGCGCCACAGTTACTTCAAAGTTACGTCTCGTTCTAAAAGTGAAATGATCATACATTTTTACTATAGACTTAAAAAAAAATCAAATACTAAGAGTCCAAAGGCAGGTAACTAATCCATAATGCAGTTTTTTTTAAGTTCAAAAAGGCAGGTTAAAATGCAAGATTCTGCCAAATGCTTTAATAATTTTACAGTTTATAAAATTAAACATATTAAATAAAATTATAAGTCTTGAGGTTGTTAGTTACAACATTTTTTTTTTTTTTTTTTTAAATAAAGTCTAGTGAATGAGAGTGAATGAGAGAAATTGACTTCTGGAACCATGGAGGTGGGCATACACTGTTGAGCTCCATTGTCAAGTGAAAAGGGTTCATTTTTATACTGAGGTTTCTGACATTTTATGTACATCCCACACCCAGATTATTCAAAACACTGACAACAGAAATAAACTACAAGTCCACGGAACAATATCAAATGAATAAAAGCTCCAAAAAGTTTGCTTTTTGGTGACATAGGTAATGTTTATATGAAATATATTTTTGAACCTATACACCACCTTTAAACTAATTTGATTGAGGCAAACCACAGCTCAATGTATATTTTTATTAGGGATAATCATGGGTAAAACTATGTGTACTCAGACTGCAGCTTTAATGTCATGAGGCATAGAAGTGTCCAAAGGAGACGTGACATTACTTTATGCTTATGTGCACATAAACTTTTATCTCCCCCATAAACCCTCTTAGGATGTGTGCACTGTTAGCTTCTGTGCACTGTTAGCATATGTGCACTGTTAGCATTTGTGCAGTTAGCATATATGCACTGTTAGCATGTGTGCACAGTTAGCATATGTGCACTGTTAGCATGTGTGCATTGTTAGCATTTGTGCAGTTAGCGTATTTGCACTGTTAGCATGTGTGCATTGTTAGCATATGTGCACTGTTAGCTTCTGTGCACTATTAGCATATGTGCACTATTAGCATATGTGTACTGTTAGCATATGTGCACTGTTAGAATGTTTGCACTGTTAGCATATGTGCACTATTAGCATGTGTGCACTGTTAGCATGTGTGCACTGTTAGAATGTTTGCACTGTTAGCATGTGTGCACTGTTAGCATGTGTGCACTATTAGCATATGTGCACTATTAGCATATGTGCACTGTTAGCATGTGTGCACTATTAGCATATGTGCACTGTTAGGATGTGTGCACTGTTAGCATATGTGCACTGTTAGAATGTTTCCTATATTAGCAAGTGTGCATTGTTAGCATGTGTGCACTGTTAGCTTCTGTGCATTGTTAGTTTTTGTGCACAGTTAGCAGATGTGCACTGCTACTATATATGCACGGTTAACATATGTGCACTGTTAGCATGTGTGCACTGTTAGCATATGTGCACAGTTAGCATATGTGCACTGTTAACCTGGAGTGACAGTGAATGGATATTTCATAAACTCATTAATGTAATGGTCTACACACACTCACTGCTTCGGCTTATGTCGTAAAAAGTGACATCATACCATAACTGTGGACATGCTTTATAATACAGGCTCCACTCTTCATATATAAAAGAATAATGCTGCGTTCATGTGCTCCTCGGTAACTCAGGGTTACGAGATGAAATGGTGTGCTTTTATCTTGGAAAGTCTGGATTTTCATGTCACCAATAATAAAATCAGTGGGTTTAACAGCATTAATTGTTTTTTATTTTACTTTAGCTAACACTAGTTAACGTTACATCTGTAATTATTTAAACAGTACTGTGGTGTCTGGTCTTTCCACAGATCCGTTGCTCTTATGATATTGACAATGGACAGTAAACCTTTAAATATAATAATGTTTAGTTCAAATGTTTTAAATAAATTGAAAAATCCGCTGAATTTTGTCTGTCTCCACACAGCAGGTGATATCAGGTGTGGAAGTCAGGCTGTTCGCTTTCACCCAAGTTTCCAAGTTCCCAAGTTGTTTTTCTGTTTTGAGCAAGGGTTGATGTGCATTTTTCAACTTGGAAAAACATTTCCCAAGTTCCCGAGGACGTCATGAACGCTGCGTAAGTAATGTGTAAGTAATGTGTTCAGTGATAGTGCTGTGTTGATTGAAGACAAATGATTGAATTGAATGAGTAGTTTACTGAAGTTAACTAAGTATTAAAGTAGTAGGCTGTGATTGGCTGGCAACAAAAATGTCTGCCATCTGCTTCTCTCCATAGAGATGCTATTGCTCTGCCTGGGGTGTTCCACAGTATGGCATTAAACCTGCCTGTCTTGTGTTTTAATTACAGGTGGTTTTATTGCTGAGACAAACGTTGAAAAACAGGCATTATTATAGTGAGTGCAGGTCGCCTCTCCACAGATCTGACCTTTAACTCACCGCAAAGATAGCTGTCAATTCAACTGCATAGTGCACTGACAGTTCTTTACAATTTATAATTTATATATATACACTACCGTTCAAAAGTTTGGGGGCACTTAGAAATCTCTTTATTTTTGAAAGAAAAGCACAGTTTTTTGAATGAATATAACTTTAAACTAATCAGACATACACTCTATACATTGTTAATGTGGTAAATGATATAGAGGCCCATTTTCCAGCAACTATCACTCCAGAAAATAAGCACATTAGCGTCTCTAGTTTGAGAAATAGACCCAGCTTCATTAAATAGTACCTGCAAAACGCCATTGTCAACATCTATAGTGAAGAGGCGACTCTGGGATGCTGACCTTCATCCTACAACAGGACAATGACCCAAAGCAAACCTCCAATTGTGCAAGAACTCATTAGAGAAGAAGCAGGAGGCTGGTATTCTGTCTGTTCAAAAATGGAGTGTCCAGTGCAGTCACCAGATCTAACTCACTACCATTGAGCTGTCGTGGGAGCAGCTTGACTGTATGTTTTACGCAAGAAGTGCCCATCCAGCCAATCCAACTTGAGGAAGGGGCTTCTAGAAGTGTGGGGTGAAATTTCTCCACATTACCTCAACAAATGAACAGCCAGAATGCCAAAGGTCTGCAATGCTGTAACTGCTGCAAATGGAGGATTCTTTCACTAAAGCAAAGTTTGAAGGAAAAAAATATTATTTCAGATAAATATCATTATTTCTAACCTTGTCAATGTCTTGACTATATTTTCTATTCATTTTACAACTCAATTCAACTTTTACAACTATATATGAGTGTGCGTGTGTGTGTGTGTGTGTGTGTGTGTGTGTAGGTGTGTGTGTGTGTGTGTGTGTTTATATATATATTTCCTTTCTTTATCTTTATACAGGGAGAGTCCAATAAGATCACCAGACTCTCTTTGATTAACGCTCTGTTAAAATACAGAACAATACAAACAAAAACATTTTAAAACATTAAAAACAGGCGCAGAGTTGAGTATAAATCTTTATCACCAGATTATTAAAGGCCATTAGTGGCCAGTTTTGCATGTCCTTGAATTGTATTTCATTTCTGGGAAAGAGAAAGCTTTTTTTTTTCATTTCAGTTCTAGTGCAGCCAATTTTTAAACACAGACAATTAAGAGATCTTGTATTAAAAGTTCCTGTTTCAAAAGTTTCACAAACAAGTAAGATGTTCGGGCAGTCTATCAAGTTATACCTTATGTATACATTTTATACAATGTTGTTATAATCTATGCACATTTTAAATCACAGTATTTATCTAAAACAACTTAATAAAAGAGACAAGTCAGCTGACTTCCACGTTACAAAACTGCAGTGCCCAAAGGGAGCTGACATCGCCAACGTCGCCGACGTCAACACAACGAAGAGCCGAGAAGCACCCCCAGTGGATAGCTGCACGTCACGTGACGCTAGTCATTTGTACCAAAAACACAACACTGCCAAATCCTACGTGTATCACTGATTAAGAAAATAAAAGTAGAGAATGAAGTAAGTACGTCACAGTGGGCGTGTGCCGGTGGTGGTGAAAATGGGGGTTGATCGGAAATATGCTGTCTTGAAAATAAGCGATTTAAGATTGTTCAAACATGCACAAATCACTCCACAAACAACTTTGAGAGTAAATGAGAAAGAAACAACTTGATCATGGTTAAAAGTTCTGAAATGTTCATTTTACATAATAGGTCTGACATATAATACAACTGAATAAAGGCAAGACAGATACTTACTGTGACAGATGCCATACTGTGAATCATTCCAGGCAAAGCAATACAATCTCCATGGAACCAAGTTCCATAGTGCACCTTTAACTGCTTTATTTCTATTTTGTAGAACACATAATAAAAACATTCTGAACACATTACATAGTTCTTGTGGACTGACTGACTTTGGAATCATGCAACTAAAAATTGTTGTTTTTAAATAAAAACATCTGAAATTTGCTTCTCTTCATCTTTTTGAGCAAAACCCAAACTCTCTTGAGAACGTGAATTATTTATGCCTCTCCAACAGTCAGTCTTACGTTTTTTCTGATCTTAAGAAACATATCATTTTTTCCAAGTGAAGAAAAAAAATCTGCACTTTTAAAAAAATCTTTTATTGAGACCTCCAGCTGTGACGAACAAAGGCCTACTGCTCACACATACAGCTGCAGTCGACTGTAGGCACTCCCGGCAGGCCCCTGCACTCCTGTGCTGCCCCCCTGGTGTGACGGAGCTCCGGGTAGAGGACATGCAGGAGACAGGAGAGAAACAGGAAGTCCCAGCAACTGCAAGGACAAAAACAAAAAAGTGAAAAAGAAAAAAAAAAACGTTTTGGTATTATTATTAAAAAACAACAACTTGGAAATAACTTTACAGAGATCTTTCAACATTATTTACATTTATGCAAATCTATTCATGCTAATTTGTTCCTCTCCTTTATTATTATTATTATATATTATTATTATTATTATTATTATTATTATTATTATTATTATTATTATTATTATTATTATTATTATTATTATTATTATTTTATCTAACCATAACAACAAATACTGTATGTATTCACAATTCAATGACTTATTAAGACCATGATAGTACTAGCTGTGCTGCTGTTCATGGGTTTCAGAGGTTTGGAAAATGAACAGGATTTATAACAGCTCAAAACAAAGTGTGATGTCTTATGAACAATGAAAAGTCCTGGTGCTTATAAACAGAAAGCTGAAAAGTGATGGGAAGTGTGCTTGTCTACTCCAGAACTGTATTCTGAATACTTTGAGTTGCATTATATTATACTGTAAAAATGTGACATAAACGATTGAAACAACTTTACACTTGTTGCACTGTTAGCTCTGCATTTATGTAGTGTTTTTTTTTTCTTCTTTATATTGTGCAGTTCAAAGCCAAAACTACACATACATGACATACAGCCATGTATTCCCTTGATTTTAGAAAAGTAACTGTACTGTGAATACCACCAAATAAAACATTAACAGCAATTGCAATACAGTTACTTATAATATAATATTATGAGCATGTATGTCTTGTAAATGTAGAACAACATATCCCAGTGTCCTCTTGTAGTTACAAAAGCAGTCGTCAAAACAAGACATTTTCCTTACGCAATATTTGAAGTTATAAAATATGACTGACTGAACTGACTAGCATCCTCATTAGCCGTATTATAACCATCAATTTATGAAATTACCCTTAAAAATCTCAAATAAAACCTAAAAAAGTAACTGAATCTCTGGCACTTTTCCCATACCGGTCTCCCTGTCTGTGTGAGGTCATGCAGGGGTCACAGTGGGGTCAGTGAGGGGTCACGGTGAGGTCACAGGGCACGGAATAATTGATTTGAGCTCTCCTCTGAGCAGGTGCGGGTTAAGTCCACAGAGAGGAGGATGTGCCCTATTAGCACAAACTTACAAAGAGCTACTTCACATTTAGAATACTGGAGACACATCAAATATTACTCAAAGCAACACGGTTATGAATATCAATATGGATCTGCACTGCATACTACATCACCGTATGGGATTATATGTTGGCTTTATATGGTCATAACAAGAGCTCATCAAAAAGCAATTTATCCTAAATGTATCACACGCATTATAATAAACATAGATTAGACTGCAATTCTTGTTTTCAGACTGTGTTTTTTGAAAAGTCACTACAAAACCAAACCACAGCAGCCTCTTGCACTTCTGTAGCCACATCTGCCCTAGGTTAGACTAATGGAGCCTGCCAATCTGCGCCATCGGCCGCTCAGACCTAGCCTCGTGAATCAATTGACTTTCTCCGTGTATTCCAAAGAGATTTTCTTTTCATAAAATCCAATAAAAATTTCATATTGGCTGGCAGGCAACATCTGACTGCCAATTACGCACAGACACGATGTTCATGCAGGGTGGTGAAGTGTTTTGCCCAAGGACACAGTAGAGTGGTAGTAGCATACACTGTTCAAACCTGGAATGGCAGTGAGGCTCAAATGATCAAAAAATGTTACTTGCTCAAGATTAGCCAGATTAGAGTCTTTAGTTGTATTCTGGCCTGGTCTTGTGTTCCAGTGGGGGCTTCGTGGAAAAACTATCGGGAACTATTAAGTGTCTTACCAAGGCCACAATGACAGCGTTCATCTCTGGGAGCTAGAATTACACCGTCAACCTGTGGATCAGTGGATCTGGCCACTCTACCAACCTTTGTGTCAAGAGCGAGATTCGAACTGCCAACCTTCGGATCAGTGGATCTGTCAACTGAGCTTCCATCGCCATTCTTTCAAAAAACTTTAAGGGCTTATCTTTCAATCTAGGGTGCTTAATCTCCATGTGCCAAAGCAGTTTTGAAGGTTTCATTGCCTCGTTCGCGTTTTCCCGCATATTACACAGAGCAGACTCGGCGCATGAGAGTCACCTGTAGCGACAAACCCATATTTTAAGCAGGACTCCTGGTATCGTCTGTTAAATTCAGTTTGTTTTTTTCTTGGAAGTCGTAGGCTCCTCTCCTCCTGGTTCCTCAGTTGGACTTTTCCCCTTTGCAGAAAAGCTCTCCAAACACTTTTGTCTCATTTTCACGAGCTTGTGGGTCTACTTTTGGGCGACGTGTCTGATGCATTATACATGATATGTCATCGCAGAGGACTGTTTGTTTTTACATAGTTCTGCAAGTGTGACTTGTTTGTTTTTAACATGGTTCTGATTTTGAGCAACAAAAAATAAGAAAATATTATTCTATTTTAATATTTCAAGATCACAATAATCTTCCAATAAAAAAAAAAAAATTAACACAAATAAAATACACTTCTATTAAATACGTATTATTTTCTCAAGCCACACGGATCCAGAGTATAAGGATGAAAGAGCCGCGGGTTGCCGACCCCTGGTCTAGCCCAAGAATACAACAGAAGCACACACTAGTCTCTATAATATATTTATCAAACACACAAGAAAATCTGCAGAAAAACAAAGGTAACTTTTGCTTAAATTACACACCAAAGTATTTACAGAACACACAAAAATTCAAAACACAAAATTTCTTAAACATCAAACAACATTTTGAACATTTTGAAAAAGCTCTCACATTACTTTGCCGTCAGCCATGTTTTGTACCATTGTTCTGTTTTGATGTAATCTAATGTGTGGACTTGAAATGGTTCTCGTCGACGCTGGAGAAAACATGTCCTTCATTTATCAGGAACGCCAAGGACTTCCTATGAGGGCACATCAACAAGTTAGAAATTCAGTCATTTCAGTTTGATTCAGTGTTAATGTTGTCAATCAATGCATTACAGAAAAGTTGTCAAGGACTGAAATATGTTTGCTGTTGTACTTTTCTGGGTTAAAGTACATTGTTTGGTTGGACAGCACCTGTGGTAAATATTCATCATAGTTTCACATCTGTTAGGTGGCGGCTCGTGGCAGGAAAAAAATACAGGAAGTAGCTAAAATGTAATACTTCTGCCCATATTGTCAACACAGAATATTCAATATAAAATGCAGGGACAATTTACGTGAAAAGCAGCAGCCTTTTGAAGAAATCGTTTTTTCAGTAGTTTTCAGACAACATACTGTACTTCTACTCCTACCCGAGTCATATTTTGTTTCAAGTAACAATGCTCTTGAGTAAAAGTTTTGGTTACCCGCACAGTATTCTAGTAGTAATGACACCAAATACTTTCAGACTTTTATACGAGTTACTATTACGGCCACTCGTTTGTACTTCTACTTGAGTAATATCATCTTAAAGTAATGTTATTCATACTTGAGTTCAAATTTTGGCTACTCTACCCACCTCTGTATGTTGACGAAAACAGCAAAAAAAGGAAAGTACAGATGTTTTTGCTGAAGAATAGAGGAGGCAATTTGGCAATTTGGAGTACTGCTGTAATGTTTGGCAGTTAGATTAAGAACAACATAATAAAATATTGCATCATATACTACTAAAAATCATGTCAATTATAACAATAAGGAACAGTTTATGGGATTATCTGTGTGTGAAGTCGGGTTAGTGAATTCAAAAGTACCTGATTTCCTCAATACCAATGTAGTCCAACAATGTGGCCAGGTCTTGGAAACTGATGCCATCTTGCTTCACAGAGTGCTGGCTGATTACGTGCAACACCTACAACACAAAAACATACTTTCTTACATTTGTGGGGGAGACAGGTTGGTGGTTCGATTCTCATATAATAATGCGTCTTGTTATAATTTTTGAGACTGCAGCTCAGTTGTTTGAAGCATCTGGCCAATAACACAAGGTTTTGGAGAGTTTAAAATAAGGCAGTTCTAAATATTGTGGCTGGTGACAGTCTAGGAAGTGTGGAGGAGGAGGAGTACAAGTACCTGGGGATGTACTTCGACAATAAACTGGACTGGAGCAGGAACATGGATGCCGTCTACGCTGTCTGAGGAAGCTGAAGTCCTTTCACATCTGTAGGACAGTGCTGTGGATGTTCTACAAGTCTATGGAGGCCGGTGCCATCATGTACGTTGTGGTCTACTGAGGTAGTAATCTACACGTGAGGTACACCAACTGACTCAATAAGATCATCAAGAAGGCTGGCAGTATTGTGAGGAAGGAGCCAACTCTCTCACCCACCCACTCCACAATGTGCTGGTCATCTACAAGAGCTCGGACTGTCACTGCTCCACCGGGAGACACGGGAAATCATTTCTGCCTGTCGCCATCGAACTCCTGAACTCTGTGCTGTCAAAGTCTCACTGTACAAACCTTCTGCACTATTCTGTTCATACCACACTGTTGCAAAACTGTATATAGAGATGTACATATGTTATAAACTGTACATTTTTGTTATAATGCAAGTTTTTTTTATTTTCACTGGTTTAGTTTATAAAGACTTATTGTATCCATTCTCTTTAAGCTACTGATATTTCATTTAAACTTTAACTTTACTTTTATAACTCAAAAGTAATTCAGATTCTGGCAACTTTTTTCATTCTAGGTTCCAGTTCCCACAACTGAAATATATGTTAAAATAATAACGAATGAAATGATAAGTTCTTAACATAAAAAGTTGTACTGAAGCTATGGCTAGCTCCTAATTCTTGGCTTTTTCCCAATCACTTTACATTTGGCACGGTTTAATTGTCGCAATGGAAGATTTTAGGTAGTATTTAACAGTAATAGTAGAATTAGCATCACTTTTCTTGCATTTTAACTTTTAATTTATGTGAATTATGTCCATGCCTTTATCTTCTCATGGTTGGATTGTTGTAATGGATTTTTTGAAGGGATTCCTGCCAAGGACATTCAAAAACTGCAATACATTCAAAACAGCGACGCCAAAATCCTAATGAAAGTCAGAAAATTTTAACACATCACTCCTATTCTCAAATCACTGCACTGGCTCCCGGTTTCATCCCAGATTGAATACAAAATCCTTCTACTGACCCATAAATGCATCAACTGGTCAGGCACCACTGTATCTGCAAGACCTGATCACTTTGCAATTTTCAAACTGCACCCTCAGATCTTCAGGTGGCATGTTCCTTCAAGTCCCCTCCACTAGGTTCTGTACAATGGGGGATCGAATCTTCTGTTCAGCTGCACCATGACTCTGGAATTGGCTCCCTGTCCAGAGCCACACAGAGCCTGGACTTTTAAAATGATCTAAAGACCTTTTTATTTAGAAAAGCGTATTGTTGATGTTTTTTAGCATTTAGCAATTTAGTATTGGTCTAAAGTTCTTGTTTTATTGTAGCACTCTGAGATTCTATGGAATGAAAAGTGCATTATAAATACAATGTGATCACCAAGTATTACATATATATATCACTCACTTGTCCCTGGATGGTGGACAAGCCTCTTACTACATATTCTTCAGATGATATTTGGGTTGCATCAGACACTGGTAATGCATTCATATTTACATCACAACCCTAGAAGAAATAAGATACAGAAGAGTAAATAAATAAGTGAAAATGCTGTTATTTTTCTGCGTGGGTTGGGGGGTACCTTTCCAAAGAGTTGCTTGTGAGCGTATACCACTTCTAACATATGGGAGGTGATCTCATTCAAATCCTTAACGCAGCGGATGTTCATAGCCACCAAAGTCTTTTTACCCTACAGGTGATTGGAAAACAATAAAGAACATGCCTTGTTAAGCTAAATTATGATAAAATAAAAATAGTACATTTCTTTATTATTTAGAGTCTGTTACTTGGAAAACCCGTAGACTTCCAAGCACTTTTACATACACTCCTTGTTCAAGTTTCAGCTGATCTGAAGCATCCTGAAAACAAAATGATTCTACATAACACTTGTCAAAGTAGTACAGTTAAGGTCACTATTGCAACACCTATTTTTATACTGACAACCCTGACTGAAGATAGAGATTAGAGAGATAGATTTTTTTTTAAATAATTAGTTTTATTTTTTTTAACATTAATGTTAAGAAACCGTAACTAATTAGACTGTCTGATGTCACCGTAATAATTCCATTTGGTTTTTTTAAGAAAACTGGATAGGTTTTGAATGAGATCTAAAAATCTTTGAGAATCACCGATGAAGAACTGAACAGTCTTCGGGATCAGAAAATTTTGTTTTCTGAATAACCATAGAATATATTCAGGTTGCAGATATTACTGAAAGGTCTTGTAATGACTAACATCTGCGTTGACCCACTGGCGGACAGTGAGAGGAGGCCCGGTCATGTCATCCACCGAATACTGGCTGTAGGTGGAACAGGGAGAAGACCTGCGGACAATGCCCACCAGAGACACCTGAAAAATGAACGTGATTTATCAATCAATCTGTGTAAAAATTAGAGAGATGATATTCTGCATTGGCCAGGGAACAAAAAAGGTCATCAAAATGTAAAATAAAACATACAGTGGACCATAACACATTTTCGATAATAAACTGACGTCAAATCTAAAAGCTTTGAATTTTAAGTCTAACTAAACTACAATTTTGAATTTCCAGTGAAGAAATGTTAGCAAGTTTGTTTTTCTATCACAAAGGACGAAAAAAAAAAAAAAAAAAAAAAAAAAAATAGCCTCACAGTTCTTTGAGCTTCACTAGTCTACAAATAGATAAAATGAAACACTAGACCTAAAAACAGCTTTAAAAATTTGCTTTCAGTGATAATTTAAGATTTTTGAGGGAATTGTGGATTTTAATAAAATCTTGCTGCAGTTTTAAACCGCCTGATCAGCAGAGGGAGCACTTGTATACAAAACAGCCTCATCGGCATATAAATGTATGAGGCCTTCTCTTAAATTGCACCTAACGGAACGAATGCGTATAGTAAACAGTAGTGGGCCCAAAATTGAGCCTTGGGGCACCTTTTTGCTTAAAAGATGGAAGATAAAAAAAAGATTTAAACCCACTGGCTACTACTGCCTAGGTTCTGTTTATATTACAGACACTTCAAGAGGATTTTGAGAAACTGTAACAAAAGCTTTGGTCAAATCAATAAACAGAGCTACATAATCCTGTTTGTCCTCAAGGGCTGTGAACGTGTCATTTAAAACTTTTGTGGTTGCAGTGACAGTACTATGCCCTTTTCTAAAACCTGACTGATAAATGCTCCATTTTGAAGTCTTATTTAAATAAATTAAAACATTTACAGTTGGCATATGCCTTTACATAAATGTGTGGCGTTTCCATTATTCTGGTATAACAAGGTCATCAGCTTCTGAGGACTTCTTTGGGTCTATGTAGTGGAGTGCATTTAAGAACTCCCTGTAGGTGAAATATCTTTAAGACAAAATCTGAGCTATCTGCCAGCGGTTCAGATTCAACGTAATCAAGTCCAGGGGGCTCACCATCATTATTCTAAACATCACATACAGAAATGAAATGCCCATTGAAAGCATCACATATTTTTTCTTTAGAATTTACAATAACTGAATCCAATAAAATACTGATTGGTAATGTATGAATGCTAGGTTCTGAGAGGAATCATACTGTACTCCATTTCTTTTTTTCTTTTTTTTAAATGAAAAAAAATGCTCAGTCCAAAGCTGACCTAGTTGTGCGTGCAGTTTCCAGACAGCATTTCTCTAAAGTTGTCTGTGTTGGCAGGATTGCTACAGGTTTTTATCAAAAAATTTCTCTTTAGGTGCATACCTGTCTGCAGTTTCATTAAATGTATTGATGAAAACATTTAAGGCTTTATCAGGGTCAGAATGTTGAGGTTAGCCCATTATCACTGCAATACAGGTCAGAGATTAATGGTTTTATATCAAAAAGTGTGCCTTTATTTCATTTTCTATGTTTACTTGGGATAGAAAGTAGTAGTTGTGTGAGATTCAGGCCATTGCATAGGTCTATCAAAGTTTTGGACTCTTTCCTCAGCCAGTTAATATTTATATCGCCCATTATTAGGACCTTGTACCTTTTCCGTTAAGAAAGCATCGAGCATTTTTGAAGTTGCACAATGAGTACCAGCAGTAGGACATTTTTTTTTATCACAGTCATTTATGTAGCTAACAGACTTTGAGCAGGAGAATAGAAGAATAGAATTAAAAGCCATATTCATACAAGTTGGCCTTTAGGAGACCTTTAAAAAGACCAATTATGGGACAAATTCTAGTGTATAGTGCATTTCAAAGTTTGAGAGCAGCAACAGAGAAAGTCGGATGATCTGTTTTTGAGGCGAGTGTGGGGGACAGAGAAGACGTGCTGAGAGTTTGACCTGAGGGGGACAGTGTAGTGAGTTAGCAGATCTGTGATGTATTCCTGGACAGTGCCATGAAGTGCTTTAAAATCAAAGAGTAGAAGTTTAAAATCAATCCTGTACTTTATTGGGAGCCAATGAAACTTTGCTGAAACTGGAGTAATATGCCCCCTGCTTTTTTGTACTAGTTAAAAACCTTGCGGCTGCATTTTGAACCATCTGGAGCCTATTCAGTGAGGATTGTGGCAGTCCAAAATAAAGAGAACTGCTAAAAACCAATCTGCTTGTAATAAAAGCATGGGTTACAATTTCTAGATTTTTGGAGATAAAATTGATTTTAATTGTGCAATGGCTCGAAGCTGGAAATAGCTTCCTTTCACCACGTTATCAAAATTAAAACCAGAATCAAGAACACTGACGTTTTTTACTGAACTGTGCAAATTTGCAGATGGGGGGCCCAGGGCTCCACTTAAGCCATCAGCATTGGGGCCAAAAACAATCACCTCAGTCTTTTTGTCATTCAGCTGTGGAAAATGACTGGACCTCCATTATTTTATTTCAGCAAGACACTGGTGTAAAGTGACAAGGAGCCAATTTCATGGGGGGAGATAGGGACATATAATGAGTGCCATCTGCGTACACATAGTACTGGACATTGTACTTCTCCAGAGTCAAATTGAAAATGGTGAAAGGAGCTAGAAATGAGCCTTGAGGTAGGCCACAGGTGATGGAGATAGCGGCTAACACAAAGCTACCTATTTTAACAAAGGTTCTTCCACTTAAATAAGAAGAAAACCATTTTAACACTGCGCCCTGCACGTTTTTTTTAGGAGAATGTGACTGTAAGCATTAAGTCATTAAGTACTTTTAGCAGAGTGGATTCAGTACTGTGATGGTCTCAAAAAACAGAGTGGAATTTGTCGAGTATATTATGTTGATTCACATATCAGAAGCCTTGAGTGAATACAGTCTTTTACTACAAAAAGGAAAGCTTAGAGATTGCGGTGTATTTTGAGAACATCAGGGTCAAGGCTGGGTTTCTTGAGAAAGGGGTGCACAGTAACATGTTCAAAATCATCAGGAATGACGCCCTCTGAAGGAGAGGAATTCATGATAGCTAAGATCAATGGGCAGAAAGTATTAAAAACATCCTATGAAAAGATGAGACAGTATAGGGTCAGAGACACCGTTGGTAGCTTTGAGCTGGGAGACCAATTCTTTTAGTTGGATCCATTAGTTTAAATTGGAGAAATAAGCCCCTGCATTTTGTGAGCAGATTGAATAGACGTCAGGAGGAAGAATTTGTTGTCTGATTATCAATTTTGTTGAGAAAAAAAAATGAAACTCCACAGATAGTTATGTTGAAGTGGATGAGGATGCAGATCCATTTGGGGCATTCGTAAGGTTGTGAATAGTTTGAAACAAGATTTTGGGGGTTTTAATTTTTCTGCCAACTGATAATTTTTCAGTGCATCTTCAGAAATGTAATGTGATATCTTTAATTAATCTTCCACTTGCTTTCTGCTTTTCCAAGTTTAAGTGAGGCCATGCAGCTCAAAACGAAAGCGCTAAGATTGTTAAACAGGGTCAGCAGTTCCTTTGTGTTCGTACACTTATTGCCCAAATCAGCAGGTAGAGTGTTATTGAACATGGCAGAGAACCGTGAAGCTGTGAAGGGTTTGTAGAACGAACAGGACAAGGTGGCTGTGATGGGGCAGACTGGGAAGGACGGACTTGAATATAATTTAAAAAAAATGGTAAGATACTCAGCAATCAACAATGTCTAGGATCATGATAGGAAGGCCAGATATGAGCTCTTTGACCATCAGTTTACAGGAGCAGTATATGTGGACATTAAAGCAGTCTATCACACGGGTAGATATAAAATGGATAAGATCAGAGAGTGCAATGTCAAAACCGAGTTTAGGTTTAGGGAGTCAGGGCACATATGATTGGAATAGGCATGTTAAACATAAAAACTGCTTCACATTACAGGCCCAGTGATTAAAGTTTGCACTTTAAAAAGTCTTTAAAAATTCTTGCTAGACCCCCACCTTGACCAGATACCCTTGGGGAGTGGGCAAAGGTCATGGAGTGGAAAATTGTCACCGAGATTTAGCCATGTTTTTGAGATATAAAAAAAATATTTTAGAATGAAGCCCTTGTTTACAATTGATCTTGAGTTTAACAGAGCAAATTTGAATGTGCCAATTGGTACTTCTGGGGATACAGTGCTGTTGATTTTAATAGAGCGACAGTGAGAAATATTTGTGTTGATTTGAGAGGGGCCAGTGTGTTGGAATAGAATAAGTCTCAAGGGGAGGGGTACTGGGGGTACTTTAGATACTACTCTTGATATAAACTTACACTATTATGATTAATAGATTCTGATGTAGATAGTGAAATGGGCCATGCAAAATTTGGAGTTGTTACAGGGTGATATGTAGGTAGGCTTGCATGCAGTACACTTAGGAGGAGAAGCTCGCTGGTTGAGTGCGGTCAGTCATTTAAGTCTGATTCTGTGTAATGCATGCTGGGTATTAGAAGGAAGCTTTTGAACTGCCCTGCCTGCTTGGATGTAAGCCATCATTCCTGTAAAAGGCAGTGCTGTCCCAAAATAAGTCAAAGTTGTCTACAAAGTGGAAGCCTTATAGACAGGCTGTATCTTGAGGCCAGTCGTGAAGTTGGATTTTCCTACTAAATTGTTCAGCTCCATGGCCTAAAGTGGGAAGAAGGCCACTGATCTATATTGATTTCACACACGTTTTAGGAGATCAAACGGTTTTTAAAAAGTCTTTTTTGAGAAGCTCAAATTGACCACGCAATACCACCTCCTTTTGACTGCTTGCCACAACAAAAAACTTCATCGTTTTCAATATTAATTTCCTTAAATTTACTTTTTGAAATAAATATATATTTTCAGAAAATACAGATCTATCTGGATCTGTTTGATTTGTCCAGACCTTAATGTAATCTCATTTAGATGTGATATTACGTACTTTCATATAAACAATTCCCAGTCCCTTCCTTGTCTTGAAATTTTGCATTTCAAATAGGCCTGAGTCTTTAGGGATGTTTGAGATTGACCAGGGTTGCCTAGGAATTAGGTTTGTTGGCAATATTGATATCAAGTTACACAATAGTTTCTTTCATGTCTACGAGATGTTCTACATCAAGTCTGCACATATATTCTGCATTTAAACAAATTAAAGCCGGTGGACATAGATTTGATAGATAGTCACATGTGACAGTGTTTATCATATGCTCAAGAAGCCACTCAGTTTTAGTTTGTTACTGTCGCCATACAGTTTTTTTCAAGTCTTATTTAAATGAATAGCATCGTGGGCAAATCAATTATTCCCCTTCCAGAGTCCACAAAAATGATTCACAACAGGAATTCCTAGAGCATTGCAATAACCCTTCAGCGAGACGTTAAGTTGGCGGATCTGACTAAACTTCATGTCACTGAAACTGGGAGATGGAACCAGACATTATGTATTGTTTTCCTGACTTTAGCACTGCATCTATAAGCAATTTGAAGTCACTTTCCAACAACTCAGACTGTTGTAGTTTAATTTCATTGGAGCCAAAGTGGATGTGTCCGCACGATTGGACAGTGAGTCTGTGAGCACGGTGGTTATGTATAATAGAAGAACCCATGGGACGTCTACATGGCATACCTAACACTTAACACCTTAAACTTAAGCTTAACTCCCCAACATTGTCATTATGTAAATTATCTAAAAGTATAATTTTGAACTGATTGCTTGTAGCATACTTGGTTGAGCTCCAGGTCCCCAATTGCAAAGGCTCCACTGTGATCCAGAGAGGCAGATAGAAGCTGGGACACTGTACAGGGCAGGATCTGAAGAGTGGACTTCTGCATTCAAATCAGCCTGTTAATAATGCAGTTTTCAGCTGCATGTTGGAAAACTCAGAACTTTGAACTCTCTCCCATCTACACACCTTTATCCCTGCTGCTTTGGCTCCTGTCTGCCAGCCTGGACCCGGAACCTCCTTGGAAGTGTCTGTCAAAACAAAACATGCAGATCTAAAAAATGTAAATGAATTGAAATTGTAATGCTATTTGCTTTAGTTTTACCTTGGTTCCACATGGTAAAAATTGCATTACTTTGTCACACTGGCAGCATCTGGAAATAGGAAAAGAGAATCCAAACCTAAACCTGCTCAGGTGAACTGAATTACAGCAATCAGCAAGGACTTACAAAGATATATATTTTTTTAAACTTTTATTTATTCAAATCCATCAATGCAACGGTGATTGACAGGTTATTGAAAATATGTAGCAGAGAACATTTGTTAAAAAAGTGAAAGAGGTTTGGTTTGGTAACGGTTGGGAAATTACAGACAATGAAGCAGCAAGACTAGGCATCAAGTCATCGAGAACTGACCTTTTTTTTTTTTGCACATAACTGTGGGTGTCAGTGTGTGTGGCTATACACAGCAAAAAATAAAAACAATAATAGCCAATTGCTTTTTTGTGTAGGAATTTTTGACTAGTTACAAGTAACATTGATGAAGAAGGCATAGGCACTTTCTTATTTTCTATGATATTTTCTATATATTTTATTTTTTAACTAGTTTATTTGCCAGTAGAATAGAATTTTATTGTCAGATTTCACTTGCATATTTCTGTTATGTCAATTTTCCTATTACTATAAAGTACTATAAATAAACCAAATATGTAATTAAATGCAACTCAAATCAATTCATTTTCTGAATCAAATTAAATAATTATTTATACTGGACCATATCAATGTGTCTACTTATACAAAGACATATTAGGAGGTTATATTTGGCATCCACATGTCTCTGATTGCCAATGAATACAAAATAGTACATTGCAGTGCCACTTACTGCCACATGGGAGTGCCAAAATTCATATTCACAAATTTAGTTCAACATGTCAATCAAGTAACAACAGCCACCTGATGCCTAGTCGAAACTGTATGAATCATGACAGTTTGGGAATTTTGTGGTTAGTTCTATTACCCCATTTCCAGTTCAGCAGAATCAACCAACCTAATACCATTTTTCTTACAAACAATATGCCAACAAAAACTAAATTCTCACAAGCACATTGACAATAGTAAACCTTCAAATAGAGCACACCTTTCGTGATTGACATAAACTTAAAAATAATGAGTTGAACAAACCCAACACAACTTTATACAGCAAGTGGGGCCCCAGGAAACAGAGCACAGCCAGTCCAAATGTACAATAGTAACCTTGTCCCGTTACCCTATACAGTTTGTACACATGTGCAAAAAAAATCATGATAAAACAAAGCATATGGCTAGCATGGAGTCGCCATAATTTGATACAAGAATTTGCCATAATTTTGTGGTTTGTTGTAAAAATCAAAATCAAGGCAAAAATATTACACTACTCAAATGTTCAAATCAAAATTCATGGAGCCTGAAAATGAAAACTGTAATAAAACAGCATATTGTGTTTTAAATTCACAAGTGCCAACAAATAATTTCAGTAAAATTAATTATAATGTGTGTGATTAACAAACTAAGGACAAACTTGTTCAGGATTGTGGAATACATTCTGAATGATTTTAAAAAGCAAAACGAGAGCAGACCAATAATACACACATACAAAAAAAACTTTGTGTGTATATTGCTATGTTTCATCCACATTTCAGTCATGTCTGTCAACGCTACCGTGTGTAAAAACAATTCTTTGAAAACATTTGCAACAGTGACCAGATAGCAGGCAAACCACTACAAGTTCAGTAATGGAGCAGATCAGGCTAACATAATAATTGATGACCAAAAACACACACTGGACCTTCTTAGAGACAAAGATCATGAGCATTCAACATTTTTATTTTTTATTATGCCAGATATGTAACTCAACAATGCTACAGAGTAAATGCAACGTTTCATTTTCCTCCATTCAGAGGAGCAATAGCCAATTGTGTTAACATTATTGCTTGCTAAGTACTTTGGCAATGAATGGCCTACTGTTTTTCTGGGATTCAAATTGAATGGAGCAGTTAAAATAGATTTGTGCTAGTTAAGGGCAATAGCAATGAGGCCACAATGTTTGTTAAGTTTGCAGTGATTTTGTCAAATAAGGCAGGAGATGCCAACTTACACCTAACAAGAAATGGAAGGCCATATCCTCAAACATTTTAAATCAAGTAGAGTACCATAACTGAGATGAACTGAAAAACCACAAATTGAAGAATTTAAACACATTTTTGAAGGAACCAGGACACATTTTTGACACAGGTTGTGAAAATTATGCATGACCTACAAGTCAAAGTGGTGCCTAAGCAAGATCAGCCACCAAGTGCAGCAAGCAACCACTTAATAGGCTTAGGAATTTGTCCGTAGGAAGCATGGAGAATTAAGGATTATGATTGGAAAGCCCAAAGGAAATGAAGCAAGCACTGACAGAGAGAAGAGCTCAGGTTTAACAACAGTATTAGGTGTTAAGAAGACAAGGGGGGGGGGGGGTTAGGGGGAGGACTGGGGAGCTGGTGTCTTTCACATATTGTAGGTGAGGAAATTCATAGACTGCTAGTTGACAGTGATGGGTAAATAAAAACTACAGTGCCAAATCCAACCTCACAGAGCATAGATAGAAGAAAGAACGGGAACTATGAGAGATATAGATGGCGACACGCACAGATGCAGCGGTCTGGAGCTCTTTCACAGTACCACCAAGAAAGTGCAAAAACTAAAGCAGTGGTATTATTGTGCACAGTTTTGACATAATTGCACTTCAGTGCAGTTGGACTGAACTCCTACAACTGAAAACTGGAGAGCATCACCTGTCAGCTAGTACTTCATCCCTCCAGAGATAGCCAGATCAACTCCCAGGACACCCACAGCAGCAGGCCAGAGGAGGAGATGCTTTGTGTGGAGGTAGAAGAGAGGCAAGTGGGCGTGCCAGGCTAAAGACTAACTGGCTCAGGCCACCACTTCCAACCATCTTTCTCTATAATGATCAGTCAATGAGGAACAACTTGTACGAAATATGGCTGCTAAAGTCTACACACAGGGCTCTTAACAACTGTTGCTGTATGATTTTCTGAGACCTTGCTAGACAGATCTATTCTGGATGCGGCCATAGTGCTAGTGGGACACACCGCCTACCGAGCCGGCAAGACCGTGGACTCTGGTAAAAAGACCAGGGGGACTGTGCATCTATATTAACAACTTCTGGTGCACTAAAGTGGATAAACTGCAGAGGTCAGAGGCAGAACTCTTGCTGCTAAAGTGTCGGCCATTTTATCTCCTGAGGGAATTTACTGCTGTTTTCATCTGTGTTGTGTACATTCCACTGGATGTTAATGCTAAGGTAGCGCTAGTACAAGTGTACAGTTGCATTAACAACGGGCTTGGACTAAACACCGCACTGTGTACGGTTTTGTTAAAAAGTCCACAATCCAACTCGTGTCAAAGTGGACAAGCACTCCTCCTCCACCCTTTTAAACAACAGCTGTGCCCCCAAAAGTTTGTGCTGAGCCCCCTGCTCTACCCTCTGTTCACACATTGCCTCTTAGTGCTCTCATCTCACTTTCAGATTCACCAACGACACCACAGTGCTCGGACTCATCACCAGTGACACTGAGACGTACTACAGGAACGAGGTCCAACATCTCATGGTGTCACACCAATAACCTGGTCCTAAACACAAAGATGACCAAGGAGATAATTGTGGACTTCCACAAAAATTGACAAAACAACCACCGATCTCTATCAGCTCTGATGTGGTAGAGAGGGTGACCAACTTGAAATGCCTGGGAGTGACCGTTAGTGAGCTGCCCTAGGGCATTTACAGTCATTACCTGAGGAAACTGAGGAGCGTCAACATCCCCAGACAACTGATCGTTACTCCTACAACTGTGCCATTAGTAGTGTTCTGACATATGGATTATTAGTGTGGTAGGAGCACTCCAGGATGTGGTGAAAACAGCAGGGAAAATCATTGGGACGACTCTCCCAGAGATCAGTATAATCTACAGCACTCGGCTCATCACCTTTTCCATCTGCTCTTGGATCGTGTAAAGATGATTTGAATTTAAATGAACCATTTGTGATTTACAGATATCATGGGATTATTGTAAGATTTTTTAAACAAACCACAAAAATGTGACATTCTATTCCCCATTGCTAGATAATAATTTGTCAGTTTGTAATTACAAGGCATACAAAATACTGAATTACCCAGAGTTGCTGTAATGGCTTACGCTTATAACAAATAATATTTTAACAAAACCACTATATCCTGAATACATTAAGGTTGCAATTGGCCTATAGGTAAGTGATAAAAATGTCCTAATTTTGCAGAGGTAAACTTACTGTGTCAAGTGGTAAACTCAAATCTTGCCAATACTGTTTTTGAAACATTGATATTATTGAGATATTACTTTTGTCATTAGAATGCATGTAATACTCATTCTTTTAATTTAGCTAGTTCAAACCAGATCCTTTATATGGACATATTTTCACTTATTGAGCATAATTAGGACTGACTTCTGCATTTCCACACAAAGAAGCACAAAAGGGGGTCAAGTTTAGGCAACATAAAGGTTATTAGAAACACATTCCATTCCGCCTTAAATGTAGGACAGTCTAATTTCCGTTAGTGTGGTGGAGAAACTCTGTCATTACAACATTTCTTTGTTTACAAGATTCACCGACCTAGCCAACAGGAAGCTAATGTTTCCTGTTAACTAGTCTTACTTCTTACTTGAAAACAAATAACAAAAGTACATGTAACAATACTTGATTAATCTTGTAACATGGACAGAATTCAGAGGCAAAAAATATTTCTTAAGGTAAAATGACTATTTTTAACATTTGGGAAATAAAAAGTGAAAGTAAATAGGCTCTCAATTTTAACAACAGGATCCATTAAATCTTTATTACCATCATGTCGCTACTCACATACAAAATTTATGGAATACTGAGCCAAAAAAAAAAAAGTATTTAAAGTATATTTATTGTTAAAGGCTGTAAACACTGTTGCTTATTTTTGCAACATACTTAAATGTCAGAAAACAGGGTCAATATAGTTTTAAAATTATATAATTTTATATTAATAGTTTTAGGCGCCACAATCTTATAATTTATATGCAAATGTGATTGTTATATTTTGACAGGTTTGCCCATCTTCGGCTTCAAATTCACACACCCTGCAATACCACTAATAGCTCCTCTCCAGATCAGTTTATATAGCTAAGCAGCCGGAGACACCCTTGCATTCCTAGCATTAACCGTCAAGTGCTTGTGTTTAAGGCTCCTTATTCATTTAATTCAACCACCCTATACAATCTTTTTTACATTCTGGTTCACTTGTTATGGGTCGTATCTAGGGAACTTATTTTGAAGTAAACGACAACAAAAAATGTACCACTAGCATCTAATGGCTGGACCCTTACTGATAAAGTCACCCCACCCCTAACAACCCCACCCATAACAACCCCCAAAAAAAGCAGCTTTGTAAGAAAAGAGAACACAATGTATCTTCAAGCATCAATGTTTTCAGATTTCCTGTCAATACCAAAGAGCAGACCTACTTACACGTGTTTGCCAACAAATCCCATAATTGTTATTGGTATTACCTGAGCAGCCAGGATTGTACAATGCCAGGACTGTATGCCACAGTAGTGCTGGTGGTGTAGTATATGGATGCTGTACTGTTTACAGCATGGTGTCTTATATTGCAAGGGAAAAACTTAGCACCAAGCGGGAAGATAGGATTTGTAGGCAACATCTTACCTGCTACCCATTTAAGATCTATCTGCTCTTTTAGTGTATGCAAGTAGAGAAATTGGTTTCCAACAATGTGATGAAAGAGCTAAGATTGAATTATGAATATACTGCCAAGGTTTGTTTACAGCAATTTTGTAAAAATAGCCCGAGTTACTTTGAGGCAAATATTAGAACTAAGGGCAAATAATATTTCATTTTATATAAAAGAAATATAAACGTTGACAGTAGAGTTTTTCTTGTTTTTTTTGGTTTTTTGTTTCCCTTATTTATTAAGGAACGAGGCCCAATTCTTCAAATTGACCTGGAATATACTCCAGTTAAAATTGTTCAAATGCAACAGCATCAGATGTCCAGAAAGTAGTAAAGATAAATTTTTGTAGTATATCAAGCCAGGGTACCATAATATCAACCCAACTTGCAGTGAACCATTTATTTTACAGTGAAAGTGTGTTAAACTGTCAAAGATCTGTGACATGTTTTAGACATAAATGGTTAGTTTTACCAGATATTAGCAGTTTTATTTTCGCCACAGTGCAGGAAACCAGTATCCACACTTGACTTGAGTATTATTTTTATCTAAGTGGAAGCTGAGATGTGATTAGCCTGAGACAGAGCTGCAGTTCAGCGCAGCAGCAACAGCAGGTGAGTGATTCTTCTCTTGTTTATAAAGACAGCGAGAATAGAACTTTATGTGCTTGGACAGTGGCTTTAGTCATGACAACAAAACACAAGACTACTCGATATCGTCCGTAGTTACAAAACAGTTTTCCCCATACAGTTTATTACAACAGTAGACGGGGCAATGGTCCATGTTGAGTTCAAGTACCATCACGTATCCCAGTCCATCTCCCTGCACGCAATCCGCAAAAGTCTTAGCTCCAGCTCGAAGGCGTCTGGTCGCTCCTGAGGGTTGGCTGACAGCATCTCCCTTATGAGCTGCTTCATGTGGGTGTTCATGCTCTTTTTCCTAGCTGGGATTAGCAGCTCCATTTTGGGATTCTCCAGGAGTGCTTCCCCTAGCGGTACAATCTCTGAGCCCTGCTGCACGTAACTGCCCAAGAGCTCCTTCTGAGTCTCTACATCCACAAAGGTAATCCTCTCTACCATCGCCCAAATTATAACCCCAAGAGCGAAGATGTCCGCTTTAGCCGTGTAATGCCCTTCCCATACCTCAGGCGCCATGTAAAAGTCTGTACCACATGCTGTAGACAGGAAGCACTTGTTGACGCTCGCTGGCTCTTCCGGATTTAACCCAGAAGTTGAGCAGACCTTGCTGAGCCCAAAATCGGCAACCTTGAGGGTGGGTTCTGGCGATCCGGCTGCTGAGGGACTTTGTGAGATGAGGATGTTGTCAGGTTTGAGGTCTCGGTGTATGATTTGGTTGCGGTGGAGGAAGGCCAAGGCGCTGCCGAGCTGGAGCATGAAGCTGGTGTTGGTTTTGCGGCTGGGTTTGCGGGACAACAGGTAGGCGTTCATGTCACCGCCGTCACAGAAGTCCATGACGAACCACAGGTAGTAGGCACAGCACGGGTCAAACGCGATCTCACCTTTCAAGGATGTTTCCACCAGCTGAAGGACACAGAGAAAGGATGTTAACAAGTGGACTAAAATGACATAATTGTACACAATCAGTTTGTGCTTCGTAAACTGAAAATGTGCAAGAAATGTTTATGATAATATTGTGAAAAAACTCAAGTATGAAATCGATTAAGCCTCACAACTGTATGGATATCTAAATGTAAAGTTAGGTGTGCCAGAAGGTTCTATTCTAGGGCCAATTCTATTAATTAATCCTACTATTTTAAGTTTAACTGCCATACTGTGGGGCATCATCAATTCTACTTTTCTCAGTGTGTTATATAGTTTCATGGTTGTAATTATTTGCCTTTAGTGGTCAGCAGTTTAAAAAAAAGATGATGATTTATGTAAAGTACAAATTGTGCTATACAAATAACCTTGCCTCACCTTGCCTTTCTTTGTTTTGCCTTGCTAAAAAAAAATAAAACATTAAAACTTAAGGTTATAACAGGACAAAATGAGACATTAATTTACTGCCAAAATAAAGAGATTGCTGTTGATGTGGTATTGATATTATAACTTCTGTTGCTAGAAATTGAGACGCACAGTGCAGTGCTTCTTATCTGCCTACAGAAGTGCAGACAAGCGCGTACGTGAGATTGCATCACTCATCGTGTTTTTCTCATGTTCACTTACAAATGAGTAGCAAAGGGAAATGCTCTGAGCGCAGGAGAAGAAAGAGGTCTCAGAACTGAGTAAGCAGTGCCGCTGTGGCTTGGCATTCATGCCATGTTGTCTCTGCTTCCTTTGTGAGTGATTTTCCAAATCAAAGCGACGTCTGGACCCTCTCATCTTTTATGCTAGCCTGAGGAAGTAACTTCATTTAATCTTTATTTTTTCGACAATGGCCCAAAAACTTGCTACATTTCATCCATCTCAAATTCAATTAGGATTAAATGGCTTGGGTTTAGGAACGTGATAGATTGGACCTGCTACAGGTTTGTTAAAAAGTAATGCTGTGAGGAAATGAATCTGCTTCTGTGGCTAAACTAAACTGAAATATTGCGAGCTGCTTTGCGTACAAAAACACCAAACCTTTCCCGTGCGGTAAACAAATGACTGCCTATTGTCTGGTATGCCACAGGCCGAGGCATCCTCTCCAACAACAGAACTGGCAAATTATCCCACAGTTGGTGCGGTCAGATAATCCTGCCCTATTATCATTTGTTCTTCTGTAAGCACGCACTGGAACAATACGGGGCTATAAAAGGACAGAAGCGGGAATAATGGGAATCTGGGAAGGTGTCCAATGCTTGCACTGCAGAAAGTGACCAGGGGGCCCCACGTGCTGCTGAGTATAAACAGGCATAGGGTTGTACAAAATGAGTAAAAAAGAATCATGATTTTTTGATCATATTGATCGATCTTGATTTTTGATTTGATCTTCAAAAAAGTTGACTTCAGGCATAAATAGCAGGGTATCAGGACCACTGCAGTTTTTATTTCATGTCGATAGTACCAGTATTTCCTGAAAAATCTGCATTTAAAGTTTGTAATATGTTTGTACCATATATTAAGCTTAAAAGCATGCGTATATTACCGCTGTCTGCAGAAACACATGCATGGGTGCTACCGCTATCTGCAGAAAAAAGTGTGACGTCCGTGCTCTAAATTAGGTCATAAATGGTGATAAAATAGTAGTTTACTTTCTGTAATTTGGATTATAATGATAAGCCTGATGAGACTAGACTTTTAGTCAAATTGAGCAGATTTAAGTCAAAACTTGTTAAACGCAAGGACACGGAGACAAAGAGACACAATATGGCCCTGCCTCAAAGCTTTCACCTAAACAAGAGAACATAACTCCCCTTCAGTACCACACACTTTTACTGCCACACGATTGGCTGTAGATCTGTCAATTAAAATGCACTTGCCATCGCGATCAACCAAAATTTAGATCTATCGATCTTTCAATTTTTGGCACAGCCTTAATCAGGCAGCAGGGAGGAAGGCCGATATGGCAGGCCACAAACAGACTGGCTCCTGTGATTTCAAACTCCAACCAGCAACTTCGAACAGCAGGCTAGAAAACTTAAGTTCAAAGCAATGGCAATCTTTCTCTACCATTGTGTCTGTTTCCAATGATATAATATTATATTGCAGTAGTAATAGTAAAAATAAAATAAGCTAGTTAAAGCTGGGTTCCCTCATTTAAAACTGTGGAGGAATTAAACATAAAACTAGTTGGCTCTCACAAACTCTAGTATTGACATAAATTAATTTTCAGGCATATGGACAGCTTTAGAATATTTTTTTTCAGATGGTAAAGTACTTTTATGACATAATCTATGGGGGAAAAAGATTTCCTAATTTAGTCAGATACCCTGGCTTTGAAGTGTGGAGTTTTGCTGTGATGGTAAAACTAACTGGCAACTAGTATGCTGACGTGCACTTCCTGATTATTGACATTGAATAAAAAATGTAAAAAAAATAATAGAGCTGCTTGTATAATATATCTGAACGTTAAGCTGCAGTACATCCAGAACGCTGCTGCTCGGGTCCTGACTAGAACCAGGAAGTACTTCACACATGCGTCCTCGGGTCTCTGCACTGACTCCTGTGGCTCAGAGAATAGACTTTAAAGCAGCTCTGCCTGTGAACAAGTCTCTCCATGGCATAGCACCAAAGTACATCTCAAACATGTTAGTGCCATATGAACCATCTCATACTCTGAGGACCTCAGATACCTCCTGCTGGTGCCCAGAGTCAGGACTAAACATGGGGAATCACCATTTCAGTTTTATGCAGCTAAAATCTGGAGCAACCTTCCTGAAGATGTGAGACAGGCCCGAATCCAGGCTCAAAACGGTTCTGTTTAGCTGTGCATATGACTGAAAGGTTTTCATTCTGCACTCTTTTGTTTTAATGGTAATTTTATTATGATTATTTGACGATTTATGTTTTGATTTGTGTGATTTTAATGTCTTTCTTATTCCGTAAAGCACTTTGAATTACTTTGTGTACGAATTGTGTTATACAAATAAACTCGCCTTGCCTTGCCTGTACTGGAGAAAGACTAATTTTACGCAAATTAAAGTGAAACAATCGTGTACAAGCCCTTTAACATGTCAAAATGATTATTATCATTATCATTAACAGTAGCACGGCCTAAACTCATAACACTGGACATTTCCCATTTACTGAACAGAACTTTTCAAAACACCTCTCTCCTCACCCTCTTGTGCACCCAGGGCAGTGCAGGACAAAGAATTCTAGACCTCACTTTCTACTTGGCTTGGTCTTAAATGAGGCGTGCAGCCACAGTTCAGTGTTCCCCATACATACTTGAGACTTTGGCCGCCTGCCATATTCTGCACTCCCATACTATCAAAATAAGAGATTTCAATATTTGAACAATCCATTTTGAAATAGGCACATTTACATTTTTTGATTGATTTCAGTCAAATATTGCACATTTTAAACAAACATGCCTGTAAAGGTTTAAGCTGTGGTAAGATGGTTGAATGCACAATACGTCCTCATGGATAAAGGGCTCTGGGTTTTGCAGTTTTATTGCTAGTCTTCTGCAATTTGCTGCATTTGTGATTAGCTGTGATTAGCTAGAGTCATGACCATTTCAAATTACAATTTTATTTGATTGTGATAATCCTTCAACTACAAGTGCCTGGTCTTGTGATAAGTATATTGGGATTAAAACTATTCAATGGACCATGTTTCCAGGGATAAGAATTGTACTTGCCAAACTAAGCCTCCTGATTCCTTTAGGTTTGGACATTGAATAAATAATTACATTAATGCATCAGATTTATATATACTCAAAAATGCTTTACTGTGCATTATTCACAGTGGTGGAAGGTAACAAAATACAAGTTGTAAAGTACAGTACTTAAGTAGAATTTTTAGGTATCTGTACTTTCCTTTACTTTAGATACTTATTACTTTTTACTTCATTACATTTGAGAGAAGGTATCTGTACTTTCTACTCCACTACATTTTGAACTAGACTGAAAAAGTCTGTAATTCAAAGTATTCAAATATATTAGTCTAATTTTAATCGTTGTTGGTCTCAACAGAACAATTAATCACATGTTATTATTTTTGCAGTTATCTAGTACCTGGTAATCTGGTTTGTCTAATGCTAAGGACCACACCTATGTTGGTGCATGGTAGAAATCTCTGGTATTTTCAAAACAAATGAACCCAGGTAGATGAAGGCTGTATCAGAATATTCTCATGTTCTCTCAATGTCACATGCGTTTGCAAAGATAACTCTCTGTTAAAGTCAGACAGACGGAAGCAGTCAAAACATTCCACTGGATTTTGACTTTGATTTAGATTTATACTTCCTTGTAGCCATGAAAACAACATTTGGAAGTTAAGTATTTTGTCCAATTTCACTACAACTACAATAATTCAAGAGATGGAATGAAATGTGATTACTATTTTAAAGATGTACTATGTAACTTTACTGGTAGAGGGTTTGTCACCTGCTTTTCTCCATGGAGATAGTACTGGTAAAACAAGAGATAGACTGACATGTTTTTTTCATGACCAATGTGAAATTGTTAAGAATCCAGAGAAACCAATGCCCAGTAAGCACTGCCAATATGTTGGGCCAAAATGAAGATTTTGGGCCATTTTCCCCAAATTTTCATCCACTACCTTGTTTTACTATAAAGTGGAACAAGAGCAGTGCAGTCACATTTTTGCAGTACCCTCTTTCAAGTATTCAAATAAAGCTTTATGTATATATTCTTGTATATTTGGGAAGCTAGTTGGGACAAACAAAATATCAGCCTATGCCAGAGATTTGAGGCCAAAAGCCAATGCGCTTAAAAAGTGCTATCGGCCTGATATAGCAACTGATACATCAGTGTATCCACCTAATACATGACAATAATGTTTCTGCCCAACTTAATAGTAATAGTACTTAATCGTACTTAATAGTACTATGCATGAGAAAGTGAAAATAGCCTAAAGTAATCCATGTTTATTTCTAATGGGAGGTAATTTGGACCCACTCAGATCCACTTAGCCTCCATCTGCAAATGCATCCCAGCCCCAGAGGACCACCCCAGCTCCGCAGCAGCTGCGAGGCAAGGTGGGTCTATTATTTGGCTATATTTGGTGCAATGATCGGTCAGAGGCACATGTCCAAATGTTACTGTCTGTATCCACTTAGAGTGCAGTTAAGAGTGGAATCAAAACTGACCTTTACTCTCTCAAAAGAAAAAACATTTTAAAGGGGGTGTACCTGAGTTTAATTTATTCTAGTCAAGATAAATGTTCTTTACATCATGCATTGTATGGTTAAAGAAGCCAAATAAGAATGAGAAAACAAAAATGAGACTGTAAAATATAAACTATTCATTTTACATAGCATATTCTCTAATATAGACGCTAATGTAGAAGTTACTGATGGGGTCACCTTTTTTCTTCACATCAGGCACATTGTTACTAAGAATCAAATCACACTTGATTCTCTGTCATGGTACATTTTCAAGATTGACACAAAACCAAACAGTAGGCAGATATTGGAGAACTATAATGAAGCAACTGTGTGACACTATCCTAGACAGCTGTTTCTGTGTCATGGTGCAATATCAGAGAGATCAATAATCAATAATCTCACCCCAGTATTGCAGTTATTCCTCACTTAGCTTATGCATTCCTAGCATCCTAATTATTCACAGCGAGTTTATAAGCGCTTTTCTCAACATTCAAAGACCCGTTTGTCACCACTGTAAAACTAATAACAACTGGCATGCTGACAAGCAAGTCCTGATTGTCTGACAATAATACTCTTTATAATTAGAAGCAGACAGCACGCATGGACATATTTTGAACTCAAGAGCTATTTATACAATATATATGTATTGAGACAAAGAATTTGGGACATATTTTGCTCAAATACATGGAGAAAAAAAATCATGTACACTGGGCCTTTAACACTGCGTAAAGCTCCACATACTAGGAGCTGTGTATAGAATATTGACACTACAAACTTTTTTACGTTTTATAAAGCTTATCTCTTGAACAAGACAAGGTCAAAGTAATAAAGCTGCAATACTAGAGCTCAGGGCCAAGCGAGGCTCACGTACTTGTTCGTTCATATAGTCTCCACGGTGTGTGCAGTAGACAACATGGCTAAGCACTGGACATAATGCCACAAGTTGCCCCCGACCAAAGATACTATATTTTAGTTAAAAAAAAAAAAAAAAAATATATATATATATATATATATATATATATATATATATATACCTGCAGATCCCCACAGTCAAAATAAACAGAATGAGACAATGCGTTCTCTGTTTGACAGACACTCCTCATAAAGTGTACAGCAATGACCTGCCCATATTTAGAAAATAAGCAACAAATGTGTAAAGAGTTTAAAAGCTTGCTCTCTTCATGTAAAAACAAACACAGAGACTTACAAGTACAAAAGAAAGACAAACAAAACAGAGGACAAATGTGAGAGGAGATGTCTGCAGCATTTGAAAGACACATGATCGATGTGGCTATGGAAAATTACATGGTTGTCTGACATACTGTGCATCTGGTTTCAAACCCTCCTGCAATCGAACTGAAAGAAAGGGACAACCTTGCCAGGCTAGCTAACTGGAAGCATCCCATCCAGCACAAGAAGAACATGTTACCTGGTTAGCCTTTGTTATACCTTTAAACTTATATTTTCTTCCAAAAGTGTATGAGAACATGGACTTCCAAAAATCAGTGGCAGTAGCACTAGATTAATCACAATCAAACTTATTCTTCATAATAACTGCAAATCCAATAGTTTAGATCAACAAATGTTGATTCTTGTATTAGTTATTCAGTTTTGTCATATTTCAGTCCTCCTATCAATTCTTCTGGATGCATTTAAAATGTGAACTTAAAATAGCATTCTATTATTAAAACATAAATCGGAAATCTTATCGCCATGCTTGTCAGAAAAAAAAAAAAAAAAATCACACGGGCCCCACTGTGGCCCGTGTGTCAAAAAGTTTGCCCACCCCTATTCTAGCCCCTCACCTCTAGATAGAGCGGCGAGCTGGACCCGTGGCTCATCCTCTGTGCCAGTTCATCCCTCTGCAGGATGCACTCCTCCAGGTGGATGACATTGGGGTGTTGGCTCTGGATGCTGCTCAGGGCCCAAAATTCACGAAGGGCCAGCTCCACGTTTTCGGGCGAGTGGCAGCGTATCTTCTTGACAGCCATGCGGGCCCCGGTGCGTCTCGCCACGGCCTCGTATACCACTCCGTAGCTGCCCCGCCCCACCTCCTGGATCAGCTCGTATTTGGGTTGGCTACTGACCATTCTAGTCCTCGCTGTGCAAAAGACAAAAGGGTTGGAAGAGTTAATTGTTTTATTTGACATTTTGAGTTTTACATTTTTGGCAAGTTTAGAATAGTAGTTCCAAAATTGGTGGTATATAAAATATGACGATTAAGGCTGGGTGATGTATTGTAGAGCTCGGAGTTAAACATCAAAAAAATATTGGCACAATGTGCAAAAATTCCATAAAGATACATTAGCCGAAGCAATATTAAAAAGTAGTGCCATCATGATACTAAAATTTCAAACTCGATTCCGATACCATGAGGATGATACAAACTCTCTTGATTTAGACAATAGAAAGTAATTTTCAACATGTATTTGTAGTACTTTCTTTTATAGTACCATCTGGTCTTATATCTGTATAATCCCTCTGTCATATAGAATATAGAATGTGATGATTAAGGCTGGGTGTTGTAGAAAGCTCAGGACTGAACGCCAGAAAAATATTGGCAAGGTGCGCAAAATGTCCATAGAGATAGATGTGACTAAACAATGCAAAAACAATATTTTTAAAAAGTAAACAAAACAGCCATGAAACAATCTGATAAGGTGCTGGGTCACTGATAAATACATATTCATCACACTAAAGAATACTTTTGACTGAATGCAAAGTGTTGGATTTTTAGCATCTTCTCCATTAGGCTTACTTGATAATTCTATGAGGTAACAGTAAGCCATGTTTTTTACTACTATTAAAACATTTTAATTTAAAAAGTTCATAAACATACCTTCACTGGCTGTAGCCATTTTGAAGTTGATCTACTGCTAACTGCCATCATAGGCATCATGACAGAAAGGTACTAGGATATTCACCAACTCTGAATGTCCATAGTCCACATGTTTTCTACACTAAACCAGACAACATAACAAAAGCTCTCGAGAAAGGCCTTACCAAAACTAGAACAGTGTGACAATATACAATTTAACTGGCTGCAATTTGCATAACCAACACTAGAGGCCGCTGCATTCAACACTGTGGAAACACTGAAACAACTGCAAATGTAATACAAATGTAAAAAATAAAAAAACATAGAATAATACATAAAACATGCTCTATTTTAATAGCATAGCAACTATAACACTTACAAACACAGAAACTTATAGTAACTTAGTACCATTTTACCATTTTTTCCATTTACAACTTTATGACATGTTCTGTTACATTTTAGCCACACCAGTATAATTAACATACCAGTTCCCCTTTGCCAACAAGTTGCATAAGCTTGCTCTTTAACTGCATGCTGCCAATATATCCACTACCATCATTTGCCACTTCTACTGCCTGCCATGTCCTTGTATCTATGTAACTAACCTGTGAAAAATAATGTAAACAAATGTTAACGTTGGCTCGAATATGAAATAAATATGAAATCATAACTTTTCTATCTGATCTTCCTGTGTATGAGACCTACAGCCTTGGAGTTTACACCTCTGCAAAGGCATGTTCTTATGGCCGTAATGCCTGAAGTGTTCGAAATTTTTGAGCAAATGTGTGTGTGCGTGTGTGTAAAGGCCTTATTATGACTGGAATTAGAATTAGAAATTAGTCATAAAAACAATCATTCTCCACTAATATTAACAATTAAAATAAAAATGTGGCTATTCCCAAAATGTGTTAATTAATGTCTGTCTGTGTAATCGCTCAGTCGTCCAAGTATGATCCATAGCAAAAGAAAAAAAAAGAAGAAAGAATAAAATATTTTTTTCTTTTGCAACATAAAATGAATGTTATGATCTATAAAAGTATTTCTATATTCCATCATTAAAATTCTTTAAGCATGATGGGTAAAAACAAAACATTTGCTGACATTTAATGCAAAAACAATGCACAAAATAAAGTTGTTCCCATACAAGTGATCTACAGTTTGGGGATGTATAACAAATAACAAGATCCCATCAGTACCCGAGATATTCATAGAATATTTCATTGTAAAACACTGAGTTTGTCGCTTCAGAACCACCTGTCACTTTCATACTGGGTTTACATGTCCGGCAGTGAGAGCTGTGCCCGGGATCATGGTCTGGATGGTGGTCTGGATGATAGCCTGGATGATGGTCGGTGTGCTAGCGGGGCTAATTGGTTCTCCCTACACTGACTGATTGGCTAACAGCTCCGGCCTGGCCACCGACTGCGAACAATGTTGTTGTTCTGCTAACGTTAGCTAATCACGTTAACAGCAGCTAACAAAGAATTCAGCTTTCACCAACAAACTGTGCAAACATGCAACTCCTCATTGTCCCCGACACAACGAGTCCCACCGCCCCTAACGTCCAGAGACAGGACACGCGTGTTCAGCCCGGGCATTGACACTTTATTGTATATGCATGAGTGTCAATAGGAAATTCAATCCGGATTTCCCCAAACACACACACCTGCCAAATAAGTAGGTGAGCGGAAACAGCGCATACGCCGACCATGAGAACAGAACCGCGGCGGCACAATGCGCTGGCCGCGGGGAGCTGTGGATGAGGTGGTCTCACCTTTAAAGCGTGTGTCGGTGGCTCATTTGTTGTCTCTCGCTGGCAGCCATTACCGCCGCACAGGGCACGCTCTGCTCGTCTCGCGCTGTAGGGAGCGCGTGCAGCTGCGGAGCGCTGCAGCGGCGGAGGACGCAGCGAGGCCAGTTCCGCTCGGGCCTTTCATAATAAAATACTACCGAAAAGACATTTACATTGTCAATAACACAAAAGTTTTAGAGTGAAATATTCACTGATACAAAACTTTTGTCCTGTTGACAGAATTTAAGTAGTGAATTTTCTTTGCTCTGACTGCTACCTGGACGACTGAGAGACTACACATGAATAAAATACATAGGAGAACACTAACAATTGGACCTCGTTCAACCAGTAGTTCTTTTATATATATGTATTTTTTAGAAATCTAGTTATTCATGGAAAATTAGTTGTTTTTATACAATTGGAGTTATAGGCAAGGCAGTATTCTATTGCAATGTTATGTATATAGACACATTATGCCATTTTGAAAAAACACTTACTACCAAATTACTGCATCTAAATACTGTACACTACATGGTCTTAAATTATAAATTACGCATACATTACATATATAACTTCATTTTGATTCCATTTCTAACATCATTGGCAGTTTTATGGCTTGCACCATTACATAACTTTTTTTTATTATTTTGAAAACTGTGTGACTTCCGCTGTTTTCCTCACGTGTTTAGACTCGTGGTGTTAAAATCAATTGTTGGGCTATTAAAAATCCAACTGTCACGTTCACACATTGAAAGTAAGCAATTACTACACTGAAAGCACTGATTAAATACCTGGTTTATAAATGCTTATAGATTTAGGGTACTTTTAATGTATTACACAATGGCACGCAACAATACATGTACACATAGCAATGTTACAAGTTATCAGTAAAATTACACAATTAAAAACGCACACAAAGCTAGTAAAAGTCATTTTATTACTACACAAAATCATTCAAACCAGCAACATTAACAAAAATACACCTCATCAAGTCTAGTCTACACAGAGTCAAGTCCCTGAGCATGGTAAAAGTGTCCACATCTGTGTGTACAGGCTCATGTGTAGAGAACATCAGTGACTGTTAAAAGATGTTAGATTGTGAACACTTTGATATCGCTCCAAAACACATTACATTTCTTTGGTTTCATATTTTTACAGCAGCGACAAGGAAAAATACATTCTGTGAGGGAAAATATAAAATACATTAACAAATAAAACAACATTTACAAAAAACAAACAAACATAAAAAAAACAAAAAACAAAAAAACAACTTACAACAATGGATTTCGGGTTTGTATTCGTTACATGGCCCGTGATCCCACACAACCTGAGGTAGACTTGTATAGATTTTTGATAAGACGAATTTGGTCTTGATCAAATATAAGAAACTACTCACTAAGAACACTGAAAAGACATGGAGTCTGTGGTAAGGCTGTAAAGTGGACATCAGAACAGATGCTTTTAGGCCAACACAATTCCTCCATTTAAGTCCCATTTGCTTAAAAAAATACTACAAAAACAACTACTTTCATGCATAAATAAAAATACTGTATTACTACATTATATTTACAGTATGCCAAATATTGTGGACTGATTACATCACACATTGAAACTGACATTTCTGAAAAATCCAACCGTGGATATTAATAAATTAAATCATAAATACAAAATTATTAGTATAGAAGATTGAATTTGATAGTAAAAAGAACAACTAGGCTACTGGCCTGGTCCATCACCACAGTGTCAATGAATAAATAAATAAATAAATAAATATTAAATAAATATTTAAATAAATAAATAAGCAAATTAGCAGGGCTTGACATGAACGTTTTTTTTTTCTCTCAGGCAATTGTGGCTAATGCTTTTTTTTTTCTGAAAAAAAAAACTAGGGTGTTTTTACTGGCTACAGTTAAAAACATTTAATATAATAATAGGTGCAGGTGGCATGATGCCCTCACACCAAAAGTTACACAGTGCACATTTAGATAAATAAAAATAGGTGGCTAAAAATCTGCTACACACAAGCAGGATGAAATTCTGAATTTAGGTTATTTATTAAGTTCAAATAGTTTTAAGTAGTAACTAGCATTTGGCCAGTTTGCCATAGTTTAATGTCATGCCCTGCTAAGCAGCAATGAAACAATGTCACCATTTTAGTACTGAAGCTACACAACTGCATCAATGCAAAGTTTCTACAGTTTTCCCCTGAGTCCATCTAAAGACATTCATACCATTAAGCCTATTATTACTAATTTTATAAAGCAAGGCAGCAAGGCCTCACAATGTTCCATAATAATCCTTTATAATCTCAGCAGAACCCATGTATTTGTAAGACATGTAGAACCAGTCTTTCCGTTCACACTTGGCTCAATTGTTCATCAGTGCAGAATCCAGACTCTTTAAAAATCATACAAAATACTGTTTATCAAGAGTTCTGATATTTAGAACCAGGGTTGCACAATCCATTACAGATTTATCAACATCACTAAATAGACTAATGCAAAATCCATATCATAAGACACTAGCAAAATGTCTGATTTAGAGCCAATGTATTTGGTTTTGTTTTAGCAAATAAAGTCATGTACAGTTTTTGCTCAAATTGAAATGAATTTGCCGTCTCAAGAAATATAAATTTTGCAATATCCTATTTTCTTCCATAATTGTGCAGCCCTGGTCCAAACAACCCTAGTTTTTGTAGATGTGTTGAAGTAACATTCATTTTTCATTTGTGGCAGACAATATCTGCCATACAATCATTACAGGTCTTGCATACAAAATGACTACATACAGTATTTGGTATAGCATTTCTTCCCAATAGAAAGATCCTTCGTAGGTTAAGGTACTTTGTGTTTGTATAATGTTTTCAGTAAGCTCCCTGCACTGAGGCACCTGGCACTTGGGTCGTGACTTTCTCTCACATTCAGAAGTGAGCTCATTTACATTCAATTCAAAATAATAAAATATCCAGTTTAATATATATTTTGTCAAGATAGAGTGGAAGTCAGCTGTTCAGTGTTGCGTTCATCTGTGATCATTTGTAAGCCTCTCTTTATCCTCCTTTCCTCCATCAAATCAAGGCACAAAAGAGTCTAGTTCTGCTGTAAATGTATATTAAATAGGGGGTATCATGCAAAATTGACTTTTTGGAGTTTTCTGCCATGTTATAACATTGTTCCCTCATCAACATGCCTGAAGAGGTTTTATATGTCATCCATGCATGTTTGAGTAATCTTACGATCTCTGCTGGGCTCTATTCAAATCCTCTTTATGATAAGCGGTATGATCCTATACGAGGCTCAGCCCACAAGCCAATGAAACCCATACCACCGCATGACTATTTTGCATAAATATGCAAAAGCATGATACAAAATACAAAAAATACACTACAATTTCAAAATCGTGAAACGATGTTCATTAGTATCATTAGCGGGATGCGTGGTGATTGTGTTGTGATGACACACTGAAGGGGACTCAGAGCGTCACAAACTAAACATGCATATTTACCATTTTAATACGTCGTTTTGGTCGAATATAGCATTTTCCAAGCAATAAAAAGGCAATATCCAAATATGTTATTTGTTAGCAGTAAATAGCCCCTAGAAGTAAATACCCCCTCTTTAATATGTCATTGTACTTCTAATATTGATTGTTGTAACTACAGAAAGTTAAGCATTCCCGTATTATTTAAAACGGTACTGGGTTGAATTCCAGTCAAATGTGGTGCAACACTACACCAGCACTTAAACAGATGTGTCATTACATTAGGCTAGTACAGTCACTGGATACTCCTCTCAGGCTACATGCTGCTATGTTAGGAGGCTTGGACGGGCTAATGTCTTCACTTACACACTGGAGATATTCAGAGAAAGCACAAAGTTCACTGGGCTACACTTCCCTTGGTCTGCGATTGTTCAACTTGAATGTTCAGAGACTTGTCAGAAGCTTAAACCCTAGAATACAACATAAAAGGAGCAGTGGTATGTGTTTGCTACAGCATGAAGGAGTGGTAAAGCTGGTGCAGAGGGAGAGATGTAATGGAGACAAAGCACGCGCTCATGTTTACAAAAGGTGGCTGGTAGCTCATAAAACATTGGTAAAAAGCTGTAGCCACAATAGAAGCACAAACTCCTTCTGGTCTACAGGCTTCAGTGGTTTCAGTCTGTTTGCCCATTGAAATGATCTTTCTTCCTATGACTTGATGTATATGGAAATTCATTTGAGTATCTGGAAAGCACCAAAAGTTTTTCAGATGCTCAAACTATTTTGTCTACAAGTCCTTATGGTCATCGACCACCACCACAAAGTGCATGGTTAGCATGCTAGCTGCTAATTGGTCTTAGAAAGTTGTGAACTTATCTTATAAACTCACTGTGGTGAATTATTCGGATGCTTGGAATGCACAAGTGAGGAATAATTTGGACCTCGGCAAACTGTTTTAAAACAGAATCAGTTCATTTTAGACACAGGTACAGTGCCTTTATTGATCAATTGTAGGGAATTCTACAGAAAACATGTGGAGAGATCATTCCACACAGATGACCTTGCAATTGGGGAAACGGCCTCTACCTCTGCACCGCTTTATCCACTCTTGCCTACTGTCCACAGTCCAGGTCAAAGTGTCAGTCGGTCATCTCAGTGTCCATGCCTTGGCTGGGTCCTGCCTCCGTCTCCATGGCGACAGCTGCTCCCTGTGTGTCCAGTGCAGCCCTCTGCTGTGCTTTGAGTGGACATGAGGCCACCATGTGAGACAGGCTCTGGCAGAAGTGGCACTTTTTGGGCTGGGGGGGCAGCTGGCACTCCTTGGCGTGGTGACCCGGGGTTCCACAGTTGTAGCATCTGCAGGGAAAAAACGTGAAGCAGTATTGAAATATATGAACTTTTGATAAAACTAAAAGGATTAAACATAAATTCAACTTCACAGAAACAAGGTGGAATTCTTCTTTCTTATTGTAATCTAATGTGGAGTTTCGTTCAAACATTTCACACTATTCAATGTTTGTGTTGCCATTTTGTAAACAATGTTTTCTAATTACAGATTAAACTATCCATGTTGTGATTATCAACTTTGACAAAAATCATAATAAAACCAAATCAATAAATTAAGATTGAAGTACACCATATCCTTTTAAATAGAAAGTTGCCGGGAGCCTTAGCCCAATAGTATTTGTTTGGTTTAATCAGATTTAAGGTTGAATTCAACAGTTTGTTTAGTTTTAGAGCATAATACGGTATGCATGTTTACGAGTCATCATCTTTCTTCAAATTACATCCAGAATGTGCAGTCACTGTGAAATATGTACATGTATAAAACAAGTACTTATAGGTCCCTATAGGCAAATAATGGCATTGCGTGAAAACATTACAAAATTGTGATTCCCATTTCCTAGTAGTACCACTTGAGGGCGCCATTCACCACTTATTTGTATAGAATTCTCAGAGAGCAGCTGTGAAGGGTCATCTCCCTCTATTCGGATTGAATGAGCCTCTGACAGCACAGCTTGAGTCCAGATATTTTGATATTTCACACGCAAATAAATAGATGAATGCAAAGAAAAGCCTAAGAAATGTATACGTATTTACATGGAGCAAATATTTATTTTGAGCATATTGAAAAGTTTTACATAGTACAGAAAACCGATGAAGACAATGCAATAGAGGTATTGTGAATTAGGTCTTAGTAGTCGACTAGTTGGCGATCAACTTTGATTAGTCAAACCAAAATCGCTATTGTATTAGTCTTTAAAAAATACTAATAGCCAAATAAAAAGGTTGAGATGGGGTGACAAAAGGCTTCTAGATATGGAATATTTACAATTAAAATGACCATGTCTTAGTTATTAAAAAGGGAATTTCCATTTGTGCTTAGAGTCTGTATAGTCCAGATGAAGACATAAATTTTAGTATTCAGGCTATGGGACAAGAGACTGTCAAAAGTGTCTTAGGAGATAAAAATAAATAAATAAATGTGAAGATCGTGTAACACATGGAAAATGGACTTGTGTTTGTGCAAGCCAAATAAATTAATGGGAAACAATTATTATTATTATAAATCATCATCACATCTCCTGAGAAGCCATAGTTTTGAATTTGTGAGCCCGAAATTGTCAACAGTGGCTGCGTCTCACCCCATCCCTAATATTTAGCATTTAATATTGTAGCCACTATTTTCACACACTTATTAGTTAATTCATTATTGCATATATATATATAATGTTTTTTATGCAATACTGTAAGTTATCTACAATACCTTTATATAAACATGTAAAGTGTGACTGGAGAGCGTTGCAGTAAAAGGCTATTGTTACAGCTGAATCCATCGCAGCTCGATGGCTAGTTACGCTAACAATTGTGAGCTAAGTGAAATCCTGTTTGTGAATTCATGAGCTGGAGGTCACACAAGACGAAACAGTAGCCATTTAAACAGGCAGCACCAACTATTGATTTTATGGACAATGTAGTTGGCTTCTACTCACAAACCTCTCCTCCCTCCCACCTCAAGAGGAAATGGCACTTTTTTTTAGCCGTAAAGATTTGATTTGTGTGTGAAAAAAGAGGCTCGCAATAAAACTATACACCAAACCTCTTAACTTGAAAATACTGCTGCAATAATGGACCAGAATACAGCTGGCCGAGAGAGAATAAAACATTGAATAAAAATAAAGTCAACTTAAGTCACTCCGACCAAAACGTGGTGTGGTGTTGCGTGTTTGGAATAAGTGTGCGCGTGTTTTCTACTCTTGCTGATCTACAGTCACAACTGAATCTGGGTTGCCAATGCCATAACCTGCAGATAGAAGTTTTTCCTTTTCTCGGGTATATGAACAGGCTATGACTCATGTGGAATTCACTTACTGAGCTGCAGAGGCTGCACTAGCACTGATAATTGTTGGACTTTAGGTAGTAAGGATTCAGATCAGAGAGGGAGTCCTTTTAGGTTTGAAGCCATCTGGATTTCAGCATTGAAACTGGCAACCCAAGTGTAATGAACAAGTCTGCATTATAATCGTTATTAGTAAAAGCTATATTTGATTTGAAAATGTTTACCTCATATCTGCGGACACAGCTGAATCATGTTTATGAAATTTAAAATACAAATTCTACATACCCTCCTTTTAACTGGTGATAGTCCAAGTGTATTCTCCCGTTATCTCACCACCATCAGAAACAACATCTGCTACAAGGATGGAGATGTTGCAAGTTACTACACTGTGCTCATCTGGTTTTGAATGTTAGTAGAACCAAACTTGGATCCTATACTAGGAGAGCGGGGAGTATGCCCACATCCCTAAAGCCTGCCTGAAGTGGGTAAGGTAGAGGTCCAGGAACACAAAAACTGTATGCACTTCGGCAAATGCTGAACTAGGCCGTCACAGTAGAGTCAAACCTTGTGCGAATCCTTGACCAGGATGTAATTACTAGATTTACATATCAATAATAATAAAACTTTTTTTTCCCAGGTCAATATTCAGCTATAAAAGGGTAATGCAGCTCTTGTTTTTAATGATGTTGTATGTTTAGAAACAAGTTTACTGGGATCATCCTGCTTTATGGTCATTGTGGCAGTGGCATAAAGTCATTTCAATATTAATCTTTATTGGGGTATTTTCTGATAACCTGGCTAACACCAGACTGATGTGTAACGGTCTGAACTGACGTCTAAGCATTATCACTCTGAATGGCTCCCATCTATATCACTCGTACAGAGGAGGGACCCTTATTGAAGTATGTCAATTGGCTGCAGCTAAAACTCCACTTTTAAAAGCTATAGCTGTTTTAAAAGTGAACGTGTAGAATCATGCATACAGTTTCTACTGCTTGGTACCTTGTTAGCAAGTAATAATATTGGACTCAAACATACCAGCAGGAGTCATACAAGGTGGATTCTTGTAAGTTTAAAAACGCAAACCTCACAACAATCCAGCTTGAACTTGAAGCCATATCGAAATTCAAAGTTTGACAAGCCTTGACCTTACACCAAATCAGTAGTCTACTCCAAACATTGCAGTTCCTAATTCAGAGGACTAGCACAGCTTTAACCCACCAACTGATGGATTGAAAGGTTTGATTTTATCCTTAGGTCAAACATTTTGCAATAGTAGTACCCAATACAGTCATGGCACTGAGGCAACCAGCCCCTATCCTTTAACTGCATATTAAAATCATACAAGCTGAAAATACACTGCCGTTCGATTGGTTTTGATGATGTTAAGAAAATGGCCAAACCCAAAACCTAATCCTCAGCAAATTTTATGAATGATGAATCCCATCTCGCGTCCCCTTGGCCTCTCCTCTGCCCTGCCCCTCCCCCCTCCAACCGTAGTGGTCAATGATGGTCAGTATCGATCTGTGCAGAAAGGTAGAGCTTCTTTGTTTGACCACTGGGCTGGGTGACCTCTGAACCCTGACCTCTCCTCTCCCTCACCTCATTTGCACACCGCGCCCTGCTGTTGCCATGGCAGCACTGACCTTTCACCTCTGGCAGCCACATACATCTGGTATCACTTATATGGATAGGATCTCCTCTTTTCTCAATACGTTTAGGACTAAAAAGTTTTAAAAAAAGCTGCAACTCAACCTGGTTTTCAGACTACGTTATATGAAAAATGAACTTGAGCAAGAAACAAGGGGATGATTAGAATTAAGATGTTAAAATCTTGTTAGGAAAACTTCCATTTTATGATTACCAAAAACAAAACAAAAAATGCTATCATTAAATCACATTGTAGATTACTTTGCAGAGAATGTATCCAATTTTGTTCATCTTTCTTCTCTGCATGACTTAAAATACTTCAATTTAGGCTATTGTTTGAGTGTTAATTCCAATGAAATCATATACAATTTGATACTTTCTTTAGAATCAATAGTTTATCATAACTAGATACTCATTTGAACAAGTACAGACATAAAATTGGATTGTACTTTTTACAGTGTATCAGTATTGGGATAAAAAAGAAATTACAAATTGACTTGATGTTTATACGAGTGCTAAAAGGGACAATGGCCATTAAAAAGAAGACGAGGTCAAAAGAAGCACGTCACTGCAGAGCTAACGTACATGTTCACATTAAACACCCAGTTTTAAGCAGAACGTCTTATCCACTGTAGTTGCTTACATTACAGGCTAAGATTTGAGACGCTTCATCTGTACCCCTGCTCTGCCTCCACATTGCACATAGCGGGGTGGGAGGAACCGAGTCCGAAGCTTGTTTAACTGCCAAGCCCAAGAAAACAAACCGCATATTGATCTATTGATTGGACTCGGTGTCCCTTCAGAAATGCTAATGAATAGTCAGTGTTATAACCGCTGCCAACTTTCCATGTGACTAAATAGGCCTCATTCTGTTTTCAGAGCTTATAACAATTGATAATATTAACATTATTACTTGTATAGCACATTTCATGACACTTAAAGACGCTTCACACAATTCAAGACAGACAGAACACAATGAAAGAAACAGATATAAAAAGGAGATGCAGTTATTTGAAGGTAGTTTTGAACAGGTGAGTTTTCAGAGCTGCAGGGAGAGGGTGGGGGCAGCTGCGGAGAAGGCCCTGTCCCCCCACGTTTTATGTTTAGCTCTAAAATTTGATATTCAGGGGGGAGTGTGTGTAAAAATGCTGCCAAGACATGCCAGCAACAGCTCAAGGGACTATAACTGACTGGCCAGTATATTTTTTTCTATTTGTAATGCAAATAGAAAAACAATGAAGCCTAAAAAGGAGGTTGTGTGTTTACACTATCACCATAAGTACAAAACATTATATTCAAGCTAATACATTTTATTCTTTTTGCAAATGAGAAAAGTACACTTGTACTCTACAACTTTAAAATTTGGCAAGGTCTGCAAATTTAAGTAAACTAACACATTAAAAAAAAAAAAACAAAAAAAAAAAATGGATCGTGTGTTGACAGAATAAAATATATACTGGACATAGTGGGGCTATGAAAAAGACAAAGACATTTACAAAAGGTCAAAATATGTTCGATAACATTTCATTCAGAAAACTCATATCAATATCGGTCATATTCATCCCACTTGTTCTTGCTCCTGAATGGAAATGTTTTAAATAAATTATAACAGTTTGAAATTTACCAACTTGTGTAACTTGGCTGGTGTGAGAGAAGGAAGTGGAGGGTACACATCGGCTTTACTACATCTAAAAATCTCCATTTTGGTCTTCCTCTAGGCCTGTGGTTTTACAAAGTTTTCACACCAAGTGTATTTATATGGTATATCATAGTACCTCCAAATAATGATTAACCCAAGAGAGGCCAAAAATATCAATAGATCTAGAATAAAAACTACACAGGGCCCTGTGACCACCAACGGATCACGTACAACAGTATGAGGAACCCTGTTTCACTAGGGCACATGTGTCAAACTCAAGGCCCGTGGGCCAAATATGGCCCGCGACAAAGTAAAGACTGTCTTAAAATATCAGTTTATCAGGAGATACACAGTTACACAACCATTTTTTCATATCCATGCAAATCCATATGCAATATTTGTGACTTGAATAAGTAATAAATATAGATATAGTCTACAAGATTAAAAATGAGTTGCATTTATTTTACATTGCAAGATAAATTTAATTAAATTAGTTATGTATTTTAAATGTAGTTACATCTGGCCCTTTGAGAGCAACCATTTTGTTGATGTGGCCCTTTGTGAAAATGAGTTTGACACCACTGCACTAGGGCAAGAGTTGTACAGCCAAAAACGTGAATCATGATATAAACAGAAAAGTGTCCATACTTATGACAATATAACAACTGACTTCATCTCTGGACTATCCAATGTATAGAAGTACCACCAAAGAAAATATTTAGCCTTCTGAGTACCACCAGGTCTATAAAAAGGCCAAGGCTAAACTAGGGCTAAAGTTAAACCTGGTCTAGAACTACACCATTGCCACAGAAGTTATAAACCAGGACAAAAAAGTAAATACAACTGTAAATTAAGTCAACACTAGAACTGGAGGGGAATACATGCCACTAGAACAAGCTTTGCACACCACAGTTTGAGAACCACTGGATACAATATACACGATATTTCTACTAATTCCAAACCTTTTGCATTTCTAAAAAGGTTTGTAGGACTCAACATGCAAACATGCAAAAACAGGGAAATGACCAACCTACAACTTGCAGTAAAACAACACCATGTCAGTTCTTTCAAGTTTTTTTTTATAAACAGAATTATTCAATGTCTCATATCAAATCAGTCAAAATGTAGGTCAGTCTGTACATACCGGTCGGTTTTGGATCGTCGTTTCTGGCTGCCCTTGGACCTGCGGTCACTCCCCAGGCAGGGTGCTCCCTCCGGCCCGGTTACCCTCAGGGACTCCAGGCCTTTAGAGGACCTTTTGAATGTAAAGTCCACTGGCTCTCCCTCTCGCAGGCTGCGGAACCCCTCCATGTGCAGTTTGCTCTAGAATAATAAAAACAGCAGTAAAAATAGTTGAAGCGTTGGAGGACAGGTCAGATTTCTATTGTAGAATTTGCTGTAAAAATACTACTGTTTTGACCGGGTTTATAGTAGTATCTCTGATTGCTGGGCCTATCCAAATGAAACAAAAACTAGCTAAGGACAAAGGACATTTTTTTTTCAATTACTTCAAAAAGTGGATGCCTTATTCAACATGAAAGATGTGCTTCTTGTCAGCTGGAAGGATTTACAGCAATATGATTAAAGTTTGTGGAGTCAAACCCTATCCAACCCAAAAAAGAAAAGTCAACATCAAAACTAACTTATTTCAGCATTTCCTCACCGCTTTTTCAAGATTTAAGAAAATTGGTAAGATATAAAATGTAGGCAAAGAACTTTAGAAAAAAATAAGTGAACAAGTGTAATATTATTTTGTTTCCATTTGTTTAATAAGTCAGAGTAATCCCACATTCACCCATGGCAGAAAAGGTTTCAAAAGTTAATTATCTGGACAATCTAGCTCAGGGTAGTATTGATACTTTTCAGCTGATGCTAACTGGAAGCAGTGTTCTGTCTGCAGAGTTTTATTCAGTTTGTCACGCTCACCTTTTTGTTGAAACTCAAAAAATTAAATGCATTTTGTAATTTCTCACGAGTTTTCAGAGTATTTTAAAATGTATCTGGCTGCGTTTGCTAATGTGTTAAATTGTGCCATCATGGCAACTGCTGAATATTCCTCCATAGTTATACGTACAGAACACCCCCAGTGTGATGTCACTGCAAAATATCAATAATTCTGTAGCTTCTCAAAATAGTTCCTTCAGATTGAAACCGTCTTCCAGATGGCAGCACAAACGCCTCAATTTCTAAAACACCGTCCAGATGACTACCTTTGAAACATTTTCTGCCATTGATGTAATTATCCAAATAATCAAATTACATAACAACAAGAAATTGACTTCCAATGGCTAACCGCTATTCTAAAGTAAGGGTCAAATCTAGTATGGTCAGCTTTTTATTAGACTAAATAATATGACAGTCTATGACCAGTGAAGCCTTTTAAGAGCCTCGGTGGCAGTGGTCTCTGTGGTTTCCTGTGCACTTCCTGTATTTGATGGTTGTATTAACCTAATGCAGACCCGACCAATCCTGTGGTCCTAAAGGATCCCACACTCAGATGAACTGCTTTTATTAGACAGGGGGGTTGGGTTGGAGAGGGCGGAGGTGAACACTACAGCCAAGTACCTACACTTTAATAGTAGACATACGTCTGTTCACCCTAATATTTATATAGACATGGTCAGAGCAAGTTTCAACATTGGACAAGACTTTTGTTGCTCTTCTGATGGGTTCTTATGATGCGGTCAACTCAGTTCAGCTTGTAGGAAAGGAAAATCAAATTATCAAGATTCTCACCCTTGCACATTTAAAGCTACCATTTCCAAATCTGAACTGGCTCTGTTGTATTCTCACATATCACCACTAGATGCCATCTACATTACTGCTGTCTGATAGTGTGCCAGCTTCGGTTTGACACAAGACTAGAGAGCACAGGGGAGTCTGAACAAAGACCAGGTGGAGGGGGGAAGGGTGGAAAAGGTTTCATATCTCCCCATCTACTGATTTTCAAACCATGAAAAGAGGAAGTAGTAGGTGAAAAAAAAGACATCACTAATTTACAAAAATAAAAGTATCCTAGTTTTAAAGGTGACATAGTATGCTTTATTAAGTGATTATTCATGGGATTTTTTTGAGCAGTGGCACCTTGAAATCCAAAAAATAGAGACATGCATGAACCACTCAAAAAACAACTTTTAGTGGGTAAATGAGCAGGGAAAATCATGATAAAAGGCTAAAAGCTCCTAAAAGTCTATTTTGAATATTATGTCTCTTTTAAATTTTACTTACAATGCGATGCGCAATGAAATCTTGTCAATCTCAAGACAGACACTGCATGAAGTAGGCTTTAGCAACACAGAGACCCACAGTGTTCCAACACCAGATTGAGATAAACTCGAATATATTATTTTCAAATTCTACAGCTATTCCAGTCTCAGAACTTCAAACCTGTCATTTATCCAAATTGAAAACAACTTTTCTGACTGCCTTCCACCAAACCAAACACCAACGATATCACAGCATTTTCACACCTTCACTTGTCCTATGCACAAAAACACATTAAATCCTTTTTTCCGGTCTTAAGATTTACAATGTCTCCCGAAACATGAGAAGCCGCAGTCCCAGTGAGAAGGGGGGGCAGGTCAGGTCTGGTTTGGGTGGGCTCATAACCTTTAACAATCACAGTACAAGGAATAAAGTTGAAAGGAGAGGAGAAAGATGAGAGTAAGGAGAGGAAGAAGGTGAGAAGGAAGGAGAGGAGAAGGAAGTCTGTAAAGGGTTAAAGAGTAAAGCAGATATACACACGGGCCAGAACCAAAACCTCTTATACCTCTAAACTTCCACAGAACCCCAAGCTGCAGGTCAGAGGGGCAAAGGAGAGTCTACTTTAGGACGGAGTTTGCAAGGGTCATATGCATTGCTCATCTTCAACTTGATACTTTTCTTAAGTTAAAGAGTTGTTTAAGTGTCATCTAGTGGTGTCTTGCATCCAGATAAAAGGTATGAATATATTAAAGGTAATAAATGAAATGTGACCACTGAAGTCAAAGGAGGAATGCTCAGTCTGTTCACACCTTCCTTCCTGTCAGGGATTTAAATTTGAGATTTGGAATAGATACAAAAATGCACTGTGATTTTCTGTTACTTATCACACCTGTTTGTCTCCATGCTTTGCCAACAGGCCAAGTTATAGGTCAGATCTATGGAGAGACAACCCTGTTCACAAGGTATTTCAAGGTATTTCTTCATTAGCAATAAAAAACAAGGAATACATGCCAGATGGATACATTTAATGCTATACTTTGGAACCTTCCAGACAAGCAGTAACATATCTACAAGATAAATTGCTTAAAATTGGTATTCTTTGTAATATAAACCCCAATTGTCAGTGTAATCCCTCAGTCGTCCAGGTCTGATCCATAGCAAAAGACGAAGTTTAAATCTGTCAACTGGACAAATCATTGTAAGAGTGAAGAAACTGGGTAGTTTCAGCTGAAACTGGAGACAATAGATATTTACAGTTCCAGTTTGGTTAGCCCCTGCCTTCAGATAGATATAAGGCAGTGGCCACCAGCAATCTGACCAGAACTGAAAAACCGGCATGGATGAGCAGCGAAATGTCCTTACTCTTAAAACGATTTGTCCAGTTGACAGATTTAAACTTCATCATCTTTTGCCATAAACCCCAATTATTACCAACAATGGAGGAAGACCTGGAGAAGGGTCTCTGCTCCGAACAGGCCCCTAAAGTGTCTGTGTAATCCCTCAGTCGTCCAGGTTTGATCCATAGTAAATCTGTCCAGTTGACAGATTTGACTTTGGCTTTTACTTTAGACCGCTAAGCTGTGAAAGATGGGTCAAATGCAGATGCCTCTTTTCCCTACAAGAACAACACCCTATAACATACCTAGCCTTTACACAAAATACAACTTTTTCTATGTATGTACACTTATGACATCGAAATGTTGTACAGATCAGAGTCCCTGGCTATCAACTAAAATTGCCTAACACAAGTTGGGAAGATTACCTGGCAAATTCTGGCTAGGCAACTTCCAAAACGTTTTTTTCCCCTCGTGCCATTTGCTCTAGTTAAAAGATGGGTCCATTTTACGCACAGAAAGACAAAGCGGTGTCAAGGATGAGTCAATGCAACCGGAGTCCAGAAGCGTGCAGTGTGTGCCTGGTCCTGGTTCTCACCTGGTGCACGAACACGTCCACGCGCGGCTCCACAGCGACCCCATCCCGGCTGCTCATGGAGAGGAAGCCGAAGCCCATGCGCACGTTGAACCACTTGCACACGCCGCTGCCCCGGGACACTGGAGCAGCGGCCTCCTCCTCCTCGCTCTGCGCACTGCCTCCTGCTCACAAACGGGACACAATATGGATCACTATGTAGATGGAACAGGCGCGTGGAGCAGAGAGAGACGCTCACAACAGCGGGAGTGACACACGAGCGACGCAGGACTTCCCAAACCCGGTGCGTCACCCACACCAAAAGCGCTCTGTCTTTTGAAAGCTTCTCAAGTTGCGCTGGAATACTAAGTCTACTTCCTTTTTCAAATACCCAAGTAAATAAAAAACTAAATAAAACATGCAAATTCTCTCCTAAAACCGCCACAGACCTGATATCTTGGACAAAAACTGGGTGCCCATCATTTAAAATCTCCTCAAAACAGCTTCTTTTGTTAATTAAAGCAGCCTTTGGTTAATTAAAGCAGGCGTATGATATAAAGTAGCCAAATGACACAATAAACATAACTTGTTTTCATGGGTTTCAGCTTCCTGTTACCTTTTGTGGACTTTTCATTATCCAAAAGATGTAATATTTGGCTGCTATGGCAACAACAGTCTTAATATGTTTTCATCCTTCTGAAACTCAAGGATAGGCCATTTGTTGAAGACACTAGACTAGACATTACTGTGTGGTACGCCATCAAAATGACCACCCCCCCCCCCCCCCCCCCCCAAAAAAAAAAAAAAAAATAAAAAAACAATTTTAAAAGAACATGCGTGTATACTCCCCCTTCATATTCCGTGTTGCTGCATTGTACTGCTGAGGAAATAAGCAAACGGTGCGGAAAAGTACAGCCAAACCTCATGCTTCTGGCTCCCTTTTTCTGCACCATACCTTCTGCCATGACGAGTCCACTCCACGGCCTCGTCCTGCAGAAGCAACCCGGTAAAATCTCACATCCAACGGCTTGAATCCATGCTTTTCCCGTTGATCTTCGGCTCCTCGGTGCTTACGTGTGGTATCCTCGCGTCCTCGCTGCTCTCTGACCTCTCTCCAGGCCTGCGGGATCACCCCCCTCGCCCCTGCACCTTCAGGTCAACTCTACGTGATCCTCAATTGGAGATAAATCACACATGGCTAATAAGATAGGGAGGCAAACGGTGAGAGAGCAGCCAATCAGAGAGCGAGATGCATTAGCGCTGCTCACATAAAAGAATGGCCCTCTGGGAAATATACATCTGTGGACCCGCCCACTTTGCTCGGACTTGTCACAAAAGCAAAACGAAGCCAAACCTTTAGCACAGGCGCATTCTACATTTTTACGCACGTATTACGCACGGGCAAACTGGCCCACTACCCTTTACGCGCAATGTATCCAAACAACTGGATACATGCAGCTACAGTAATAGTTCATTTATTTTATGTATTCATGTATTTCATCCTTTCTGTTTGCTCCTGTATGGAAATTGCAGTGGGCAATCTTACAATGATTCAGATTACTAACTGTAGTATAAGTGTAGGCTTCTTCTGGTGGTGCCAATGGGTCTGAGGGCTAGTATAAAACTGATATAGATGTATTTAGTACTGTTTTAGGAAAAAGTTAAGTCCTGGTTTCAACACTTTGTAGATTATTAGATTTGGTCATTTTTAAGGTGGCACTTGCAAAGACAATTTTTTTTTTTTTTTTTTTTTTTTTTTTTTTTTTTGAAGTGGAACATATTTCAGTTAAAGACACACTTAATAAAGAACAAAGTGAGAAGAATGTCCCAGACCCAAAATTGGTACAGAGATCCAATAGTACACAACAATATTTTGATAACATTCATAACAATATGTGTTTTGATTTCATGCAATGGTCTGTTTGGATTTTGTAAGCTATATACATTTAAAATGACAATAAGTAAAGAATTCATAGCAAAACAAGGTTAAACTGGACAAAATTTTAAGAGTTTTAAATCTATTCACTCAAAAATTTTGCCCAGATTTAACCTTTCTTTAATCTTCTTTTGCAATAAAGGTAAGTATGTTTTGCAGAAAAATATTTCCTCACTAACAGACAAAATATCATATCTCTACTTGGTCTTGTAGGGTAAGTTAAGGTCATTTCTAATGTACAGAAAGCAATACTCTGTCCTCTAAATTACTCATTCTAAATTGCGTATATAGTTACTTTTTTAATGCATGACCACCCCGAGTATACTACCAGATTAGAGGACACCAAAACCAAAAGTTGGTGTTGTAACGCTGATATCTTTATTAACTATTAAGACTGCTGGGTTACATCTGGACTCATGTTACATCTCGTCACGTCCAGATGGCTTTGGCCCGGGCAGCTGACTCATATTTGTGGCAGAAAAAGTGCGTTTGGATTTCAGCTTGGGTCTTCATGTATCTATGACTCAGGAGTGTTGGGTCCAGTGGAGATGTGCGTGGAATTAGTTCATTCACCTGCTCATTAATAGCTAATTAGGAGCAGGACAGGAAGAGAAAGCCACAGGGCTGAGTCATGCTCTTCCAGTAAAGGACACAATGGGACAGCCAAAGATTAAGAAGAACTGGTGGTCAGGTTAAGAGGCTAAGCATAGACAAACAGGAAGTTCTGAATAGTGTAATAAGAGAATGCATGCTAAATGTAACTATTACTGCACTGTATATGACACAGTCTAAGATAGGATATTGCTTTATTAATTCTGGAATAAATATTTGGGCCAATAGTGCAGAGTTATAGTGCAGAGTGTAGAAAGATCCCAGTAAAGGTATTGGCAGTTAACATGAAATGACAATCCTCCAGTTCGAAAGGAAATGCTTTATTCATTGAAGACAAAAATCACATTTGAAGACAAAAAACACAATTTTGACAATGTGACTTGAAGTGTATAACTGCATGTAAAGTGGTAAAAGTATCTACCTGACAAAGACTTGTTGTTACACTGAAATTAATGGTGCAATTGTTAAATCAATCTGTTATGGATCTCAGTTAAATAGTTTGAAAAGAGGAGTCTTTTACCTGGCTGTGTCAAGTGCAAATTGTTTTATTAGTATGTTAAACCTCACACAAAAGAACACACAGGATGGAGCACCCTGCAGTTCATGATAAAGATGGTTCAGGTGGCTCTGTTCACACTTGCACGTTGTAAGGATGTTTGTTTTTGGTGTATGTGTCAAAGAGAACCAAAAGTCTGAAACAAAGTCGGAAGGGTTTAAGGAATACTGCACAGGCAAAGTGAACAAAGAAACTATGGATTCTAGTCTCCAAGTTTATTGATGAAAGCAGTGAAATAAATGCAGAAAAAGCTGACGATAAACTGGAAGATAATAAATAAAACTAAGGGAATGCATTAAAATGAGGTAAAAATAGACTTTGATATAGTAAGTAAGTAAGTAGCCTCCTGCCTGAGTGGAGTCACTTAAATAGTCCATGTCCAGAGTGAGAAGGGTCAGCCACGATCCGACCAGCTTGCCACCGAGTCTTGGAGATGTAGACGTTCTGGAGAGATGGGAGGCTGTGCTGTATTCTGTAGCATTAGTGAATAGAGGCACAGAGAGTTTAAAAGTAGTGCATATTGCTAAATGTAGATACTTTATCACCCTCTAGTCTTGAGTTAGACCAAGACAAAACAAGGAGTAAAGATGGGCCAAACAAAGGGGGCCGTGAGACCAGATTCGTCTGGATGTAGGCTTGGTTTAGTTCTAGTCTACTGCTGTTTTAGTCCTGGCCGAGTCCAGGTTTAGTTATGAGTTCAGTCTGTGTTTAGTCCCAGTTTTGTTGTTGTGAGTAAATGTGTCCTAAACCAGGATCAAACCAGGAGCAATAACTCCAAAAAATGTAAGGATCTCAACAAAAACACAGTCACTCATTTGTCCTCCAATTTTTTTTTCCTGGTGGGTTTTTTTTTTTTTTTTTTTTTTTTATTATATTATTATTATTATTATTATTATTATTATTATTATTATTATATATATATATATATATATATATTTTTTTTTTTTTTTTTTTTTTTTAAAGGGAACATGTACAATTAGAACATACATGTTGCCATTTGATGCACTGTACCAGAATTAGCCTTCTGCTAATTTACATCTGCAGGGAAAAGAACAACCCACAAATATTTGACAAAACACAAAGTGACAATGGGTTGAAACACAAAAAGTATACATGCATTGAAACTGTCACCCTTTCACACACAGAGACAAACACACATAGAGACACACACATTTATACATATAGAGCCAGAACCGTTGAAACATAGAACCTAAAGAGATTAATGCATTTAACTCTACATACAATAATAGTCACAGGCAATAGTTTGTTTCAGATACATTTATATTGTTAACACAGTAGAGACACATTTGAATATTATTTAATTATGTATAGCATTTGGTCGGTGAAGGGATGCCAATATTAGTCAAATCTGGCTTGTAGCCTATAACATAAATAATACAGGTGACAGCACATATCCTTGAGTGACTCCCTCACACATGGACTGGACCAGAGGAGTGTCCTGACTGATCTGAGTGAGTCCATTCATGCTCCGGATCTGACGCTCCAGTGACAGGGCTTTGACTCAGCATGGAGAGGGGACTGTCCACCGGCTGTCCCCCAGAATCACACCCCTCCACCCACCCCCCTCCTGAAGTGACCCGAGATGCTCACCAGCCTGGGGACAAAAGCCTGGCACGTGTGCATTCAGCCCCACCTCTGACCCCCCACATGCCTTTTATCTATACACTCATTCTTTCTGGGAAGTCTTTGGGCCCCATCTGCTCCAAGTTTATTGTTGTCAAAATGAAGCAATACTTCCAAATCTGTAAAACTTTAAATACAAACACATGTTTATCTTATGGACAAAAATACTAATACTGCTAAACTTATGTGAAAGGTTAATCTGTTACAATCCTTCCTGTAGATAGGATTTAGCTTTAAACTAAAAGATCACCGGTGTGAGAATACAGCTGGGTGATTCTAGTTCCAACATTTAGAGTTCAAAACCAGTTTAAAGTTGTATGTTATGACTCATGATTTTGCTATACTTGAGTAGTTTAGCTCCAAGAAAAGGTGGCTTTAAACCCAAACCACAACAAGTACAACTGGGAAAGTCGTTCAGACAAGATAGTCCTGACTAAGGCTAACTCATGATCTAGAGATGGGTCCCCAGTCCAAAATCTATGAAACTGAGCTTATTAGAACAGAAAAACACCCACATTAATCCAAAGACATATTTAGCAATTTGTAATCCTCTGAGAAAAATTATAATTTTACAAAAACTAATAATTTACAAATGAAAATGGGTGCCTTCACTCTACAAACACCACAATTCAATTGGATCTAATCTGGGACTAAACCTGGAACTAAACATAGACTAGACCATTGTAAAACCAGGACTAAAACAGCATTAAACTGGGCTCAAAGCAGGACAGTATGAACACACCCTTAGTTTTTTTTATTCCTCCCTTACTTCAGATATAATGGTTGTTTTGTATCACAACACAAAAAAGAAAATTCATTATATCCCCACTAATCTTTTCCATTATTTTTTATGCACACAATATATTGCTCTATATGAGATACACCTACAGCTCTGCAGATCTCAAACATATTTGAGCGCACACGTTGCATTTGGCTCTCCCCGGGCTCAGGTCCCTATGGGGGGTCCTGTCAGCTGCCCTTTGACCCCCACCTCTACGGGGAAGGCGCTCAATAAGCCTGATCAATAATAAATCTATACGAACTGAAATGGTGTGACAGATACTCCTCCCACATGCATCCAACGCAACCAACCGCCCGGGGACCGCTCCAGGCCAGGATTTCCTTATGCAAAATATCACCATTCATAATAAGATACGTCAAAAAATATGCGCTTTGATACGGAGGCCTGTGCGAGAGTCTTTGTTGAGTTGTGAATGCATGTGGGTGGGTACGTTGTGTATAAGGGATTAGTCTATTCAGTGTGATGTATTTGACGGAATGAAATCAATACAAATTTGACGTTGGCTATTAGAGATGATGGCTCCGGCAGATGCAGAGACGACATTGGTAGTTATGGAAAATGTAAAGAAAACATAACATGGAATATGGTGATTACATTTTCATTTTTTCATTTCATTTTTTGTCTCCAAGATCTCAACCATTCATCAACACCTGCTAAGTGGAGCTGCAGTTTCTGAAGTGGACACCTTCTCTCCCTGTTTTTCAACAACATTTTCAAGCTTTTCTCTTCCTTCTGTTTTATCTGTCTCTGAGCTCATTCTTAACTCCAAACCCTCTACCTCTCACTTGACCCTATTCCTACAGCTCTTGTTAAATCCTGTCTCTGTTCTCTTGCCCCCTTCATTACTAACATCATTCACTCCTCCCTGATTACAGGCTCGGTTCCGTCATCTCTCAAAACTGCTTCTGTTACCCCTATTCTGAAAAAAACCTGGTCTAGATCCTAATAATTTCAATAACCTTCGTCCTATTTCCAACCTGCCCTTCATCTCCAAAATTCTTGAAAAAACTGTCGCTTCTCAACTCCACACCCATCTCGCCACTAACAACATCTATGAACAGTTTCAATCCGGTTTCCGCCCACTCCATAGCACAGAAACAGCCCTTCTTAGAATCACCAATGATCTCCTTCTA